>JAAAKM020073195.1:177262144-177298902 GCA_010016025.2 Alatinidae sp. Z8VKAUB7J3 | reverse complement strand
GTTGGAGCTTGTGCCCGGTTCTCTATTGTCGTTTTCCGCTCGAAGTGTTGTGGCGGCATCGATGATCTCCTTCAGGGTGAGCCCATCCAAATCTGTCTGAAGTATGTCGCGAGAACGAACCTTGCCGTCCCCGGTTAGATCGGTGCGAACCTCGAGATCAGTTAGATCCACGATGAAGGATGTCTCCGTGGGGTTATGGTGGACACGAATCAGATCGTTCGAAACGTTTTCTTGGAAGTGTGCGTCTTTCCAAGTCCACCCGAGACCGACATCCCTCAGATCGCGCTCGCCAAACTCTACGAAGGCGTGGAGCGGGTGCTCCTCGGGTGCTACCCATTTAGAGCTGGGTCGACTCTGGCTAAGCTTACAGTCACGCCACTGATCCTCGTCCCAAACTAAATAATTGGGTACACTGGGGCTATTAACAGGCTGCTATCCCCCCTTTAAATGTCTTGGGATCCCAAAATTGTAAAAAGATACCTTGATTTGATGTCTCATAGAGCACCGGCCTATGGACAGAAGACTTCGTTTTGGTAAGAACCAGAAGATGGTGTTATGTATACTGTCTGATTTTAATAAACGATAAAAATTCATAGAGCATTTAACAGTTGAAATTATTAATCCACATTTTTTTAGGTTGAAAGCTGAAATTTCTCAGAAACTAATCATTAATCAGAATTCGTCTGTTTTCAAGAAAGGTTCTTAGCTCAAAATCTACTCTACACAACGTTGTTTTGGATAGCTGTGGAAATTACGGACAGGTGAAGTCGACTAGCTGAATAGGCTGCTACGAGCGACATAATTTGGGGGTTATTATCCTAAATTTAATTGACTCTTTAGAAGACCTAACATTCCTAGAAAGTTTTATTTAGATTATGTTCTAAAAACAATTTCATGTTGAAATTGCAGATCAGTTACTCTTCACTATCTTAGAAAGTCGTGTAGGTAGGAAATGATTTTTTCGGGAATATATTGACAGGCAAAAATATGCCCCGGGAAGGTGTATTCAACCTCAAAAGAGTTTTGGCGTTCATAAAAAAGGCTCAGCGTCAGTTGCGGTTTTTTTTCAACACTACTGCAAGTGTCCCCTAATCTTCGGAGAATGCCAGGCAGAATTCACATAGATAAACTGCTTAGTTGTTTCCTATTCATTAAATCGTTTTTGTCTTAACTTAACTAGAACCAGGATGGCAATTGATTTTTATCCTGGTGGTGACTGACCTAGGTTACTCTTTTCTTGATTATAATGATCTCATGAGAGAGACTAGAGAGAGAAACTAGAGAGAGAATAGAGAGAGAGACTTAGAGAAAGAATAGAGAGAGATGAACTAGAGAGAGGAATTAGACAGAGAGAGAAACCAGAGAGAGAATAACGAGTGAGGAACTAGAGAGAGAATAAAAGAAGAGAAACTAGAGAGCGAAATTAGAGAGAGAATACATAGAGAGGGAGAGACCAGAGAGAAAGAAACTAGAGAGAGTATAGAGAGAAAAATTAGATATGTAAATCGTGTAAATTATTTACGTTATACAGCCCCTACATCCCTAAATTACCTTGCATACGACCGTAAACAGATCTGGCAAACGTGTATGATTGGATTGATACATTTGTATGTATATTCTCATATTATTAAAGGTAAGACTACTGCGCAATCAACTACAGTGCAGGGATTCTCATCTCTGCTTCTGAGAAGCATAACCGCACATTTCCAACATCAACAGCGATTATAATAACAATTACAAAAATAATAACCTGCTATAAAAGTTACTCAATCCAATACTGATTTTTGAGGTTTAGATAATACTTTTGCCTTCTGTGGTTGAAAGTTACGCAAATCCAAATTGCAAAATATGCGTCAAAGCTAATAACATCCTGGAAGAAATTTATTGAGAAATATCGAGCCTTTTTTACTCTAAGGAAACAATTGAAGCATAGTTAAAACCACTTCCCATGGCTGCCAACTTCTTATCTTAGGGTTAAGATGTTCATTGTTTGGATTAAATCCGACCTCAAGACCTGCGCAAAGTCAGAATTTGCTCTTTTTTTGTACATGGGGGCCACCAACCTCCCCCGGTTAAGCATTCGGGGGAACCTAGTCACCCATAGTTGAGGCCTATGCCTAGGTAAGTACTGGGAGTTTTTTCTTGAAGAGGGGCGAACAAATTTGAGAAACATGGGGAAAATCGCTCAGCCAACGGTTGTTATGGATAACCATTTGACAGATTCATTTGAAGAAGTGTACCCATTAGAGACTTTATTTACATTTAGACGAAAGCGTGTTAAATAGTCACACGCGAGCTTTTCAAACGAGCAGCAAATCTTTTTGTTGGGGGCACGGTACGGAGCTGATCAGTCTAAAAATTGTTATATTAATATTTTTTAACTTTTGGCTGCTGACCCTTCGAGCCAAAAATTGTCCAACTTCTAGGGGAATATCTTAAACGCCAATCTAAAGGAATAACCAATTGACATACTACAACGTACATATACGATACAATAGTACATAGGTGCACACGAGCTTTTGAATAAACTGTGAATTTTAACTAGGGGGGGGGCTTACATTCAAAAGCAAAATTTTTAGACCCAAATCTTCCAACTTTTGGCTGCTTAACCTTAAACAAAATAAGGTCAAAATTTCCCAACTTTTTTGGAAAATGTCTTTGAGTCAATTCCGAACAGATGAGCAATCTATGTCGTAGCCCCTTCATCCGAACAAATATATGTTGACTAACCATTAAGATTGCTTGCCAAGCACACGTCAATCGTTCCCCCTAATTTGGGAAGGATTTTATGTATTAAATTGAGGATAAAGTTTATATACTTATCGACACAGAGGGGGAGGGTAATTGCCCAAAAGTAAGAATCAGAAGAATCCCCATGCCTTTGAAAAGAAACACATGACATAAAGTCGCCTTTCGGAATTTAGAATCCCCGTTCCCAAAAAAAACTTCTTTAGAGATAAGGTTCTTCTAGAGGCTGTATAGTCGTATTAAACAGAGCGAAGTCTTCCGTCTGAAATATTTACGTTTTAGATTTTAACACAGCTCTTTGAGCTTAATTTGAAGAAAAAAACTTATCTACTAAATTACTTTTAGCTGCAACACGATTTCTCTACAGTTTTCCCCTGGCTAATTTAGCGATACTTACTTACTTTTTTTTGTTGGGTGTCAGACAAGGATCCATCCTGCACGGCACCAATCTTGAGGGATTGACCCCTCATATACGGAATAATTTCTGTTTGTTTTAAGTTTTAATGTTGCTCCTTACTTTCAGGTGAAAAATTGCTTTTTTTAATTTAGTTTCGGATCGTTTTTAATAATACCAGGAAATCTGGCTCCAAATCCACGAACAAATCCCCCTTTCCTACTGAAATATCTTCTAGACAATTCAATCCTGGTGGAAATTTACCCCGGACCGTTACTCTTAACATCTCTATGTGTGAAATTGAATCGGCAAAGAGACAGCAAGAAATATAAAAAGAATTTCAAATACAAATTCTGGCAATTTCCCCAGTGAAAAATTCCCCCTGAAAAGTTCACCCCTATGAAACTTCTCTCCCCATGGAAAATTCTCCCTGTGGCAAATCTCCCAGCAAAAAATTTGTGCCCTCCCCACCACCCAAAAAATGTATACACATTTCCCAGTAACAAAAATGACGAAAAAATTTATAGCTTAAAGACATTTCCCCAGGAGTTTTGAAGGGTTTTGTCATCTCCAAAGGCATAGTTAGTGGGCCTTTCAACTATGCTGAACACAATGGATATTTTAACATTGTGATCGAAAGATATTGGTAATAAGGGGGCTTAGGAGGGGGCCAAGTTGGACTCCAATTTTTCTTGTCACTTAAAAAGGGCTTTAGAGCTTTTAATTTCCTTTTGAATGAAGCCTTTCCTGACATTTTACGATCACTGGGTCAATACGATCGCCCTTGGGAATAAACAAATAAATAAACACGCATCTGTGATCTTTCTTCTGGCAAAAATTAAAAAATTCCACATTTTTGCAGATGAGTTTGTACCCTCTAAAGTAAGGTTCTTTGAATGAGCCCCATGACCCTCGAGGCAAGAAGTGTAAATTATGCAATCTCTCCATTTTTGTACATGCAGAATTTATCATTAGAAAGAGGCGTTCCTTGATCCTAGGTTCGTTCAAATAGGATAAGGGTATCTAGGTGAAATTACGGGAAATGTTTAACTAAATCAGATGACACAACGCGCATGCAGATTATAAAAAAAATGTATCTCAAATACATTAGGAAAGGTTACGAGTATTAACTCCAAAGTTTCAGGGCCACTACTGCCCCCCTACTACTGTGACTATAACTGTGGCCACCTGCGACAGTGGCTACTTGTGATTGCTACTGTAACTACTTGCAACAGAGACAAAGATTACTTGCGATGGTAACTACTGCCAACTGTGACTACTTGCGACTTCAGTTATGACTACTTGCGATTGCGACTACTTACGACTGTGACTCTGACTGCAACTGCTTACGACTGCTTTTAAAAAACGTTGAGGTGGATACTGAACAAAATCAGTAAACACTATATGCATGCAAATTGCCAAACAGGAGGGTCAGCAGTATCTCAGGGAGGTCAGAGAGCATTAAGTTGAAACTTTCAGGGCATCTTAAAAGTGGTTGGAAGGCAAAAAGCCCCTCGTCATTTCTAGAACAAAAGTTTTAAATATCCTCGTTTCTAGAATAAAAGTTTTTAAATATCCCTAAAACGATTGAAATAATGTTTTTTCCCTCAAATGCTAATTACAGATGTGTATTTGTTTTTTTATGTTTTTTTTTACCGGGACTATCAGGCCCAGTCAGTGTTGCAAAACACTGGTCAGGGAAATCGAATAGAAATTCGAATGAAAATGGAAGTTATAGTGCCCTCTTATATATACAAAAAAAAACAGTTCGCTCCACGTAAAATAGGCTACCCATTTCTTTCCTTTTATTTCGCAAAATAATGCTGAAAGTAAGGAGCGACATTAAAACTTAAAACGAACAGAAATTACTCCGTATACTAAAGGGGCTTTCCCCTCTTCAACACCCTGCTCTTTCCGGTTAAGTTTGACTCTTTCTCTCAACCTTACTTTTAAAACAGTATAAAACTTTAGCGTAAAGAGCGGGGTGCTGAGGAGGGAAAAGCCCGGTTACTAATGAGCCGGGTCGCTCCTTACTACAGTTCGTTACCACGAGCTGTCTGATGATATGTAACATTATTCACCTGTGAGCTCCCTCTTTTCTTCCTCTGGAACTTAGTTGATTCATATTAAAATCTTGGCTTAGTAAATTGGTTCGGACGCATTTTTCTAATATTTCTTTATCGCAAGCAAAGAAAAGAAGGGGAAATTGAAATTCTAATAAATCAATAAATTAAGACTCTTCAATCGTTCATTTAAGCCGGTTTTTATATCTGAAACACTGTTATGTTTTTTGAAATGAAGTTAATTTTTATGGCAGCAAATTAGAGTGGAATTTATGTTCGTTTAGATAAACTCATTATTGAAACGCTGAACCGTAAAGCTGTTAAGATAGGATTTTATGAGTTCCTTTTTTCTATTTGACTAACTTCATGTTGACTAGAATATTTTTTTTTTTTTTTTTTTTTTAGTTTGTTTTAATAAAAGTAGTGTGAGCTAGAGGGGCTAGGGGCAAAATTTTTCCTTAAAACAGCATCTGTTGGGTGCTATTTGAAGAATATTTACGATAACGTGAATAATGCACCTGTTTACGTTGTTAAGGGAGGGAACAAAATCTGACTTTGCCCCAGGGACCTAAAAATCTAACTACACCTAAGTCTAAACAAGCAAGGGAGTAAATTTGTTTTAATTCTTGGTGTTACAAAGGGATTTCGACACAGATTTAGAGTTGCGCCTGCAGTTCCTTAACTATTAATGGTCAGCCCTGCAAAAACAGTCAAAGAGCGAGCCTTATTAAAAGCTGACCTAGAAACTATTAAATTGCTTAAAACTCTGGAGGTCAGAATTCAGCATTAAGAAATGCAGGTCAATTCATTTTGGCAGAAAAAATGAACCTCACCTGCGTATGCAGCTTGTCCTCAGTCAGGATAAAGAGGGAGGATTGGGCTTTTGGCTTGTGACCCACTCCTGTGAAAAAACCCAAAGCAACAGAAACATCCATTGGGAATAGCCTCGGATCTGATTGGTTTCTTTTTATGACAACCGGATACCCCCGGAAACAATTTTTTATAGCAAAAAATTTCTTCAAATTTGGATTATGGAATGTTCGGACAATGTCCCAGTTGTCCAAGACAGAAAGAGTTTTGAAGAAATTGAGCCAGTACGATCCAGACGTTCTCGCCCAGTCCGAGGTACGATGGCCTGGTTTAGGCCTCGAACAGTTGCCAAGTGGACACAGCATCATATTTAGTGGACAAGAGTCAAGGAGAGAACTCGGTTTTGCCCTTATAATGACGAAAAAAAAAAAACAGTTTATCCCTTTTAAAGTAGCAGCCAGTTTCGTCCAGAATTCTTACCGCTAGGTTTGCCAGTCAGCATGAAGAACTGTCTGTGGTGGCCCGTTACGCAGCCACAAACAAAGCAAGCGATGATGAAAAAGAAGAATTTTACAGAGCCCTGCAGTCAGTCACCAGTGATATAAATAGACATGACATAGCTTATTTTGTCGGTGATTTCAAAACAAAATTTGGTGACGACCCGAATATTCCCCCAGTCTATGGGTTGGTATAGCCTCAATAATCGGAACCAAAATGGTGAGCTTCAAATCGAATTTGCTCCTTCGAATGACCTAGTTTCTGGCGGGAGTTTGTTCCAATACCGTGATATCTACAAATATTCCTATCAAACTATGAGACAAGCACATTGAAGATTCCACAACTGATATAGAGACAAGGTTTAAATACTAGGCCTATTTGTTTTTTGTTTTTTTTTTTCATGTTATTTTCAAATATAATACCTAATGAAATCACTTGGAAATGGGTATAGTCTATTTGTAGAGAGGGTTATTGAGAAGGAAAAATGTACTTCACAATATGCAGAATAATTATAGCTATTACATTTTGCATGCAGCTATGTATTTCCAATGTATTGTGCCACCTATCACTCTTGTTTTTCTCATTCTTGTCTTGTTGATTCAGTTCATAGGTAGGCTACATAGATTCAAGCAAGAGAGATGCATTGAGAGATTACATCTACAATATCTAATTTTGGGCATATTTATGCACATTAGAGGGCTGGGGGTACGGTATGGCAGAGACTCATGTAAAACATGTTAGCTACAATTATTCTTCATATTATACAATAAGAATTATTTTTTTTTACCTTCTCAACAGCCCCTAATCTAGACCACTACCTGCAAATGCTCTAGCAATATAATATATAAAAACTAGAAGAAAACAATAAAACAAAGAAGCTTTTTGGCTCTGCAATTTCCCCAGGTATTTTTTTAATCATTTCATTTTTAAATTTGTCTACATCTGGCAATTTTGATGTGTTTAATTTTTCAAGAATATTAAACACCTCAATCATTGGACATCCAAATCATTAAAGAGTGGTGTAGTTTCAGATGGTGTTATCTGTATTTCAAAATGTGAGGGTATTGGTTTTGGCTTAACAAAAACAGAAGCAAAAGTCAAATTCATAATGTTGACCTTTTCAAAATCATTATCAGTTGTTAATTATGTAATTGGTTGGTTGAATGTTGATGTAGAGGGTGCCAGATTTGGTTTATGTCTATTTACATACTTCTAAAATATTTTAGGTGGTGTTGTTTTATCTTAGTTTTTGCCAACTGAACCTTCATCCAACAAGCCAACTGAACCTTCAAAGGAAAGCTACACCTTCTTAACCTGTTTGCTGTGATGTGTTTTATCTCAGTTTTTGCCAACAAGCCAACTGAACCTTGAAAGGAAAGCTAAACCTTCTTAACCTGTTTGCTGCGATGTGTTTTATCTTAGTTTTTGCCAACTGAACCTTCATCCAGCAAGCCTATTGAACCTTCAAAGGAAAGCTACACCTTCTTAACCTGTTTGCTGCGATGTGTTTTATCTTGTTTTTTTGCCAACTGAACCTTCATCCAACAAGCCTGCTGAACCTTCAAAAGAAAGCTACACCTTCTTAACCTGTTTGCTACGATGTGTTTTATCTTATTTTTTTGCCAACTGAACCTTCAGCCAACAAACCAACTGAACCTTCAAAGGAGAGCTAACCCTTCTTAACCTGTTTACAGCGATGTTTTTTATCTTAGTTTTTGCCAACTGAACCTTCATCCAACAAGTCAACTGAACCTTCCAAGAAAAGCTACACCTTCTTAACCTGTTTGCTGTGACGCGTTTAATCTTAGTTTTTGCCAACTGAACCTTCAAAGGAAAGCTATACCTTTTTAGCCTCTTTGCTGCGATGTGTTTTACCTGAATTTTTGCCTACTGAACCTTTAAAAGAAAGTTATACATTCGAAACGTGTTTGCTGTGATGGGTTTTATCTCAGTTTTTGCCAACAAGCCAACTGAACCTTCAAAGGAAAGCTAAACCTTCTTAACCTGCTTGCTGCGATGTATTTTATCTTATTTTTACCAATTGAACTTTCAGCCAGCAAGCCAAATGAGCCTTCAAAGGAAAGCTACACCTTTTTATTTTGTTTGCTGTGATGTTTTTTATCTTATTTTTTTGCCAACTGAACATTCAGCCAACAAGCCATTTCGGAGAAATTCAGGTAGAGTAAAGAAAAAAGGTAATCCCAGGCCCAAATAATTTGCATCATATATATACGACTGTGTGAGACAACAGCATGTATGTTAAAACATTTTACGGAGGGTTGCTAAGAGTTATAATTTCTATCTCCCCTACATGCCCTTTGTAAAGAGAAAAGCGATTTATCCCGTATTTATTTTTTTAGGTTTGAGTCTATGCAGTCTCTGTATATTTTGGCTTTATTCTAGTATTATCAGTTTCTCTTGACTCATTCGTTGAGCAAGAGTGCTTCAGGCTAGAAAGAAAGAGAACTCCAATTTTCTGAAGAGAACTAGAAAATTTCTTTGTGGTTAAAGTAATCTTTTATCTCCCCAACTTCGAGTATTGAGTATTCCGAAGGGTTTTGTTATTGACTTTGCTTTAACTCATTAATTCCTTAAAATGTGGTAATTTAGTGAAAACAAAAATAATTAACTTTAAAGTTGAATATGTGGCTACGGTCATTGTTAGAATATAAGCTTCACTGTCAGTCTTCAAACTACTAAGGCTATCTTATCTTTAAAAAAGGGAGAGGAAAAAAGGTTTTGTTCTTTTTTTTCTTTTTTTTGCGCTCACGCTCTTATTTGAGGTATAAATGTAATAATGCCAAATACAACTTAGATACTGCTATCAAATCCGTGCAAAATAAATTAGGTTAGTCTTTTCTTCTTTGTTTCTTCTATGTTAGTTTTCTTCAAGGGTTTACCTTGTATCGGAGAGTAAAGAGGTATTTAATGATGTTCTTACTTACTTCTCACTTCTCAAGCTCTTCCCTTACTTACTCACTTCCCAATCTTTTCCCTTACTTACTTACTTCTCACTTACTTACTTCTCAATTACTTACTTCTCACTTCTCAAGCTTTTCCTTTAGTTACTCATTTCTTACTTACTTAGATTGTCTGAGATGACTTTTGTTGGTGTTGCACGCATGATTATCATGGGAATAATGATCCTGCTGAAGCCATTTGCTGCATATTTTAGTTTCAAACCTTGAGCCTGTAATCGAGGTGCAGTTTCAAAAGCATATCGAAGTTGTCAGCATAAGCTAGAGTGTCTATGGAGACTCCGCTAATGCCCAGGACAACTTTATTTTTCTGGCATGGAAAGAATAGCGTGCAAGAAAAGTTTGAATAGTTGAAGACAAAGTATGCAACCCTAAAGCACACCTGAAGTCGTTTTAAACTCTTCTGTCTGCCCTTCCGGGGTCTGAACGTAAATGCGGTTGCTATCATGCATACTTTGGATAATGTTGATTAAGGTTTTGGGCAAACTATAGTGTGCCAAAATGTGTCATAGCCCGTTTCACCATACAAGATCAAGGGCCTGCTTGAAATCAATAAATGGCTGAAGGATTTTTTTATTGAACCCAAAATATGTTTCTCCAAGTTGTCTCACTAAAAAAAAATCTGATCCGTGGTAGATAGTCCAGGGCAAAAATGGGCCCGATAATCGTTGTTAGAATTTAGCTAGGTGGCTGGTGAGGTTAATTAGTCGATAGTTTTCGCAGTTGCTTCTTGGACCTCTCTTTTGGAGCGGTACAATTGAAGCTTTTGCTCATGCTATTGAAAAATTAGATGCTGTCCAAACGGCAACAGTCACTTTGTGAAGTATCTTTTCTAGCATTCTATAACCAACTTTAAGCAATTTGGTTGGTAGAGCGTCAGGGCCTGGGGCTTTTTTATTCTTGAGCCCGCAAATGGCATCTTTCGCTTCACTCAATAATGGCCGGGATCGCAAATCCATTTTTGGAAATCCTGACAGTACAGTAGGCTTGCACGTCTGAAGTGGATTCTTCAACATCGTTTTCCATCTTTCCTTGAGAATAGAACCTCATCAGTCGGCTCAAACATTAAGTCTTTGAAGTATCGGGCGCCACACGCCAGGAAAAACGATCTGGTACCCCTCCCCCTTTGAAAGTTTGACTACATGAATGCATGATTAAAGCAGTGTAGGTAAGAAAATAATCAAAAGAAGATTTATGGGGCATTAAGGGTCTTGTTGTCGAAAAACTTAAACAAATATTTGATAGATCAACATTTTACCAATAAACGAAGCAATTTAAAATTCAGCCTATAGTAAAAACTATGGGCCGCTGCCTGTATTGAAATGGTGCTCTTTAGCGAGTTAATTGCTTCAAGTGCTTGTATTTTATGGTGTTCTCCTTCACAGTAAACACCGATCAAAGTTATTGTGCCTCTTCTCCAAGGCTCTATTAAACTGTTTATTTCCACTGGACAAGAAAATCGGGCAAGTTGGAAGGGCAGCGCTCCTCCAATCTCCACTAAATGTTTAACTATCAGTTTTCAAGAAGAGATATAATTATTTCTATTATTTGGCACAAACAAAAGGATAGTTTAAAACTTCTTCTACCAGGAAGAATGTGTAAATTTTTAATCATATCCAAGGTGGGTTAACCCTCCAGTTCTCTTAAAATGTGCGTTGTTGCTTACGCATAAGGCTTTGGTAAACTGCACGCTGTTTACTTTTTACTATTAAGTATGTACCAGTTGGCTAAATAGCATACGCAATCAAGCAGCCAATTAAGTTCGATAATTCAACATGCAATTTGATTTGAAATTTCCACCTATGGCTGTTTTCTTCTCATGGTTTAAATTTTAAATATGATGATGGTATCTGTCCTGTATTCAACATTTTTTGTGTACTACTGCCACCATTAGGTAGTGCTATCTCCTCCGTTAATTTGTAGCTTTTCTGGAGATAGAAAATTGAAATTTTACTTTTCTTTCTAATAATTTTAGTGGAAGGTTACCTTATTCACAACGATTAACATGGTGTGATTCAAGTCCAAGCCTCCTTGGGCACAGCTAAGGGAAAATGAGGTCTCCCCATCTCCAAAGTCCCAAGGCGACGGCACATAGCCACGCCACCATGCTTCGACGGTCCATACTTGTGTTGGCGAAAGTCCAAGGCATGATTGATCTTCAGCTTCCCAATCTGATTCTTTCTTCAAATTAATCTATACGAGTTGGCAACGGTCAAATTAATACAGTCCAGATCCCAGCTTGTTTGACAGGTTTTGTTGGGTAGAATTTATCACGTACCAGAAACTGTGCATACAAAGGTAAATAGATCACTCCATAGCATTTGACATAAATAGATCACTTGATACCAGTTGTGAAAGTAAACCTGGTTTGTATACTTTGAGGTCATTAAAAAAAAGAAGAAATGTTGTTCAGTGCAAACCAGCTTTCTGGCTTGACAAAGCTGATGAGACAAAATGAACACAGATAAGTAAAAAAGGTGAAGTTGATGTGTGAAGACTGTAAAGAAGCCGCAAAGCCATCACTGTTTACATTTTGATGACGAATACCATAGCACCCATGCATCAAAGTACTATTTAAAACAGTTCTATCGAGTTCGAAGAAAGATCCTCTATCCAAATTTGTCCAAAAGAAACTCAAAAGAAGAGTTTATATTCTTATGGTTTCGTTAAGTCAGTGACACAGTTTGCCCAGCGCTTAATGCGGGGCTCCCACAGTGTCAATAAAGCTAATAAAGTTTTTCATGAAATTGCGAACCATAAAGTTTGTCCCACTCACACAAGCATTTCATCTTTTCTACTTTAAAGCAATTTTTCATAGAAAACTATTTAAATAATCAGACGTGGAGATGTAAAAATCATCTTTTTTTATAATATTTTTTGTCTAACTCTTCGACTACTACGACTACGACTACTACGACTACTACTACGCCTCTTTCTCTTTCTCCTTCTTCTTCTTCTTCTTCTTCTACTACGACTACTACTACGACTACTACTGCGACTACTACGACTACGTCTCTTTCTCTTTCTCCTTAGGAAGGTTTTTAAACCAGCCCATAGGTAGTTGTTAAAGGCACTCATGGGAAGGTTTTTAAAGACATATAAAAGGCTTTTCGAGACAGGAAGCTACGTGGGAAGATTTTTAAAGACATATAGAATGACTTTTCGAGACAGGAAGCTACGTAACAGGACCTGTTAGAGTTCAGGAGGGCACTAGTGAAGATGAAAATGTAAGCGTTAAATAATAGGAAGTGGTTTTTTAAGACATTCTTCAAGACTTTTTTCAAGACGTTTCAAGACATTTTGGGAGGGTTTTTAAGACATTTTTTTTTCAAGACATTTTTCAAGATATTTAAAAATATTTCAAAACATTTTTTAAAATATTTTTCTTCAAGACGTTTCAAGACATTCTTCAAGACATTGCTTAAAATATATCTCTTCAAGCCGTTTTCTAAGACGTTTTAAGACATTTCAAGACGTTTTTCAAGACATTCCAAGCTTTTTTTCAAGAATTTTTAAGATATTTCAAGAGGTTTATAGAAATTTTTCTTCAAGACGTTTTTCCAGATGTTTCAAGATATTTCAAGACATTTTAAGACATTTTTCAGAAGACATTTTTCAGGATTTCTTTGGTTGTTATATAATAGGGGAATGTTTACTTATTATAAAGGATGATATTTATTCCTTATATTCCAAAGATCAGTGTCCGCATTAGGATTCGAGTTAGATTTTTCCACAAAGAGATGGAGCACTAGACAGCTGGACTGAGAAAGCCTTTGTAATATTATTACTTAAATAATAATCTGTACGTGCTAATCTATAAAAAAAAATGTAAATATACAACCAGGCACGTACAAATATTTTAATTGTGTGGGGGGGGGGCTCAAATAAAAAATACGTCAAGATTTGGCGGAGACTGGGAAAGGACTGCCGTCCCAAAGATCATTCTGCGTAACTGGAATCCTGAATAGCGATTTCCATTTTATAATAATTAAGTCAGATTTTGGAAAAAAAATCCTGATGTGTGTTTTAACGACAGATTTTCAATTCATGAGTTGAGTGTGACGTTTATTTAAGGGAAAAAAACTTATCCCGGAGTAGAACTTCTCAATTTGGAACGCTTCTCAGTTCTGCTATTTTATCGTTGATTTCTGAAAGTGTTCTAACAGTCAACCGTGGATCCAAATTGTTTTGACTCATAAATGATAAAGCTATTCTTCAGTTTTTAACATATAGAAAACAAGAGAAAATATTGTAAATACACTGGTTTATAGTCATTAGGCGAAAAGGAAGAGAAATAATCAAGTTAATTAGACATTCTACTTCAATGGCATTAACTTTGCAATTGCTTTCCTATTCAGCGGAAATTTTTCTTCGTTTTGAAGCTTAATTTCTTCGATGAGCGTAATTGCTTACCAGTTTGACTTTTGGTACTACGCCGCCTTATACACAAGTCCCTTTTTCATTGGTGGGGTTGTAAATCCATAAAAATTAGTAAAAAAGGCATGGTTTACGCAAAGAAATTAAGGATTAACCTCACCTTCTCCCTGGCCATGCCTGTCTTTATCCCTTATCTTTATTCGAATATTCATGTTTTATTATTTTAAGATTGTCACAAGTAATCAGGGGTGTTTGTCGGGTACTTGGGATAAGAATAATAAGGTGAAAACAGATTTCCATGACTTTGGACAAATTATTTATAAACTTATGAGAATTTTGGGTATTTTTTTTTTCGATTAACTCACTACAACCCGGTGATCGTCCTGCCGGGTGCACTGAAGGCGCGCGGCGCCACCGTGGCCAAGGAACTGGCCGGCTCCGTGGTCCTGGGTTGCGGTCAGTTCTGCACCAACCCGGGCCTGGTCATCGGCATTCGCAGTGCCGAGTTCAGCGAGTTCGTCGCCGGGCTGGCCGATGCCATCGGCGCACAACCGGCGCAGACCATGCTCAACGCCGGCACCCTGCGCAGCTACGCCAACGGTGTGGCGCAGCTCAACGGGCATGCCCGGGTCAGCCGCCTGGCAGGCAACGAGCAGGCCGGCAACCAGGCCCAGCCGCAACTGTTCAAGGCCGACGTCAGCATGCTGCTGGAAGCTGACCACCTGCTGCAGGAAGAAGTCTTCGGCCCGACCACCATCGTCGTCGAAGTCGCCGACAGCGCCGAGCTGACCCGCGCCCTGCAGAGCATGCACGGTCAGCTGACCGCGACCCTGATTGCCGAACGCGACGACTTCGACGCCTTCCGCGACCTGCTGCCGCTGCTGGAAGTCAAAGCCGGCCGCGTGCTGCTCAACGGCTACCCGACCGGCGTGGAAGTCTGTGATGCCATGGTCCATGGCGGCCCGTACCCGGCGACCTCCGACGCCCGTGGCACGTCCGTCGGCACCCTGGCGATCCACCGCTTCCTGCGTCCGGTGTGCTACCAGAACTACCCGGATGACGTCCTGCCGCAAGCGCTGCAGAACGCCAACCCGTTGGGCATCCAGCGCCTGGTCGACGGCGTGCACAGCCGCGACGCGCTGAGCTGAGCCGCGTGCTGTAGCGACGAATGCCGCACCCCTGGGTGCGGCATTCTTCATTGCGCCGGCCAAGCCCCTGTGTAGTGACGCCCGGAGAGGCTCCTGGCCGCGCAGGGCGGAAACGAAAAAGCCCCAGGTTTTCACCTGGGGCTTTTTATTAGATGAATCGTATTACAGAAAATATGAGTCCAGGAATAGGATTAATGAAACGACGTCTAGAAAAGGAAAAAGATGCTATTGCATTAGGAATTTCAGGCATTGCAAAAAAATATGACATTAAACCTGAGAATATCCAAACTCTAGAAACCAAATACCATGATGATGCTGGTGATTGGTACGTTGCTCTAGGATGGGATGAGAAAAAAGCTATTGTTCAAATGGATTCTGTATTAGGTACAATAACAGAAATAAAAGAAATTTAATCATCAATAGGTAGATAAAGTTATGACAAAAGCTATAGTTTTTGGGGGTTCAAGAGGAATAGGAAAAGCTATTTCTGATTCATTGAAACAAATTGATTGTGATGTAGTTGCTACATCAAAGAAAGAAGTAGATATTTCAAATCTTGACAGTGTTAAAAATTTTATAAAAAATCATAGTGAAGCAGATATCCTGGTATTAAATACTGGCGGTCCACCTCCTAGAGATTTTGAATCAGTTACTGAAGAGGAATGGAATAAATATCATAATCAGCTATTCTTGAGTTTTTGTTTAGTGTTACAAAATATGAAAATTAATGCAGGAGGCTATGTTTTTCTAATAAGCTCTGGAGTGATTAAAGAACCTAGTGAAAAATTAATCATTTCTTGTGCATATAGAATAGCATTTAGTAATGTGTTTAAGATTTTAAGTAAAAAATATGCTAAAAATAATATTAGTTTTATCAATATAGCCCCAGGCCCAATAAATACAGATAGAACAAAAGACTTGATTGAAAATGTTGAAGAGTTCAAATCTACACTTCCAATGAAAAGATTGGGGGAACCTAAAGAAATTGGAGATTTCGTTAAAGCAATTATTCAAAATGAAATTAAATATCTTTCAGGTGTTGTAATTAATTTTGATGGTGCATTATCAAATTAGATGTAGCTATTGGTATCAAAATTCCATTTTTTAGAGTTTTGGTTACTATTGAGCCGGGTCGCTCCTTACTACAGTTTGTTACCACGAACTGTTTGATCACCAGTTGGTTGTGGATATCTTTTTTTTCTAGATTTTGATGAAAAAAGTAAAAACGGTAAAGCTTCCTTGTATAGCCTGGTTCTAGGTACTCGTAATGGCCCAAGAATTGAACAACATAGGCCAAAAGTTACCCCAGTTTCCAAAGTTCTCTATGGAAACTCAAAGCTTGAATTTTTAGATTTTGTTTAACAAATCAAACTTGCTGACACAAATGGCTACAGGGACAATAATGATTACGTTCGGACCATGGACCTTAGCTGACCGGAGTTGAACTACCATCAACTTCGACTATTTTACTCTTTGCAGTCATAGCTACTCTGATCACTTTCCTTTCAAACTCCAGCTAACTTTTATCAACTCCTGTTCCTGAGTAGGATCAGAGCACAATCACAGAAGGATATTGGGAATTTCACTTACTAATTTTTGATATTAGTTATCATCTGATATTTGGAAAGGACTCAATTTAAGGCGATAAAATACTTTAAAAATCACTTTTCAAGCCTCAGCGTCGGCTGGCTGTTTCAAAGTGAATTCTCACATCTACAAGGGGACTAGCTATTGTCAAAATCTGTCTGGAATTTGTGGTTTCACTTTGAAATTTGACTGAAAAAAACGCTTGAATTATAGTTCCATTTTGTTGAAGAATTTGTCAATCAAGGCGGAACTCCCAAAACAGCCAAACTACTCAAATAATAACTCCTTTGAGCTGATTTTCAGACTTTTCCAAGCAGGTATGCTAGAAAACTTTAAAGGAACCCCTTATCACGTACTTTAAAAAGAAAATTCTACTCCGTTTAATCGTAAAAGCGAATTAAAACTTTCTGATGACGTGGCATAGCGCCCGACCAGCGGGGAGACGATGGTTGCCCCATCGCCCTCCAGGCGCGCCTTGGCCCGGCGGTACATGATGTACAGCTCTTCCGCCGGTGTGGCACCCAGCGAGTTCACCAAAATCGTCACCCGGTCACCACCGCCGACGGGCATGTCGGTCAAGAGCCGGTCCATCATCTCATCGGTGATTTCATCGGCCGGTTTGAGCGTGTCGCGCCAGATACCCGGCTCGCCATGGATGCCCATGCCCATTTCCATTTCGTCAGGGCCGAGATCGAAGGTTGGTTTGCCGGCCTGGGGTACCGTGCAGGGCGTCAATGCCATGCCGATCGAACGGCAGGAATCGGCGGTGCGCTGAGCAACTTCGGTCACGGCCGCCAAATCAGCCTTTTCCTCGGCCAATGCCCCGGCTGTCTTAAAAGCGAAGATCATGCCGCCGGTGCCGCGCCGTTTCTCCGCCTCCTCCGGTGGGGCGGAAACAACATCGTCGGCCAGCAGTACGGTCGTGGATTCGATATCGTCCTCCAACTCGACGGTTTCGCCGGCCATGTCGAAATTCATGACATCGCCGCCATAGTTGCCATAGAGTCGGACGATGCCAGCGCCGCCATTGGCAACACGCATGGATTCGGCCATTTGTTCGGCCGAGGGGGAGGCAAACACATCCCCGATGGCCGCAGCGTCCAGCAGGCCCTTGCCGACATAGCCGGTGAAGACCGGCAAATGCCCCGATCCGCCGCCTGTGACGATACCGACCTTGCCGTCGGTGGCGCCGCCGGTTCGGGCGATCACCCGGGGCTTGGGTTGGGCATAAATATCCGGATGGGCGGCGGTCATGCCTTCCAGCATCTCATCGACATAGTCGGCAGGCGCGTTGAGAATCTTCTTCACGGTCGAAACTCCATGAGAAAGAAGCCCTCCCCAAGCAGGGTGCCCTTCGAACGCCATGCCCAAATGACCAAGGCAAAGCAACACCGCGCCGATGATTACGGCTCGCTGAAATCCCAGATACCTGTCCGCAATCAAACCACCCAGGACAGGCATGAGATAAACCATGGACGCATAGCCCGCGTATATCCCTGTCGCTATCTCGTCACTGAACAGCCAATGTTTGGTTAGGTAGAGCGTGAGCAGGCCGCGCATGCCGTAGAAACTGAAGCGCTCCCACATCTCTGCAAAGAACAGCACCGCGAGCCCACGCGGGTGCCCGAACAACATGGGCGTTGCATCGCGGGCTGCAACGCTATCAGTCACTCAGGTTACCACCAGGGAAGTTTCCGGCTTTCAGCAACATGCTAGGCACCACCTTGCCGAGGGCGCCTTCCAACCATGCGGCGCCAGTGAGAATCGCATCCAGATCCACACCATGTTCAACCGAGCTGCGATTCAGCATGTAGAGCAGATCTTCAGTGGCGATATTGCCCGTGGCGTTTGGCGCAAATGGGCAGCCCCCGATTCCACCGATACTGGCGTCCAGGGTTGTGACACCGGCAGCGTAGGCCGCATACGCGTTGGCTATGCCAGTATTGCGCGTGTCATGAAAGTGAGCGCGCAGCGGTATTTCATCTCCCAGCAGCGTTTTGAGCTCCGTGAAAAGGCTGGTTACCTGCATCGGCACGCCCACCCCGATGGTATCCGCCAGCGCCAATTCAACCGGTCCTTCTTCAGCCAGCTGCTTGGCGATCTCGATGACTCTCGCTTCAGGGACATCCCCTTCGAATGGACACCCGAAGGCAACAGCGATCGTCGCCTGAACTGGAAAACCAGATTGCCTGCCCTGACGGATAATGTCTCTGGCCATCGCCACCCCTGCCGCGATATCCATACCCTGATTGCGCTCGCCGAAGGTGCGTAAAATTCAATAGTTTGGTGTTAAAAGGTGATATAGGATTGTTCTCAAGTGTAAAAAGAATGGTTAGAAAGGAATGGTATTGGAAAAAGGTAGATGAATTATCTTACCGAATAACAGGTTGGCAAATGCAGCTTATCTGGAACAATTGCAGGATAGAAGAAAAATTTCATGGATTTCACAGGTGAAAACTAGTAAAAGGTATATTAAAAGGATAGGAGATTCAAAATGAACAGTTGTGAAATCGCAGCCACAACGTCCCTCGGAGTTTACCGGAAAGAGAAGGGATGGGGCTTGTGATATTTAATTAGCGATTAAATAAAGTGGTATATTTCAGGGAGGGGTAATTTGTTAGCAGTTGGAGAAAGAAGACAACATTTAGGAGGGTAAAAGGAAATCTGCTTCACTTTATGGCCCTTTGTTCCGAATTATTGGATTTGAAGCCATGATTCCCAATGCGGGGCGCATCCCCCACCGGTGGGGCATGGCAATACTTTGGTAGGTCATGGGCAGGACGTGCACCTTTCAGTTGACTACGCTTTAGAGCCTCAATTTTGAACAGAAAAAAAACTTTTTCGTATGCATGACGTCCAATTCAAATACATTTAAAGACCAAAAGAGATACATTGTAGTTTTGCATTGACTTTATACATTGTACAAAATATGTTGCATTCAGCCAATATTTTTCATAAGTATAAAATATGTCTAGAGGAAGCCCCATGTGATGTCCCAAGATGATAAAATCATTGCTTTTTAGTGGAACCAATTCACGAAAATGTAGGGGGAAGCATTTGCTACACATCTAGAAGTATTATTACTAATTATCTTAACTTTCACCAATGCTGAGAAACAATGCCTATGTCTTTAACTACCATCAGGTTGCTCCAGTAGACGAGAACTATGAATATGGCCAAGAGGACAAACATGATTCCGTGACCTATGCAGTAAATGTTTTAACGTTCGGCTTCTTAAGAAGAATAAATTTATTTTTATTTCTTATCCAACTGCTTATGGGAAATTTCAATGAAAGACTTAATCAAATGTTTCAATACATCCGTGATTCAATAATATTAAATACACTTTTCATTGATATATTATAATGCAACTATAGAATCTAAAATTTGTTCCCTTTTCTAGGCTATAATATGGACTGGACTATAATGAAAGAATCCTATTTAAGTTAAAAATTAAAATATGTGGATGATTCTTTCAATACTTCATGTTGCTCAGCTAGGAGTAGCTGGGAGGGGTAGTATACCCCATGCTCCATAGCAAATTATACCCCTGAGGGGTGAACATGTACAAGCACAGGAATTTTTGGACGGCGAAAAAAGGGTGGGATTCCGTCCCGATTTTGGCAACTAGTGGAAGCGAGAAGTGGATAAAACCGGAAGATTACTTGAAACTATACATGAGGTCAAAGCACAAACCGAATGTCTGGAGGATAGGTCTAAAAACGGAAATAAGAATCCTTTAAAATAATGAATACAATCATTGAACTTGTTTGACTGTTTTCTCACAAAGTGAATATTTTACGGCAAATTCTTAGATATATACAATACGTTATAAGGTAGCCTACTTGTCTGTAAAACGGAACAGTGAACGGAACGCACTCAAGAATTACGCCGTGTAAGATTTAACAGAGACCGGTTCCCTTCCTGAATCGGTTACGATTTGCTTATTTTGAGTGAGAAAATTGCAAGGTACGTATATTTTTATTAAATATTTAATATATAGAGATGGTTAGGGGTTAGGATAGGCTGGGTATTTAAAATAATGCTTTCTTCGCGGCCTGCTTTCCACAATCCTCTCTCGCAGTTTCCATAGTTTTGATTCTAAAGTATTATATTAGCATAGAAAAATCTTATATTGCTCTTTTGATCAATTCTTTGGTGGGAAATTTTTTTAGAATTCTGCTATACAGTTTTAAAAACTAATCAATCACAAGGCCTATTTCTTTTATAATGCGGAATAAGTCAAAATAAGAGATTTTAACCTCAAAAACAGGATGTCCAAGTAAGCTCTCCATGTAATAGGTGGATTCATTGAAGTCACCCACTCTTGGAATATGATTTTTCCTTGTTTTGCCGATTACATTGCCAGTATTTGAAATTACCACTGCCGTATTCCATATTGTGTCACCATGTACTTCGTCTCTTTCCAGAATTGGTGATATAATTACCATATTGTGACGTGCTGCTACCTAATAACATAGAAATAGAGGTGAATAAAAACCAACTGCAGAAAAGACAGAAATATTATTGGTAAAGCAGCCTTATTGCTATATTCAAAAGCACTTGTAAAAAAGAAACAAATAAAATCCAACACCATCTATTTTCATATGAATAATTCTCGTTGTCTTTCCCACTCCGGCTATGTTGAAAATCCTGTCTCCACAAAAAACCTCCTACATTACAACTGTATTGTCACTAATAAAACAATTAATGCAGTATTTGTGACAGAAAATATTTTTACTGCAGTTAAATTCTTTCGTCATAAAAAAACATTCTCAGCATGAGCAACAATGATGAAATGCAACTAGTCTTGAAAATTTTCATCACAAAAAAAAAAAAAAAAAAACTGAAACTCTTCTTAAAAGAATCCCAAGATTCTGGGGATTGTTCGACAGGGCAACTGAACACCACATGGAACTGTTTGATAAATATCAGTATTCGGCAGTTATCTTTGGCCAATAAAACCGGGAAGATCATATTATCTATGACAAAATTGGGGTGCTAGACTCATCAAGGAGCTAAGTACTTAGCTTTCGTCATTTATGGCCCGATCTAGTGTTTCAACTTGCTCACAATCAGTCATTATAGAGGGGGGTTTTGCGGTGTCTTGACATCACGTAACCTTGACTTTAGTTTTATTTGCATTAATGTGTATCCTAAACGACTTCGTTGTTTGAGAGTTGCTGTTTGCCTATCTTTGAAGTTCTTGGGGGGTCGTAGATAGATCATCAGATTATCAGCGTACACTGGTTTGTCAAGTAGGATTCCACGCTCAGCGAGTGTCATGAGAGGATGACATACAGGAATTGGTTGAACAGATGCAGGGACAGGATCCATCCCTGGAGGACTTCGGAAGTTGTGAAGCTGCTAGAAGCAGAACTCAAAGACGAAATAATAGAAACGTATCAACCAAAATTGAAACGATAAAAGGTATAAACATACCGTTATTAATTACCTTTCAGGATATTTATAGAAAACGCACACTATGCCCGTTCTTTGGACACGCATAGCGTGTTCTTACAGTGTTTGAAGAGAGCATGAGAAAGAGAGAGGTAAAGACAGAAAGAGAGAGAAAGAGAGATAGAGAGAGAGAGAGAGAGAGAGAAAGAAAGAGAATGGTGCCTTCTATAGAAGTGTCAACTTGTTATTTGCACTCGTGGTCTCTTCAGACACTGTAAAAACACGCTTTGCGTGTCCAAAGAATGAGCATAGTGTGCGTTTTCTATAAATATTGTGAAAGGTAATTAATAACGGTATGCTTATACCTTGTATCGGTTTATTTTTGGTTGATAGGTTCCAATTTTTCGTCATTGAGTTCTGCTTCTAGCAGCTTCACAGATTCCGGAGTCCTCCGGGGATGCATCCTATCCCTGCATCTGCGTCTCTCACTCACTCTCTCTCTCTCTCTCTAACTCTCCCATTTATTGATTATTGATTATATAACCCATTTTTTGATTCTTATCGCTTTATATCTGCTCAGATCTTCGGCATTATGTCCTGGTACTATTTTGGCATTATGTCTATTCTGATGTGTGAATAGTCCAAGTAATTATTGTTTTAATAATTTTTGAAAATCTATTTTGAATACTAAATAATATGGAATGTTATAATATCTATTAAACCTTGTCTTAAAGCAACAAAGCGAAACTTTTTTGAGTTAGTCTCCAGTCATTCCACACAGCGGAAGAACGTCAAACAAAACTCTCATTCAAGTAGTCCTCGCAGGAAATTTATTGATGTCGGTAGTCTTCACGGCCAGCATAATGACGAGTATATTTTCTTGGTTTAATTACAAAGATAAGCCATTGGCAAATTGGCGTGCTTTTAAAATTGGTGTCAATTGGTGAATCATTTTGATCAATTAAGTGATCATATTTCCCTTTTCTTTTCTTATTGGTTGCACACAAACTATTTTCTTTCTTTTTTTGCATTTGGATTAAGTCGTATGCTTCTAATGCAAGCTACATGTTTAGGAAATATGACCAGACACGTGATTGACACGCTTCATGTGACTGGTAGGTTTCAAAAATTTAGAAACGGTATTATTTGTGGAGTCACCTAAAACATTAAAAGTAGGATTTCT
Organism: Alatinidae sp. Z8VKAUB7J3; assembly: GCA_010016025.2. Lineage (NCBI taxonomy): Eukaryota > Metazoa > Cnidaria > Cubozoa > Carybdeida > Alatinidae > Alatinidae sp. Z8VKAUB7J3. The sequence goes on along the minus strand of JAAAKM020073195.1, from coordinate 177,275,716 downwards.
CAAACTCCCCAGATTTCCGATTCCTCGGTACTTCAGGATCCTAGGGAAGATCCATAGGAGTTCTTTGAGACAAAATGAGATTACTGAATTTCCTATTTTTTCATTTATTTAAATAACTGTTACGACACTAAAAAACGAATACAAATTATGCTGCTTTTACAGTCACAAAGAAAACTCATAAAAGGACAGGTTGTGTTTTGACAGGTCATGTTTGTTACATGCACTATGATGGAAGAGATACAGGTATAGGTAGATATAGATATTGTGTAGAGGTTCTCGCAAGGATAGAAGGGGTCGAGAGATTTTTGACCTTTTCTAGCATCTAGGCTGCCGATTTTTGCAGCGCAATGTAAATACTACTACTACCACTAGTAATAACTCACCTCAGCACCAAGCCACCTGAGGCCAACACAACTACGCACACTCTTCCTCCATCCCAATCTATTCAAAGCCTCTCTCTTTACACTCTCCCTGGAAGTTTCCACTTCCTTTAAATCTTTGATCGTATTTCAAACATTAGGTTGTACGAAAACTCGGGTTCAATCCTGCTTTCTAGGGCTACAATGAAAGAAAGGTTGAGATGGCTAGGCCACGCTCTGTGGATAAAGGATGACAGATTGCCGAAGATTGTCCTTTTTCGCTAACCGTCTGTGGCTAAACGGAAAGCAGGTCTTCCTCGTCTGGGATGGGAGGATGTCGTTACCACCACCGGTTAAATAGGATCACCCATGGGATAACTAAAAAACAGTCAAACAAATAATCACCGATCCATGACCATCTTTTTCGAAAAAAATGGAACATTTTTTGATTGTTGTAGATATGATATGGCTTAAAATCTCTACAATCGAATACTCTCATAAACTAAATTTGATGGCGTACTTCTCGTTAAAATCCCTCGTCCCTTTGGGTTGCTCTACCACTTTTTCGAAAATTGGGCACATTTTCTCAAATTTGTGACTTCTGATGGATAACTTTAAACGTAAGGAATTTTCAATATTTGGAATCAGCGTAAAATTTCAATCCTTATAGTCGATAAATTTTTATCAAATATTCATTTTTTAGAGTTTTGGTTACTATTATCACGAGTCATTCCTTACTTGCTGTTCGTTACCACCGACTGTGCAATGTAAGCAAGCAGTATAGAACAGGATATTTCCGTTTAATGTCATTAAAAAGAAAATTTCTGGAGTCAGCTTCACTCTCCCGGTAAATCTTTTGATGATGAATTGCGCCGTCCAATCTTACCAAAAAAATCCACTTCCAACTATCCATATTGATACTATTGATGATGTTGCTACACTAAGATCTAATTTGATTGATTATGTTTGGAAAGAATCTTTCATTGATTATTCTAAATTACCTACACATATAGAACAAAATATCATTGATCAAAGATATGATGATTTAAATAATTTAAAGCAAATTGACAAATTTTTAATTTCTATGGATTATGGAGTTAATTCTAATGTTTATCTATTTCATCCTAACGATTCAAATAATAATTTGATAGTTTACCATCAAGGTCATTCTGGAGATTTTTACAGTGGTAAAAAATCCATTGATTTCTTCTTAGAAAAAGGCTATTCTGTTCTTGCATTTTCCATGCCTTTACTAGGAATGAATAATCAACCTATAACTGATACAGAATTTGGAAAACTTAAATTAATTTCTCATGATCATTTTTCTTTTATCGAATCATCTGAATTTTCGCCGCTGAAATTTTATTTTGAACCTGTGCTGTTGTCTTTAAATTATATTGAAAATAATTTTGATTTTACAAATTTTTACATGGTGGGACTTTCTGGAGGTGGATGGACGGCAACTGTTTATTCTGCAATTGATGAACGAATATCACACTCTTATTCTGTTGCAGGTTCTATTCCTATTTTTCTTAGAATTGATGTAAATGAGTTAGGTGATTATGAACAAACTTTACCTGATTTTTATCGTATTGCTAATTATTTAGATCTATATGTATTGGCTAGTGCTGGAGAAAATCGTAAGCACATCCAAATATTTAACAAAAATGATCCATGCTGCTTTTCTGGCGATCCTCGAGGAATTTTTGATCACAAAATCAAACTATTGTTGAAAGAATTAGGTTATGGTCATTATGAACTACATGTGGATGAATCTCATTATGAACATAAGATTTCTGAATATTCATTAAATCCTTTTAAACTTCAGGACGAATTCCAAACGAGTGAAGTTTTCCTTATTCCTGGTGTTCAGCCAATTACGAAAATCTGCAAAACTACGAAGACTGCTGAGACCTCCCGTGGATAAACTAATTATGCCCATACAAACTTTATTTAAACAAGTCATGAAATTAATCTTAGTCAACTTGGGTAGACAGCCATTGATTTGCTTTTTTTCAACTTAAAAAGGGTTTCAAAAACTATAATTTGTAACCAGTAACATATATGTAACCGAGCCCAGACAAAAAAAATAGGAGATCTGCTTTTTGGCTATGACACAAACCAAGAAATCCATTAACAGAAAAATGACCACAGACGGAATCATTAGAATAGCAAATCATAGAACAACTCAAAGACGAGAATATAATTTGTACATTGCTGAAAAAAAATGGTCGTGGATTGTCAGTTTAAGATACATATACCAAAACTTCAATAATTTTTCATTTATTAATTTCAAAAAAGTGAAAACACCAAAAATAGATTTTGTTAGTAAATTGCAAATTATGTTCTGGTTTTGAGAAGGCATGGGGGTTGTCAGCCCTACTCATATTAATTTTTGCTCGTTTTGAGTCGATTATTAAATGTATTTATCTGTTCGTTTTGGGTTTTATTTGTTTATTTATGTTATTTATTTATTTATTTGTTGATTTGTAGTAGTTACGGTTGAAAGGCTAGTTCACTTTATTTCTGCTCATTTTTGGTTTAATGGAACTCTTTACTTTTCTTTGAAAAACTTGATTTGCGGAAAAAGTTCTATAAATTAATCATAAAAAAGAAGCACAGAGAAATAGAGAATCGACTTGTAAAAATACTGCGACTGAATGTTACGACTACTCGCTGAAAATTTCATACTACGCAAAAAGGCGGTGTTATTCGTCTTCTATTACTTACGCAAACTTAACATCATCTTTAGTTTTTTTCCTGCTGGAAAAATGGGCTATTCAATCATATTTAATTTAGATTTTTCTCCTCCGTTAAACACCCCTCCTACTTAATTTAAGAGGCCTTGGATATTTTTCAGAAAAATTTGCTACAGGGGCTTCGGAATCAGCAATAAAGCAACGACTAATTTTTATTAACAAGTCAGAACATGCTCGGGACTTCATATATAATTCATTGTTTGGAAAAATAACTTAAAGTACTAAGAATCAAGTTTTTTTTTAACCTTTAAAGTCACAATATATTATCATAAATGCATTTTTTTCAAGAATTAAATTTAACATCCACGCTGTAAGAATTCAAAAATGTAAGTTTTTTTTTTTAATTTGGATGTTGGAAAGGCCCAAGGTGTTTTTTCACAGTTGAAAAAAGTTTGGAAGATTAGGAAGATAAGTCTGCGAACCAAGATTATAATGTTACAAGCTACAATAATGACAGTAGTCAAGTATGGTTCTTAAGCGTGGGCGCTTCGAAAAACGGAGGAGGATTTGCTAAATGTTTTCCAGAGAAATTGACTACGGACCGTTTTGGATACCTGACTGACTGACCGTATCTCAAACAGCAAGCTGCACGAAAAATGAGATTCGATCCCACTTTCTAGTGCTATAATGAGAAAAAGATTGACATGGCTAGGACACATTCTGCGAATGAAGGATGGCAGATTCCCAAAAATCGTGCTTGTCGGCCAACCGTCTAGGGCCAAAAGAAAGGAAGATCGTCCCCGAACGAGGTGGGAGAAAGATTTCAGGGAAATGGGAACTTCCTGGATGGTTGTAAAGAATGAGGTTTTGAATAAATTGGGATGGAGGGGCAGTGTGTGTAGCTGTTTTGGCCTCAGGTGCCTTGGTGTTGCAGCGAGTTGTTAGTAGCAATAATAGTAGTTTATTTGTGAACTAACATGAAATATGAGATAAATCTAATTGTCTCCGAATACTGACAGCTATAAAAGGGTTATTGTCTGATCTTACAGATCCAAATTCTCGAGTGTGTACTGACTAACAAGGAAGTACCAATACTTGTGTCATTCCTTGAGGCGTATAAATAAACTTTAACACCCCTCCCCTTAGGTTTAAACATATGCCAAGAATTGTATACACGCGATGACATTTCTGTACGTGGGAGGATCTTCCCATGGAGGAATTTATCATGAGGGAAGAGAGGTTCCATGAAGGGGCTGCAGGATTTTCTAGCATTCTTTAAAAAAACAATGAGAAAAAAATTTGCAGGAAGTAAGGAGCATCATTAAAACCTAAAAAGAACAGAAATTACTACATAAATAAGGGGGTTCATCTCCCCCACAATACCTCGCTCTTCGCGCTAAGGTATTTTTAGTAATTTCAACTATTTATTATACGGCCTTTGGGATTCAGGGGTCTTTCTCAAAGAATTGGGAAAAAATTCAAGCTTTAGTGTAAAGAGCGAGGTATCGACTAGGGGGCGACCCCCAATATAGGCAATAAAAATATACAAATATAGATGATCATTACGTAAGTTACGTATATTTGTTACTAATAAAAACGTTCGTAAACAAAAGCTAAGAGCTCATATGGCACTTGTGACGAGGTCGAAAGAGCCAAGAACTCATATGGTATGAGCTCTAGCAAAGTTCTAAGAATCAATAGATTGCTTTAAAAGGAAAATCAGAGGCTGAATGCCAGTCGGGATTTAAAATAAGAGCTCTGAGTCACGAAGTCCTTCTAAATATCAAAATTCATTAAGATTCGATCTTCCACTCGTAAGTTAAAAATGCCTCAATTTTTCTAATTTTTCCTACCCCTTCAGCCCCCCAGATGGTCGAATCGGGGAAAACGACTTTAAACAGTCTTTGTATATTCTACAGGATTTAATAGAGGCTCTTGTGCAGCTAAATACCTAAAACAAAACTAGCTAAAGCAGCTAAAACAAACCAAGTGGCAGTTCACTTACTTTGTCCAACACCATTCTCAAATTCTTTTGTCAACTGAACAGTTTTTGTATATTCTTCAGGATTTAATAGAGGCTCTTGTGCAGCTAAGTACCTCCTGCATGTGTCATGAAGATTAGGAACAGCAAGTCTTGGGAGTGATTGTTGAAAGTGATATGTATAAAGCTTGCTTCTTTGCAAAAACTGATAATCTTCACTGTTTGCAGAGACACTGAAACACATATGTCCATTAGTGACAGAAAAAATATGGGCTGGGGTTTCATCATTTAAGTTAATTACTACTACAAAAAAATTCACTGTTGCCCCAAACTGTCTGTGGCCATGCTAACTATGAACACTCCTACTTATCATCAAGTTGCTCAAAATTTAACTCATTACTGTCTCTCATAAAGTCCCAATTTCTTTAAATTCTTCCTTGTGACCTCTTGTCACCCCATTTGGGGATGACCTGCTTTTCATTTGACTCAGATGGACAACCAAAAACATAAACTATGGTTATGTTCATCAACAATACATGGTATAATAACATGAATCTCTTTCATCACAGCCCAAGAAAGTGGGAACCACTATTTGTACAGCCTAAAGTTCAGTATATGGTCAAAAGAGTACTTGAAACTAGCCCTAGACAAATCCTCTCAAAAACATACAACTAACCTAAGAAACAAAACCATATAAATTTTCACACTTATGATGGAGAGTAATGTATGAAACCTAGTAAACTGAAACTGAAAGACAGAGAGGCTAGAAGAAATAATTATAAATCGTTCTGGGAGAAAAAGACAGAGAGGAAAAGGGAGCAGAACTTTTCAAAACAAACTATAAAAATCAGTAAGGTTATTTTCCAAGTAGTCATTGTTTTCACAGCGATGACGTACAAACCACACTCGCTTGTTATTCAAGCAGCTGAAGCGTTGACCAGGTTCTTCCTCCGAAAAAATTTAAAACCACGATAATACCAGTCTCTTAAAAATAAACTGAAATCACCTTTAGGTTTTTTTCCAATCACAACGGGGTATTTTCTCATTTTCAGAGTAAATTCAAGTATTTTCCCATTGATCAGATTTACCATAGTTACAATGGTAGCATGTGAAGCTTTTAGTTTGAGATTTACAAACCTCTTCAAGACAGAAATTACAGTCTTTAATTTGTACAGCATGTCCTCTATGCAATTTACAGGGATCGTATTATCTACTCTTTTCGTCATAGTCATGAACGCTTGTGCAGTTCTCACATGACGATCAGCTACCCAGTGTATACAAACATAGTGGACATGTGATGAACATTTTGTCACTGTTGACTCTCACACTAACAAATAGAAACTAGCTTGCTATCAGAAGGAATATTCGTTTTACTTCTAGTGACGGAGAGGAGGAGTGATCGAGTGACTTCGCACATCAAAATCAATTAAATCTGTCTAGAGAGGTTTTTTTAGATTGTCGACATGATTGTTGTTCTAATGATGAACAGAGACCGAATTATCATTCGGGTAGAATCTTATATCAACATAGAAACTTGAATATCCAGCTATTATTCGAAAGCAAATCTACAATATCATTTTGTTTTGTTTCGGTTAGTATGTCAATAAATCGAGTAAGTGCGTTTGGCCCACGACGGATAAGCATTGTATAATGATCCAAAGCTGCTGACTCATCTTTCATAGTATCGTCAAGCATTCTTTGAGACAATATTTTCTTTTGCACCGATTACTTTTGAAACGGATCCTTTAGATTCAAACATTTTTCCAAAGCTGCTCCCCCATTTTCATAAATTGACACTAGTTTAAAATTGTTTCCTTTTACTTTTGAATATAAAAAAACACAATTTTCACAATTTAAAATTGCAGGTTATGGTGTTTTCGAGTACTGCTGAAGAACCTCTACAGTCAGCGAAATTAGTAAACTTTCAATTTTAATTATCAAGGAAAACAAACTTCCTTTCCTTCCATTGAATTCAAAAACAAGAAGATCCATGGAATGATGACTTTTTGCAAATGCAGTGACTAGTAAAAAGCCTAGAGTCTTAGCCTGATCGTTCGCGAAGGGATGAAACTAAGGCCATTTTAATTTTGCTTTTGTTCTTGGTCTTTAATTATACATCAAAAAATATGGCTATAGCCTAGAATTGTTGCTATTGAGAAGGAAACATGCTAAGAAAATAATTCTTACTTCACAAATGTAGTAAAATAATAGTTTACTTTTTTTACACGGTTCAACTATACCTTACCCCAACCCCTCCCAATGTGCAAATATAGCCAAATAGAGTCTGTGGATTTTGAATTAAAATCAAGTAGCTATGGGCATCAAGCCATGGGTATTTTAGAAAAAGCCAAGACATATAGTCCGATTGAGTGAGAGACAAATCTGGCATAAGCCCTTATTAGGATTGTATAAAAATGGTGTCAGTTCATTTGTTAATAGATGAGTCTATCTATCATCCATCCATGCGTCATTCCTAGGGCAGAACTAAGGTAAATAGTCATAAAACCAATACTTGTTTGTTAGCTTTTACTGTATACTTATACGATATACTGTATGCTATATACTTGCAACGTGTTATCCGTTTCTTGATATCGTCAGAGTCTATTCAATTTACTGGGGTTATTACTATGGCAGGAAATGAAATGGCTTATTACTATAGCCGGAAAAGAAATGGCTTCTTACTATGGCAGAAAAGAACGCCCTAACTCTAGTTGGAAAGATCGGGACCTGTAGCCAACCTCTATTTCGATGAGCTCCGCCTGCGCGTCGTCTTGGCAGTAGGCCGGCGTCCTAAACCAATCTTTTTGGCGAATTGGGACCGCTGGGCAGCATAATTCGGTGCAACCATCGGATAGTCAGGCGCAAGGTTCCATTTCGCCCGATATTCTTCCGGTGTCATGTTGTATGTTGTACGCAGATGGCGTTTTAGCATTTTCAGCTTCTTGCCATCTTCCAAGCAGATCAAATATTCCGGCGTGATCGACTTGCGTATCGACACCGCTGGCTTCTTGGGTTCTTCAGGTTCAGCGGCTGGGCCGCCATCTACGCTTTGGAAGCTGCGGTGGACTGCTGTAATCAACTCCGGCAGCTGTTCATGGCTGATCGGATTGTTACCAACATAAGACGCGACGACTTCTGCCGTCATCTTAAGAATAGTCGAGTCGTCCCGCGTTTCCTGGGCTTCTGCCAATTCGCTCATTAGGTTCCCGCAAATACGTTGTGTGTTGGGGTGTGTTTTGAGATGTAACTCCGCAGCCGGTTCAAAATCGAATCGCCCCTACTACGAAATTACGACGGCGTTGTAGCGTCGAGATAATGACGGCGCAATAAAAAACGCACTTTGATTATAAATTTGTCATTTTGGATCGTCATTCCAGGTTTTGAAGATTGTGCAATCCGACTTAACTAGAAACTTAATGCCTTGGCTTTTCAGTTCACCAAAACGTCGTGACCAGTTCATCAAACATGAGATATTGGTGTGCGTTTCAGATATCTTATTATTACCAGCAAAGACATAGTCGCGCGGTCGCAAATTTTGATCACAACCTACGGTTTTAGAATAATCGGTAGGCGGTTGCCAGATGTCCGAAATTCGCTACAACCTGAGCCCGAATTCGGCCAACTTAATAGAGATCATTACTTGAATGAGGCCTTGACCCTGCTCGTCCATCCAAATACGTAGGTCAAACGGCATATATTGATAATGTACATTGATTTCTATTTCGAAAACTGAAGCATGTCCGATCAATTGACACGCTGCTTAGCCTCAAAATATCGCTGTGCGTGTTAAATGCTAAGAATAATTTGATTATATTTTCCATCGCCAACTGATTTCCACATAAACTCTTTACTAATAATTGACAACTGCACCATTGCGTTGCGCTATCATTTACAATCGTTTCACAACTATTTATTTGTCTTGAATATATTTGCTGGTAAAAACAATTTTATTCTACGTTCTTCACCATATGATTGCTACTAAAGGAAACTTTGCGAATAATTTAGTAACCAATGTTATTGAATAAATATTAAATGCAGACAAATGGTATTGAGATGCATTATTGTTATGAACTTGTATGACAACGAAATTCTCGGGGTAGATTAGAACTAGAATATAGCCCCTCCTCCTTGAAGACAAACATGCTTTGCAAATCTTGCTTGTGAATCATTTTACATTATAGAGGAAGGATCCCCAAACAATCCAACCTCGAAGCATAGTAGAACCTTGCCTAAAAAGATTAACTGTCAAAAATTTTTGGATTAATTCTCTTTAGCTGTAAGCATTTTCTTACCGAATCCTAGCTGGCTGTGGATGCTTTAATGCTGAGGGCTAATTGGGCTCAGAAATGGTGAACGGCTATTAAAATCCAATCATACTGTTCCTTTGGCCTAACATTCCTGTTCCTATGCCATATAATTCTCAACTGGGTCTAAAGACCTTTGCTTAGAGATTAGCAAAGAAAATTACACCTTTGAAAAATACCATTTTCACGTCCTTTGATCCAAGGATGTTTTCACATAAAATACCAAAAAGTCCCTACATTTCTACTCGTTTTAAGTTTTAATGTCGCTCCTTACTTTCAGTTAAAAAAACTAGTTTTTTTTTATTTTATTTCTAAAAGCCCTCTTAACGGAAGTTCATTTCAATGTGGTTCTAAAAAATTCAGGGAACTGATTTGATTTTATTAATTCTTGATTGATTTAAGGTGAGTTAAAAACACATTAGATGTAATATCGAAGGGTTTCCAAGCGAAACTGATACTCAAAAGGCTATCTTTATTCGAACAAGTTTTAACTATTGCATATCAATAAAATACAACAAAGCTGCTTCGATGATAATTTCACCAATTCCATAAAACAATAAGAAGAAAATTGTCTATTTTTTTTTTTCTTGTGCCCCCTAAAGAAATACAAGACTGTTTGTGCATTTCCCTATCCCTTTAGTAGGATGTATATCAAACAGTCCGTGGTAATGAACTGTAGTAAGGGGCGACCCGGCTCAATGGCAATCAAATATTTTTGATTGAATTTTGATACTAATAGATACATCAAAAGAATCAGATTTTTATGCAGATTTTAAATATACAAGGTTCATCAAATTTTACCCATCAAAAGATACGAGCCTGAGAAAACTTGCCTTATTTTGGAAAATAGGGGGAAACACCCCCTAAAAACCATAGAATCTTAACGAAAATCACACCATCGCATTCAGCGCATCAGAGAGCCTTGCAGTAAAAGTTTCAAGCTCCTATCTACAAAAATGTGGAACTTCGTATTTTTTACCAGAAGACCGATCACGAGTGCGTGTTTATTTTTTTTTCTTTTCCCCAGGGGTCATCTTATCGACCAAGTGGTCGTAGAATGTCGCAAGAGGGCTCATTCTAACGGAAATTATAAGTTCTAGTGCCCTTTTTAAGTGACCAAAAACTGGAGGGCACCTAGGCCCCCTCCCACGCTAATTATTTTCCCAAAGTCAAGACTAATTTTTGCTCATTTAAAGTATTTTTTATATGTAGAGATAATGGCAAATAAAATCAAAAATTACCAAATAATCAACGTTATCTGAAGATAGCAAAACACACGCTTTGCAACATCAGAAAGTCAAGTCTTTTTCTCAAAAGATTATTTTCAATTCTTTTGCTCTTTTACCCCGCTCTGAAAATAATTATGCTCGGAACAGCAGAGGAAGAGAAAAAGAATAATCCAGAACATCAGCAAAGATGTACTTTTGTCCAATGTAGCTGAACTTAATCTGTTTGGTTTAAAAGCTAGAATATACATCAGGACGTATTCGAAGGGGATGAGAGAGAATGCTTCTTTATTACCTTTTATGAATGACGGTAACAAGATTAGGAGCTTCCTTTCAGGGAAATAAAAAAAAAGTTGCAAAACATTGAGTGAAAAGCTCTTCTAAGGCATTGAATTGTGCTACATTGAAAAATCGTTCTATTGATCACTTCAAGCAGTTGAAACATGGAGTAAACTAGTATAGGCAATCAACAAAAGCAAAGTTTGTAAAAGTGGGTAAAAGAATCAGTACACCATTCTAGATATCGTTTTAAATAATTAAAAGTTTTGTCTTTTTGGAAGGATACTTCTCCCGGCACAAGAGGTAATAAGTAACCAATGCTGTAAAGGATACCCCCTATGACCTGTTGGTAATTGAAGGAAACCAAAGGCTGTATCTTAATTCCTTAAAGAAATTTTTTTTAAGAGTTTAAAAAACTTCTTCAGAATATAAGAGGTAGATTGAAACCATTTAAACACTGGGTCAAAAGTCAAGCAGCTGCCAAAGAACTTTTATTGTCCAAAACTACCTCTTTTTGTGAATAAGCATATTTTGACAGGATATTTGTCATTTGTAACATATAGACCCCCAACCCCTCCTCCTCTTTTGAAGGAAGCTGGCCACTGTAGAAAAACTGCGTGACGATATTCTGGCCGCCGGTGATGAAGCACAAACACTACGTCGCCTGCCCGACAGCATCGTTAACAAACTGGTGGACGAAGGTTTCTTTCGCTTTGCACTGCCACCGGAAATGGGCGGTGAGAACGCCAGCTCGCTGGACACTATTGAAATTCTGGAAGCCATAGCCGCCATCGACGCGTCGGTGTCGTGGAACGTTATGTTGGGATCCGAGATTAACGCCATGGCGGTTGGCGGCATGGACCCGAACATCGCCAAACAGGTTTATCTGGACAATCCCAAAGTAATTATGTGTGGTGGCGGTGGTCCGGGTACGCAGCCACCCAGAGCCGAACGCGCTGAGGACGGCGGCGTGCGCGTATGGGGGCAGTCAACCTTCATCAGCGGCTGCCACAACGCTACCTGGTGCTTTATGGCTGCACCGCTGATGAAAGCCGGTAGCGACGAACCAGACCTGGGTGCTGACGGTAGCCCGGTGTTCAAGATGTGGTTTTTGCACCGCGACCAATGGGAAATTTTAGATACCTGGGACGTTGCCGGCCTGCGCGGCAGCGGCAGCCACGATGTAAAGGCAGACGGCGCCTATGTGCCAGCCGAACATGTCGGTGTTGATCTGTTTGTTACACCCGCGCACTACGACAATCCGGTGTATCGCATGCCGGTACCTTTACGCTTATCTTATAACAAAGTGGCCATCGCCCTGGGTGTCGCTAACGGCACGTTGGATACATTTTCCGACCTGGCGCAGAACAAAGTACCCATGTTGTCCGCCAGCACTTTGAATAAACGGCCCATCGCCCAATACCGCATGGGTGAGGCGATGGCGAAGTACCGCGCTGCCCGCGCATATGTAATGCAGGCCATGCAGGATGTCGAAGATGAACTGGCCACCGGCGTACCCGCGGGGGGAGCTGGGGTTGTGGCTGTGGGGGCGGGCTGGCTGGGGGGGGGGGGGGGTGAACTCCGAGGATAATGTTACACGGGGGGATTTGACAGAATTACTATACGAAATTCTGTTTAATTGTCTTACATTCTCTTTGCCAAATTTTTCATGTGGAGGTGTTCCAGGGGAATTGTCCAGGGGCTTTTCCCCACATGTTTTGTTTTCTAGGAAATATTGTTCACGGAAGGGGGCATTTCTGGAGTGATCACGGAACTGATTAGAGATTAAAGTTTTATTCAAATGAAAAAATGTTACGAAAATTTTTCTAGGCTGAACCGTCCACAAGCAATTTTACAGGGAGGGGACTCTCAGCTAGGATGGAACTGTTTGAAGGGAATTTGACGGGAGGTGCACTTTAAGTTGGGTGAAAGCTCCACGGAAGAGTTTTGACGAGGGAGAGGGGTATATTACACAAAGGGTGAGCCAAATTTGCCGGCATTATTTGAAAAATGAACAGAAATTATTCCCTATATGATGGGTTGCCTCCCCCTCAATACCTTGCTCTTTACTCTAAAGTTTTACTGTTTACTGCAACTGAAATATGGGGGTCTTTTAATAGGAATAGGAATTTTTTTTTCAAATCTAACAGCGTTAGCTAAAAGAGCAAGGTATTGAGGAGGGGGCAATCCTTCATATACGGAATAAATCTACCCAATCAAACCTATTGATTGCAATCGGGGGCGTAGGGGTTATAACGGCATAGGATGGGGGGTTAGGAAGAGGGGAATTGACTAAATACAGAAGACTATTTTCAGCATTGGTAATTCCTTTTCGGTCATCTACTAGTTGCATAATCGCTTAACAGAGTACCTGTCAGGTTTACGGGGCGAGACATAATTCAAAAAGGTTCTGGATGTGACATGCTTGCTGCTGCTATTCTGCAGCAGCGCTATGCGTGTTTGGGGATAAATCATTTAACGCTTCCCGCATTTTCCCCGTAGATTTCTTTAGGTATTCATTCGGAGCTGGGTCGACTCTGGCTGAACTTAGTCACACCATTGCCTCCCCGACCAAAACAAAATAATCAGCTACGCTAGGAATCGAATACCTGCTCTTAAAGAAATGTCATGACTAGTGTACCAGCTACTCGGGTAGGACGGCTCTTCTAAAGGTTACATTTATCGTTGAGGCAATTATCTACTCACCTCTTTCTAAAAGATTTT
>JAAAKM020073195.1:177215833-177246979 GCA_010016025.2 Alatinidae sp. Z8VKAUB7J3 | reverse complement strand
AATCTGGGTAAATCTGCCTTCGTACTCAACGTTGTCCTCCTGCCAGAGTTTTTGCATGATCTCCAGCGCTTCATTGGTTCGCGCGCCTCGCTCATTAACAGGTACGCCGCAGGCAACAAACTCTTTTGCAAATTCACCGCCAACGCCCACGCCAAGGTTAAAGCGACCGTTTGAGACTAAATCCAAAGAAGTAATCTGTTTTGCCAGCAGCGCAGGTGGATAGAGGGGCACCAGGGTGATGGTGGTCATCAGCTTGATGGTACTGGTTGCACCTGCCGCAGCAGCCAAAGAGATGAGCCCATTGCCGATCGGACCGTAAACATGCAGCCGGCCATGCTCTTCAGCCCAGCCCCCCACCTCTCGTAATTTGTCCCCAGCCGCAGCTGCATTGGCCAGCAGTTGCTCGCGCATTATTTATTCCCGGATTTTTGCGAGCATTGTTCCAGTTGCGCACAATTATTGCCAATTACGCGTCAAAAAGGGGCACAGCCGCACACCACACACGGCATAACTCACCTATATTGATTAAACGCCGATAAGGACACTGGGCTGTATTGCTTGGAACGAAGAAAATGACCTGTGGTTATCACATCAACACAGAACAGGGATTGGTGACAATTACCGGTTCCACCAACATTGAAATTTCACAGGCCTGCGAAATTGGTAACGCGCTGCTTGCCGATCCGGGTTTCGACGCCAGCTTGCCTCATCTGGTCGATCTACGCGGCTTGCAGCTCACCCGCACCAGCGAATCCTCGACCGCCTTTCGCAGTTTTGTTCTGGAGACTTACCGGCCCAGCGTCAACTCCAGCATCGCCATTGTGGTGGACGACAGCCTGGACCAGATGTCATTAGCCGGCCTTTATCACATTTCCTGCAGCATGGAAAAAACTGAACTGTTTGATCAGTACGATCAGGCGCTGAAGTGGTTGATGAGACGGGAATTCGCGTAAACCGGTGTATCTTGCGCCACGCACGCGGCGCCGTTTGCAGACTAATTGACCAGCAAAATACCCGTGCACAGCACCCCAATGGTTATCCAGAACAGGTACGGACTTAGATACGCCACGCCACGGGCGAAAGCTTCATTAGCATTGATAGCCTTTGTCGTCCTCTTTCTATAAGAGTTCCTGTAAGCGTCCCCAACGGACGATACAACAGGCTGGGCCTTATTCTCTGAGTCCACGTACGTCTCCCATGCGGACACTAGTTTTGAGCCGCAACAACCAGGGGACAAATACCTTTGATAAGTGTCGGATCTCAGTTTGTAAAAGAAATACAATTACCGGTTTTCACCTACCGGTGCCACCCGGTAGGTTTTTTTGCCACTCCGCTCTTATAAGTTGCATATACGCTTTGATGTAACCATCAAGCTCTAGACGCTAAAACTCATTAAATACCACAATTCCTGCCTCCAAAAGCCTTATAGAAACTGTACATTTACTCTGCACATTCAAATACATCTATATGAATTATTTGAAGTTAAGTATGGAATTTGTGGAACTGGAACATCTTTAGAGAAAGTGAAAAGCTCCAAACTACTTTTTACCCTTTGCTTCTCTCACATTCGGTAAATATTTGCACATTCAAATATTTTCAAATCTTAGAAGTATTAAGTTATTCTTTACCCGAAACTTGTTTCTGCCACTACCCGACACTCAAATAACATTTGTATCTCAAATTGGTCCCTGAAGAATTACCGAAAGATAGCCTAGAGTCATCCTTGGAAATTCGCTCGGAAATTTTCTATGGACTTTTGCTACTCTGAATCTACGAACCAAATACCGGATTTTTGAAGCCCAATTAAACAAATTTAAAGTAAACTTTACGGATTTTTCTTCTCTGTCTGTGTAAAGAAAAAGTCCCAAAGTGGAGAATTGTAGGGCCTAGAGAAAATTTGGTAAAGCTAACGCATTAAGCAACCGGGCTAAAATGTCGCAACTAAATTTTGTCTGCTCGGGACAAGCTTTTCTTTGGCGGAAAGAACCTTTCTAACGTATCAACGCCCATGTGTGCCCTTCAATGAAATGCCAATTGGCACTATTGGGTAAGTAAGTGCTTGAACAGGTTTGCTCTCCGTATCGTTTAGCATTACACTTATATTCTCAGTCAACTAGCGAACTAACGAATTAAATGTAAGGCTAACACAAGCATATTCTACCTTTAATGCGCTATGAGTACCCTGAAAAATCTGGGGAAGGTAAACAGGAAGGGTGTGCAAAAGCACTGGATGGTTGGCCCCCAGCCCCCCATTGCGCTTCCTCGCTAAAGGACCAAGAAATAGAGATGAGCAATGCAGGTAGGGACTGTAAAGTCAAATACCGTATTCTTTACCTTTTTTAGAAAAACTGGAAAGAGGCTAGTCTTTAGCATATGTTTGTTGACAATAGCATTAAGCACACCGATAAATTATCAAGAGATGCGCAAATGTCACCAGGGGTGTTGTCTCAAAATGGTCTTGTGGAAATATTTCCTGTTTTCCTATTTTTATGAATCTTTTTCAATGACTTTTTATTTCCCAGGGGTCAGCAACTCCAAAACCCGTCAAAGCACCTTTCTATTTGTGGCAATCGCTTTTCCTTTTAGTTTAGTCTCGACTTTTCATTTTAATTTCTGTTTATTTTAGGTTCCATTTATTGATCTATAATTAAGTTTTTGGTTTTTAAGCCTTACATTATAATTCCCTTTAAACTCTTTTCGCTTTAGACTTTATTTAATCATACATTGTAATTTGCATTTTTTTTTCAGTCCGACATTTTATTTTAATTTATTCCTGCTCGTTTTAGGTTATAATATCACTCTTGTTTTTATTTGAAAAAACTTTTGTTTTTAAAAGTTTCTCTTAAAGTAGTCTGTTAGGGCACAAAGGCGCCACTTTTGACATCATAACATCTGGAACTGGTTTGGGATATATGCTGTTTTTTTATAGTTCTAGACTAATTTGAAATCTAAAAAGTCTTAACTAGTTTGTTGTTTCTAAAAATGAAAACATTCGAAATGTATTTCGTTTTCAGTTAAGTTAAAATTGTTTTCTGTTCTTGAGAAGGCATGGGAGTTGTAAACCCTACTCGTGTCAAATTTCGCTCGTTTTGAGTTTGACATTGGTTCTGCAAGTTCGATGTGTCCAAAGTGTCCAGGACATCTAGCAGCAGTGTTTCCACAAGTAAGACATTTTTGTCCAGGCTCTAGCGTTCCGAGTCTTCCATCCATAAGACCTCCTTGAACTGGCATTCCATCTTCATCATATGTTTCAGGAGCAGTAATTTCAGCAACAGAGTATTTTCTAATTTCTGTTGGAGACCATACAGAGAAACGAATACCATCAATTGCTTTGATTGCTTGTACAGACATTCTAGATTTTCTCCTTGATTAACAATCTTGGTGCAACGTTGAGACTTTGCATCTCTTGTAGTAACAATTTGAAAGCATAAGCTACTGAGACTGAAGATACTTTGGCTTTATCACCACATACCCTGCAAACGTATTTTCTTTGTTTTACATCATGATATGCAACTAGTCCGCATCTTTCACATACGAAAATATCTGATTTATCAGATTCATCTAGCAATCTATCTTTGAGAATCATTGATGCACCATATGCAATCAAACAATCTCTCTCCATCTCACCAAATCTCAAACCACCACCTCTTGCTCTACCTTCAGTTGGTTGTTTGGTTAACATCTGTACTTGACCACGAGCTCTTGCATGGATTTTGTCTGCTACCATGTGGTGAAGTTTTTGATAATATACAACTCCAATGAAGACATCAACTGGGAATGATTTACCAGTTCTTCCGTCATACATTGTTTCTTTACCAGAATATTTGAAACCGTGTGCATCCATTACTTCTTTGACTTCAGGCATTTTTTCGCCGACAAATGCAGAACCGTCAAATCGTTTTCCACGAAGTGCAGCTGCTTTACCACAAATAGATTCCATCATCATTCCTACAGTCATTCTTGAAGGGAATGCATGGGGATTAATCAAAACGTCAGGAGACATTCCATTTGCAGTGTATGGTAAATCGGTCTGAGATGTATTTTTTGTGTATTTTCAGGAACGACTGTGTTACATCTTGACTTTATCTTCAAAGGTGAGGTTGTCAAGGAGTTGACAATCTCTGTTTCTAGGAAGATACTTCTAGTCAGAACTCTCTTGGGGTATGCAATTCGATTGGGCCTGGTCATCCTGCGTGTGAAGACTGGATGTTTTTTCTACATTCTAAGAATATATTACTATATAGCCTAATAATCCTCCTTTGAAGGCTTGCATTAGGCTTATTGCTAAAAAAGGATGCTTGATTTTTGCAGGAGATTCTAAAATTATGTTGGTGCCACTCTATGAGATCTAGAATAGGTTATCAAAGCTAATCTGGAACACCAATTGGACACTATTGCAACCTCTAAGTAAGAAATATTCTGTGATGTCAATGACTGTTGTATACAGCTACATCCCTGCCCTGGGACGAGCTATCTTGGCCTGTATTGTCGTTTGCTTTGGCATCGTGTGTGCTCAAAGAAATCCAATACCCATGAATTACCTGCCACAGGAGACACTCCCCGTTCAATTCTTGAAGAACGCCATTATCAGACGCTGGACTTTCAACTGGAACAGTCTTTCGAGGGACGTCTTCCTTGAAAACCCTTCTGTGGGATCGTCCAAAAGAAAATTCAGGATGTAAATTCAACACTAAGTCAAAAACTAATTTTCTGGTATATCAGATTCTAATTAGTGACCTGGCAACAAAAAGATATAAGACAGTACAGTCAAACTGGTCTAGAAACATAACGGTTTATGAAGCAAGCTGGAAAATTGATTACCCGTATCTGTCAAAAGCATGACCAGTGGATAACCTCTTGGTGGTTTCGTAACATCCAGCATTGGTCTGACACATCGACCAAACCAATTACCTGATTGAGTTTCAATCATCTGATTGGGTCTCCATTTACTGCTTAATTGAAAAAAAAAAGAAATTTAGGGTTGTTGCAGACAATGCTATGTAAATGTCACAATTTTTGGTGAATGAAACGGACAGTTCTGTTGGCCATAGGGAATAAAAGGTGCAGGTGTTGGAAAAATATCTCTTAGACATTTGAATAGTTTTCCAAAAAAAAAACCATCGAAAGTTATTGAGAAAAACTGGAAAACCGAGGAACTAGAAAAAGATTGGAAAAATCTTGAAATCGGAAAGGAAATTTTAGAAGTTCACAGACAATTTCAGTGACATGTTGCAAAAAAAACCGAAAGTTATTTGGAAAAAAACTGGAAAACCGAGGCATTAAAAAAAATGGAATAAATATTAAAATCGAAAAGGAATTTTAAAACTTCACAGACAATTTCAGTCACATGTTGCAAAAAAAACCGAAAGCTGTTGGAAAAAACTGGAAAAACGAGGAATTAAAAAAATGGAAAAAATCTTAAAATTAGAAATCTTAAATAGTGATTATGAATAAATCTTATCGGAGTCCTAAGTTGTTTGGGGCTGAGAACTTCCCTAGTTATTCCTGTGAGGGGCTTTTGCACCATGCAATATCAGTTAATGTCTCTTCTACCACCCAGTTGAATCTTCCGGTTCCAGAAAAAAATACTACCATGATTTTCTCACAGTTCTAATATCATTTTCTAATATATCTACTGGATATTTAATGCGTAAAAACTTAGAAACTAAATCCTTATATAAAATACTAGAAAGTTACGAACTTTTTTAGACTTCTGTCTTCCCACGACTAGAGGCGCATTAGGCAGCAGCGGTAGACCTCCAATTCAGCCGAACTTAGGCCAGGGACCAGAGTTCATTCACAGTAGTTCTTATACTTGTTGCCTCTTTTTCAAGGGAGCGATCTAGTGTGTTGTGATTAGGCTGCACAAATGCGACCATTAAGCAAATACATCGACGATGTCGATTTCGAAGAAAAAGATGCGAAACTTTTTGATAGCCTGCTTAATCAAAAGGAAACAGATGCCGGTGTAGGTTCGATTGCCTCAATGGAAGTCGGTCAAATCCTCAAAGGCGGTATCGTAGAACTCACTCCCGACTTTGTCGTTGTCGACGTTGGACTAAAATCAGAAGGGCTTATCCCAGTTAACGAATTTAATGATCCCAATGAGCTGACCCTTGGAAATGAAATCGAAGTTTACCTCGATCGCACAGAAGGAGATGACGGACAAATTGTCTTATCGCGTGAAAAAGCACGCCGTCAACGTCAGTGGGAGTACATCCTCGAACACTGTGAAGAGGGTTCGATTGTCAATGGTAAAGTCATCCGCAAAGTCAAGGGCGGCTTGATGGTCGATATCGGTATGGAGGCTTTCCTCCCTGGCTCTCAAATCGACAACAAACGGATTAAAAACATCGATGAGTATCTCGACAAGTCTTTCGATTTCAAGATCCTTAAGATCAACATTGAAAGAAAGAATATCGTCGTTTCTCGTCGTGAGCTTCTCGAAGAAGAACGCAGCTCTAAAAAAGCCGAACTCCTCGAAGAAATCAAAGAAGGCGAACTGCGCAAAGGGATTGTCAAAAACATCACAGACTTTGGTGTCTTCCTTGATCTTGATGGAATCGATGGCCTCCTCCACATCACAGACATGACTTGGAAGCGCATCAAACACCCATCGGAGATGGTACAGCTCAACGATGAACTCGAGGTAGTGATCCTACACATCGATCGAGAGAAAGGACGAGTCGCACTGGGTCTCAAACAAAAAGAAAACAATCCTTGGGAAGAAATTGAGAAGAAGTACCCTCCTGGAACTCACATTCAAGGAAAAATCGTCAACCTTGTTCCGTATGGAGCATTCATTGAGGCCATGGTTCTGTCATTGAACCTTCGGATCTTCCTCCTGAGTGTTCCAATCCAATGGAGGCTCCGCCACGATCTATTGAATCGCCCCTCGACGAAAAAGAACAAATTTTGGATGCTCTCAAACGGGCAAAGGGGAAACGTGCGGAAGCGGCACGCATTCTTGGTATGAGTCGATCAACGCTCTATCGTCGCTTAGAGAGTCTTGGGCTTCCATCCAAAGGGTAGACAATCACTACTCTCTCGGTGATCCGTTACTGTAGATTTTTTACAGGTGGGGGTTGGTGTGTCTGGTTGATGAGTCGGTCGTGGATGTCATGAACGGCCAAGGAATTCTATAAACACGATTTGAGAACAGGAGGAACTATGCACAACAGATGGTGGGCTATTTTCGGTTTTTTCTTTTTCTTCATGGTGGCTCCAGAAGTTCAGGCTGGAATGTTGGGGCAAATTGAGTTAAAGGACGGAAGTCGCCTGCTGGGTGAAATTATCGACATGACTGAAGGGACGCTTAAAATCAAAGCGGCTTTTAGTGAAAGCGATCCCATCATGATTTTTTGGAAAGAGATAATTGGCCTATCCTCGGAGGAGCCGATGACTTTTGTGCTGGATAATGGCATTACCCTGAATGGGACGTCAAAAATGGAGAAAACCGGTGTTATCTTGGTCCAAACGACACTGTTGAAACGACCGCTTCCGGTTAATGTGTCATCTGTCCTTGCTATTAACCCTCCCGTGAAAAAGGCGGTCGTGTATACCGGTAACGTTAACTTTGGGGGGTCGATTAATTCTGGCAACACGAAACTGAAGAATGGAAGTTTCTTGGGTGAGCTGGTTGCGCGGAGTGAGCGGCTACGTCTCACGGTGTTGGGGCGATGGATTTATGGTGAAGAAGGCTCTCGTCTTATAGCTCGCAACACATTCGGAACGATTAAATATAATTATCCGGGGTAAATTTTCACTATGATTGAATTATCTAGAGGATATTTCCATTGGAAACGGGGGTTTTTCCGTGGAGGTGGAGCCAGATTTCCTGGCATTATTTTAAGAATGGTCAGGAATTAAGTAAAAAACAAATTTTTCTAATTTGAGAGAAAGGAGCAACATTAAAATTAAAATGAACAGAAATTATTACGTATACGAGGAGTTTTCCCCCTGCTCAACACCTCGGTCTTTACGCTAAAGTTTGAATTTTGCCCCAATTCTTTAAGAACCGCTCCTGAAACACAAAAGTCGATAGTTAGAACAATAAAAAGATTTCTGAAAAGTGTTAAAAACTTAAGCGTGAAGAGCGAGGTGTTGGGGAGGGGACAACCTCCCTCATATCCGTAATAATTTTTTTTTCGTTTTAAGTTTTAATACTGCTCCTTACTTTCAGTTGAAAAACTTTGTTTTCTTATTTAATTATGTAAAAAAAAGCTTGTCTTGACTCCAACATATAGTTGTAAACTGATACTGATACTGTCACGTTCTCATACCCTGTGACATTGACAAGTGCCAATTTTAGATGTCATTTCCATAATAAAAGCGTTAGAGAACAGAGTTGGTTCTTCTTAATAAAAATAATACAAAGGATATTTTTTTTAAACAATATTCTATTAAAAATTAGGCGTTGTCCGAATTCACAATTCAACCTTTGAACTCACCCCATACGGTTAGGGTGATTTTAGGCTTTTATTTCTCTTGGATAATCTGATTTAAAGGGCAAAACACAATTGAAATAAAATAATCCCTAAAATTTGCTGAGATTACTTTTCATTGCATTCAAAAACGAAACGAAAATATTAATTACAACAGAAACTACAACCAATCAAATTTTTTCGTTCAAACCAACCTCATCCTCCCCTACTTTTGCTATGAATACATAATTGCTTCCAAAGACATACCTCCAGGAGGTCCAAAAACACATGCTACGTACCAATTTACAACAGGAAACATATCTCCAGAAGACAAATCATTTGACTTATGGATTGATGATTCATTGCTTCCGTATAAGATAACATATGGTTTGAAGGTTAAACAGCCAGAGTTATTATTGAATCTAATGAGACAAGACCTAGTAAAAACAAGAGTGACAACTCCGGAAGGATATGTCATACCAATAAAATCAGTATTTACAGTTAAGGACATCTCAGCAGAATATGAGGAATTAACAAAATATGGAAAAGGAACATATGAGATCAGAGTCACGTATGGAGATAACGTTGCAAAAAAGACTTTTAATTTATCATACTAAATGGTAACAATCATTCATGAAATATAAAACCAAATGTGTTTGACAGTTAACCAACAAAAGTAATTGATTTATTTTTCACTAATAAGTTAATTTCAGATATCCTTTTTGAATTAAAAACTGTATGCCTTGTACAAACGAAGAGTCATCGATTGAACCATCAGACCACCAACCTGCATTAGTCTTAATCCAAGATGGAATAATAAAATCAGAAGGGTTCTCTTGCAGCATAGTAAAAACATCGATTAGTACAATATCATTAATAGTTGCAAATTTTGTATCAGACACAGAATATAATTTTTCATCCAAATAAATTTCAACATAATAATCATGATTTGGTGGAACAGAGAACCAAATTGTTTTTGAATCCAACATATTTTTTGACGATGGATAGACTTCATCAAATATTATTTGTTCGCCATCTTGAAAAATATTAAATTTAAAAGAATCAGTCAATGAAATAGAAGAGTCAGACATGTCAAAAGTTTTAGTTTTCGAGGGTAATAGCGACGTATGTTGGAAAAATGAAGATATTAGACTATTTTATGATTGCTTGCTCTGATTTTGGACTAAAAAAAGGTCTGACAACGACTCCTTCGGATAGATGTCCATCTGAGGCAAGGGTCTAGGAAGCGGTTCCCTTCGCTGTAGTCGGATTACGCCTGGAAACCCAAAAGGAATAATTAGGACGTTCTTCTTCACCACTAATTTTGGCTAAGACCAGACCATCTCTTTCGGCAGATATTTTGGCGACAAGAATTTAACTGTTTCTCATTCCTGACAGAGGTTGGATCTGTCCATGACTCCAATACAGTAGAGTTAGCACATTATACATTATTTATGACTAAGTTTGTTTGAGAGCTGACAACCTCTTCTGGTAGATGTCCCTGTGGCAAGGGATAGAGGTCGAATTGTGCCGGATCCACAAAAGACGAAACTGGAACCCTAGTTCTTACTTCCTACCAATTTTAACATGATCCGTCGTCTTCTTAATGTAGGTGTGATCATGCCGATTACTTTTGGGGCGCTAATCCCCTGCTTTCACAGAGATTGATCCGGGCTTAAACTACTGAAACACACAATTAGCATATGAGCTTTTACTTCCCATCAATTTTTAGATCTGATGACACAATCCATAGTAAAGATATCGTGATGACAAAAATTCACTCCCCCTTTCCTTTCTTCTACCCCAAGGAAGGTTGTATCGGGGACATATGTTCCCAAACAATATACAACTTGAACACGTCCTTGCTTTTCAGCAATTTTAAGCGCGATCTACCAACCCTTTCTGATATAAATCCTGATAACAAGAATTTATGTAGCCTCCCCGCCTGCCCCTTAAGAAGTGAGAATTCTTAATACCCGACAGATTCAACTTGCAGATTGACTTTTACTTTGCACCAAGTTTGGCTAGGATCCAGCGTCTCCTACTTGCAAAATTACATAAAAAAAACTAGTTTTTCTAACTGAGGAAAAATGGGCTCGAGTGGCGGAAAGGTCGCCCGATTCCACCTGTAGCCGTTTTTGGAGCAGAAAATTGTCGATGTTAACCTTGAGTGATTGGCGATTCCGCCAAGTCTCCGGATGAAATGTACGGTGAAAGTTCGGAGCTAAAACTCAAGCAAGCCATCATCCACGGCTTGTTCGTTCAGAACAATGAAGAGGCCTTGGTTCAAGTGATTGAATCGGAAACTGATTCGAGTTTGCGCCTCAGAGCGATTCAGAAACTAACCCAGCTCGGATCCGAAAAAGCAACCCGGTTCCTAAAAGAAATCCTGGAACAATAGCGGCGCAAGCCACCGAAACAACATCAAACAACCGGCGCGAATCCATTTCACTGTTCAGTTGCACGAAGAGCAGATCGGTATTCGTCCGCAATCATCGCCAACACGGCACAACAGGAGTGAAGTATGTCTATGATTACGAAACTGAAACTGGTCTCTCTTTTGCTCTTAGGCTATACCGCAGCTTGGGCCCAACCAGACCAGCTGTACAATGCCCGCCTGGACACGGATCGTCTGCGAGGGAACCTCTCCGATCATGTGGAACGCTGGGCGAGAGCGCAACAAGATCTGGCCTGGCTTGTTTATCCTATTCCCGCCATTGAAGGACGCCAGATCCATTGCTGGGGATCGGGTTCACAGGACAATGTGCTCGAATTAAACCAACGCGGCAATTACCAATACAAAAAGAACCAAGAACAAACCAGCGACTCCCAACTCATGGTTTTCATTGCAGCCAAAGATGGAGAATGGAAACAGGTCAGGCATTACGGAAAGTCCTGTTCCATCGACGCCAATCAACGGAGCGTCACTTGGCTCGACGGGGTGACCCCTGAGGACAGTCTCGACTTATTACACGACCTTGTTCGAGACCCAACCGCCAAACAAGTGGGTGATCAGGCCTCATTTTTTTTTGGTAACTTAAAAAGGGCACTAGAACTTTTAATTTCCGTTCCAATGAGCCTTCTCGCGATATTCTAGTAGCACTGGGTCGATACGATCACTTCTGGAAAAAAAACTAAGCAAATAAACACGCATCCATGATCTTTCTTCTGGCAAAAAATACTAAGTTCCACATTTTTGCAGATGGGAGCTTGAGGCCTCTACAGTCCGTTTCTCTGATACGCTGAATCTGATGGTGTGATTTTTATTAAGATTCTATGACTTTTAGGGGGTGTTTTTCCTTTTTTTGAAAATAAGGCAAATTTTCTCAGCCTTGTAATGTTTGATGGGTAAGACTTGATGAAACTTGTGTATTTGAAATCAGTATAAAAATGCGATTCTTTTGATGTATTTATTGGTATCAAAATCCGTTTTTATAGTTTCGCTTTCTATTGAGCCGGGTTGCTTCTTACTTACAGATGGTTACCACGAACTGTTTGAAAAAGCTGGCTTTCAGACCCATATGTCGAGGATTATATTCAGAGGGGTGTTCCTAAATCCTTTTTATTTATTATACTAAGCAAATTGCAGTTATCTAAACTGCAATAGCAATTCTTTTCAATTTATTTTATTTTGAGGGTGTTAAAAATTGGTTATTTTTGTCAAATACATTTAAATTTCAATCCAAAATCAAAGATAATTAGGAATAAATTCGTTTGTATAGAAAAAGAGGTTGTCTGTCCCCATGACAAACCCTTTTTATGGGCTTGTTGCAATAATTATTCAAAAATTTATTTTGGGCCCTCCCCTAGAGTAGATAGTCAGGTTTTTATTGAGATATCAAGATTATTTGAATTTTTTTTTAGGTTTGTTGGTCCAGGTCTGGGTGCATAAGCTCTAGTGTGTCTGGTGGAAGACATAGATTTTTAAATATTAAATGTAGCTATTGATAATACTTGGCCGCCGGTTATGTTTATTTTATGGGCCCCAGTGTGACAAAGATCTTCACGTTTCAGGTAGATTTTCGCACCACCGAGAGTCTTAGTCAGACGTTTGGCAAAATACAGTGGGGTCGGTCGTCCGACGTATTGCTTTAAATAATCGTGAAACTCTTTCTGAAATGCACGATCTTTTCGAACTTTAAAATAGGCTTGTTCTAATTCGAGAATGGCGGGCATGAGGGTCTCCGGAACATACCGTCCCCCATATTTGCCAAATCGCCCTCGCGTATCAGGAATCATAGTCACTTGGAAAACTGGTTCATGTGGTTAACCATATGAGAAGCAAAATACAGGAAATGTTCAAAAATGTCTGCTCAGCAAGGCCGCAGGCAGTGAGACTCGGACACCTGTAATCGAGACCTCAGAAACATACAATTGATCCCAACAATGAATCGAATTCAATTTCGAAATCCCGTGAGCCCCATCGTGTCCAAGGACACCTCATAGTGGTTGAGCCCTTCGACCAACGAGAACGCAGCTGACAGGCTTTTTCAGCATTTCCAGGAAAATGGAGTATAACGGTGGAATGATTCAGGAGACAAGTTGAGCCGCATGAATAAAGGCTTCGACCTTGTTATGGTCTTTTTTCCCAGGAGTGGCTTCTACGCCACTACTCACATCGACACCATATGGTTGAACCTTTTGAATACCCTCTTGAACATTCTCCGGTGAGAGTCCGCCTGCCAACAAAATCGGGGCAGCCTTAGCCGCTTCAGCCGCCAAGTCCCAGTCAATAACCTTTCCCGTTCCACCATATGCAGATTCCGAAAAGGCATCCAGGACAAAGCCCCTGACATTGGCTCGCCCTTTGTACTCGGCCAAAGCTAGGAAGCTACCACGATCACGCAAACGAATACCTTTAAGAACTGGACGTCCTGACTCCAGGAGGCGTCGTCCCCTGTCAGATGGCGCGGCTTTGATGTCTCTTCATGGGCGCTTCCTCAGTCGTTGGCCGGGCCGTTATAGCCAGGACGCGAAGGTCTTTCCAGTTCTGGCAATCACTCGGCCCACGTGGTCACTCGCGGACTTGATCCGCGACCCTCTGGGGGAGCGCTGCTTCGGGTGATCCTCATGTCGAGCACGAGGATGACGAAAAGGCGGGAGAGGTCACCGACGCCGAATCTAGCGATCGCGGCTGAGGGCGATGACCCGGGCGGCGAACTCGGTGATGGTGCGCTCCACCTCCTGCTGGCGGGCGGGATCGTCGAAGGCGGGCAGCTCGATGCGCAGGACCTTGGCCGAGGCCCCCTCGGCATCGCCGGCGCCGATCTGGGCCGACTGGTTGGGATGGGCGGCGCGGTAGGCCGCCAGGAACCGCTCCCGCTCCTCGTCGGAGAAGTGGCAGATCGTGAAGATCGGCTCCACATGGGCGGCCGGCAGGGGGATCGAATAGGCCGGGTTGGTGACCTGGGAGACGAAGGACTTGTGGGTGCCCAGCGCCTTGGCGATCTTCAGGCGGGTGCCCGAGGGGCGGCGCTCGATGATGTCGCGCAGGACCGACTTGTAGCGGGCGACCAGCTCCTCCTTGCTGTGGATTGGTGCGTTCATGTGGTCCCGTGACGGGCGATGGCGGCCTTGACCCGGGCGATGGCGGCGGGCGCGACCGAGAGGCAGGTCAGGCCGGCCTTCAGCAGGTGGCTCACCTGCTCCACATCGCTGGCCATGTCGCCGCAGAGGCTGACCTCCTTGCCCGTGGCGCGGCCGTGGGCGGCGACCCGGGCGATCAGCTCGCGGACCGCCGGGCTGTCCGGGTCGTAGAGCCCGGCCACCGCCCGGTTGTCGCGGCTGGCCGCGGTCACGTACTGTTCTCTAACATCTTCGGGTATGTCCAGCCAAATGTTTTCTAAAATCGTGGTAAAATCGTTCGGTATTATTTAGCACTTTGAGATTTAGCTCTTCAATGCAGATTATTTTTACACATAGGTTTGTACGCTCTCGTTTTTACGTTAGAGACTTCACCCAAATTCAAAATGAAAAGCCACCCACAATTTTCCAACTTTTCACTTTCTGCAGGTGCACCATCTTTCTGTAGAAACATCAAGCTTCTTTTAGGATCTGACCTTGAACAGATTTTTCAGAATAAATATCTGCATTTGCTTGCTGATCAACGAGTAGATATACTGTTCTACCTTTAGTACCATCAACAAGTTCTGTTCTAGGTATCTTCAACGCAGTTACCGCAGTTACTTACCAGTAACTTAGACAAGTAAGTTATAGGTAAGTAAGATAAGTAAGTTATAAGATAAGTTATAAGATAAGTAAGTAAGTAAGTATATTAGATAAGTAAGTTATAAATAAACTTACCCTTTTACTTATCAAATGATCGTAAAACAATATATTACAAATAGAATCACTTCCATTTCAAAACTTGTTGAGACTCTTATCACATTCCAATGTAATATCGATATGAAGCTTATTTAACATAGATGAGACATTCTCCTGACTTTTCGACATTTTTAGAACAGTAATCACAGGTTGTGAATGAATCTATGACATCCTCTTTCCAGCCTTTGCAATCAGTCAGCTGTTTTGTGACATCTTCAGGTAGGTTTTTTATTTGAAAGGAATATTAGAGTCTTCAAATAATTCGTCTTTATGTGGTGGCAATAGTGATACATTGTGGAGGATTCATCCCTGATGTTAGTTACATTGTCAAGGCTCTCATCAAATACTTTTTTGTTGTTTTTTCATCTGTAGAAACTCTAATATTGTTATTGTTATTGTAATTGGGTCCTCCACCACCTAGATAAAAAGTAAAAGCAATTTAAGTGTTTCAAAATTAATGCAATAAGTCGCTTAATTACAAGTAACTAAATGTAATAACACATAATTTTCCAGTCGAAACTAGCTTTGGTTATTCAGCATTGCTTGTCCTAGTCGTTACAGCCCCTCCCCCTCACCCCTTGAATGAATGATAATTTTGACTGTAATTGTGAACAGTCAATTAAAGTTTCAAGGAGCATTTTCATGAGCTATTAACTCATCTGTGGAAAATATTTGAATCATATCATTTGGTTAAGGTCACGTCAACATTCAACTGGATAAACTGAACTTAATAATACACACAATTAATTCTTAGTAAGTAAAACAGAGCTAAAATGCATATTTCATAAAATTTGCAAGTATCTGCAGAACAGTAAGGGCTTATAATGATAGGAACAATAAAGTTCCATGATTAAATCTGGCGCTAATGATTTCCCTTATTTCAGAGAGTAGTTACAAACAAACAAGCAAAGATATCGAATGATTTTGCTATTTGTGAATAACACGATATTCTGTTTTATGGTTTGACCAAATTAGGTCCAGTAATTGGTTTTCAAAATCAGTAAACAATTGATAGTTTTTCCCGGAAATTTTCCTAAGTTCCCCGTGTTATTTCTAGTGAAACGGAAGCGACTGCCTCTGTGATTGTCTCCTAATGAACTTGCAGGGTTGTGGGGTAATGATATCATCCTTTCGCCTACAGATTTCCTCAAAGTAAAAAATTACAAGACGATAAATCAAGCAAACTCTGAGGCCAGTTTATACGTCTTTGTGAATAGAGAAGACGCTCAGAAAACTACTCACTCAAACTGATAACAAACGCCGCGAAGTATAAGCCATGATATTTTGATATTTGATATGATATCTATTCGCTAAGAGGTGACCTTAAATCAGCGAAGGGTTTCACGGGCCGCCTGAGCCGTTTATTCATGCCTTGGGTCGACTGATTGATGGTATTGACACAAAGTTGGGGGTTTACGCGATACTGGGCAGCCACGATGGTTGGGAATTGGTGGAACCCATGGAACGTCTCGGAATCCACATGCTCATCAACGAACGAGCCGTTTTGGAACAGGAAAAGGCGAGCATCCAACTGATTGGCACCGATGACGTGCACTATTATCAGACGCCACAGGCTGAGGCGGCTCTAACGGCAGCAAATCAAGCATTCACGATTGGTCTCATCCATTCCCCTGAATTTTTTGAAGAAGCAGCCCAGGCCGGTGTCGATCTCTACCTGTGTGGCCACACCCATGCAGGACAGATTTGCCTCCCCAACAAAAAACCCATATTCACCAATTTAAGGAAGGGCAAACAATTCGTAAAAGGTCTCTGGCAATACAAAGGAATGCAGGGCTTCACCCACGCAGGCGTGGGGACCTCGGGCATTCCGGTTCGTTTTTTTTCCGAAGGTGAGATCGTCGTCCTCAAACTGAGGAGCAAACGGCTTTAAACCCTTACTGATTATCGTTTTCCAATGAATTTTTTCCGAGTTCAGGCTTGATATTAACGGTGGGTCCGGTATCGCGAACACGGAAAATACCCCACATGCCATGTTTGACGTGCGGAATGATATGGCAGTGGTACAACCAGTCTCCCGGCCCCGACCGTTCCTGGAAGACGCCCTGACCCACACCGGTGGCAAGGCCGGGCCGGTAAGGCTGACCGCCTGCATAGAACATCAATTCATAATCATTGCCGGCGGGAATGGCGACGCTATCAACGTATTTGTTGCGTTCCCGATCCCACCAGACGTGGCCGTGAATGTGAAAGCTATGGGTGGTCGTACTGCCAAAGCTCAACAAACGAAAGCGCACAAGGTGCGGTCACAACTCGAGTAGATTTCCAATTTAGCTAGGTTTTCTCTGGTTTAGTCATTTTTGGACAGATTGTCCGGTAATTTTGTTTAACTTGTTGCAGTACTAACAAGCGCTTTCTTAACAGTACTGGATAATTTACTTTTCTAATATTGTGATATTCTAGTATTGCTGTTGTTTTCGTTTTTTCATTCTTTTCTTATTTAGCCTTTAAAATTGGTAGTTGGCCCTTCATAGATTCTATTTGTGAACATTACTGTTTATTTATTCACTTTCCGGTTAATTTCTTTTATGAAAGGTTGAAAAGTTGATACAACTCAGGCTCAAATTTGAGAAGTGTCCTATTTCTTTTGCTGATTTGTTTTTTTCTGTGGACACGAAACTCCATTTTTTGGTCCCTTTCTGCGTCTGATTTTCCTTTTTTAAATATAACTGTCATTTGATTGCCTGACCACTGTCCCACTGGTAGGACTCAGTTTTGTGAAATTACTTTGCTCAAATGAAATACGATAGCTTTTAAGTTTAGGTAACGCGAGTCAATTTGTTGATATATATTTACAGAGCTTCTTCATTTTATGGTATAGTAGTATTTGAAGAACCGAGGACAATGAAAATGAAATCTAATTGTTTGAATTGACGCAATGAAAACTTACACGACTATATATACCTTTAAAGTTAGGAAAATTTCTATCTGAATAGATAAACCCACGTTTGTAGCAATGCAATTTTTGGCCGAAGTTGAAGCCAAAATAAAAAAAAAGTATTTAGGCATAAAAAAAAGAAAAAGAAAAGTTAAAAACATGCCGCTAAATCATTTAAGAAG
Organism: Alatinidae sp. Z8VKAUB7J3; assembly: GCA_010016025.2. NCBI lineage: Eukaryota > Metazoa > Cnidaria > Cubozoa > Carybdeida > Alatinidae > Alatinidae sp. Z8VKAUB7J3. The sequence continues at coordinate 177,229,154 of JAAAKM020073195.1, read as the reverse complement.
GTGAAGCCCCCCCCCCCAATTGCCTCTGTAACTGGTTTCCAGTTTACTGTTCGTGTAGTTTCCACTTAAATTCATACGGTTCTTAGGAGTAAAAAAAAAATCCTAGCTAATAAGATTTCAAAGATTTCAATTTGGGTTTTTGTCAACAAAGTGAACTTGATACTTGAATGAGGCTTTGAAGGAGAACGACAGGGGCGCACGTATAAATATGCCTTGGGAGAGAAGGAGAATGAACAGTTAAAAGGGGTGTGATGAGACCTAAAGTATTATGGTTGAAGATATTTTACGATTTTCTTGGGTGGATATTAAACCCTTAGGACCTGGGATAATTCTATTGGTTATACATAATCGACACCCTTGGTTTAGGTCAAGGATATACATTAGATCCCATTATGGCGGGGAGAGTTACTAATGTAGGAGCAAGGGATGAATTTCAAGTATTTTTAATGAGAGGGCAAGAGGAGTCCATATCTGGATAGTCCAGGAGCATACGATATATAATAATTGGAGCAATTGTCCCCCCTTGCCCTCGCCCAAATGACGCCCCTGACAGAATTAGAAAACTTTCTGATTATATTAACGATAAAGGAAAAGGAAAATAAAGGAAAGCCAATCAGTGCTTGATATTAATAATATCTTAAAACAAACCACTCCTCCAAAAAGTTTCAGCTTGATCTCCATCCATCATTCCCATGATGTTCCAGACGTGTCCTTTTGATAGCCTGTATGCATAGTTTCTTTCAGTTTACCTCTGTATTCCCCCTGATCAAAATATTAGGTCCAGTTACCCCTTCAATAAACCCTGCAAATTTTAAACCCCCGAGTTTTTCCTTGGGTGAGGTAAATACGGTGCTCTAATAACCTGAGTGTACACCGTTTTTCCGTCTATTGTGTATTGCAATTGCTGTGGTGATAGATTCCACTCCATCAGGGACCCCCAGTGACAAAATTCTTAAACTGATTTGAAACCAAATCTTTTGACCCTGATTGTCTGCCCTCAACCCAAATTCGAAGAATTAGGTCTACTTTCTCTCTCTTTTACTTCTAACGTATTTCATATTTATCGTTACTCAAGGGTGAAGTTCATTTTTACGAGGTCAGAACTGACGCTGCAACCCTGAGCTGGTGAAGCGAGCAGAGGAGGACGGAAAAATTTCGTGAAGAAACCTTTCTACTAGTTTTATATAGTATATGACTTTGCAATTTTTGAATGCATGAAACACCGTGAGAAGTTAAATTTGTCAAATAGCTTTAACCTCCATTTAAAGTATAAATCATAGTCAGAGAAAACAATCCAAATTTCCAACACAGCTTGGAATGTCATTTCGTAAAGGGAAACTTCAAATACGAGCGGGATATCATCGAATCATCCCATTCAAAACACTCTTTTTCGAGATTTTCTAAGTTTTTTTTTATTATTTTGAGGGGTAGAGAGGACCCCATCCCACCTGGTTCTTCCTAAAAGTTACATGAGAATGAAGATAATCTAAATAGACACAGCCAAAATATTTTCTTTGAATTTTGTGATGCTGCTTACACATTATTATTTATTTATTTTTTTTTTTTTAGCTTGAAACCGTCTACTAAGGATACAGGAGGCAAAAGTAACCCAAGTAAAAGGCATAGAGAGCGACTCAATGGTGAACTTGACATGCTTGCCTCATTGCTACCATATGAATCCTCTATATTATCTAAGCTGGATCGGTTGTCCATATTACGATTGGCTGTTAGCTACCTGAGAACTAAAGCATATTTTCAAGGTGAGGCATTTTCAAATTTTTTCGCTGAGTGTTTTTTCCACTGCAATCATTTATTCCCAAAAACTGTACAGACCATCAAAAAAGAAATACTTCGGACCCTTTTAATCATACGTTCACATTTATTGAGGTTTTTCTGAAGAAGGCAGGCAAATTTTGCAAGGGGATTTCTGAGAAAACTGGCAACATTATTTATTGAAATAGAGCATAAAAGGGTTTTCTAGTATACTGAATTCGGTGGTGTGATTTTCATTAAGATCCCCATTCTTTTTTGGTATGTCCGCCCTGCTTTTAATTCTGTTAACCTAAAAAAAGCAAATATAATAGCTTTTAATGGGTATAATGAGTTTAATGGCTATGAACTGGGTATAACAGGTTTCATGAGTATAAACTTAGTTCATTTTGAATGCTTGGAAAAAATCAAGATCAAGCTTTGATACCAGTATTCAAAACTTTATGAATAGAAATTTCGACAACATTAATAAATCCAGAAAATTCATTCTAAATATGTAAAATTTCAAATTACCCGAAAAAGTTAGGAGCCTAAGAAAATTTCCAGAATTTTTGAAAAAGGAGGAAAATACCTCGAATTGGAATGCACTCTTGATGAAAATTGCACCATCACTCTTGGTATATCCAGGAACCCGATTGCGAAGGTTTCAAGTTCCTATAAGGCCATACTAAATATGAAATTGATCAGTTTTTTTCTTAAAAAAATTGTAACAGATTCGCGTTTATTTGTTGTGTTGTCGTTGTTTTTTTTCATTCATTCCAATGTCAATTAAAAGTTCCAGTACAATTTCAAAGTAACAAAGGTAACCACGCCGCAGAAAAATTCTGATTTCCACCATTTTGTATCGTAAATCGAGAACTTTGGCCTGAAGAGGCGTTTCCAGGGAATTCATTTATAGGTGAATAGTTCCTAGATTTACAAAGCTTAAAGAACGAGCAAAAAACTCATTAATTTTTTTTAAGGTAAAGTAAGAAAATCAAAATATAAAAAATATGAAATGGAATAAAATAATCCTGATTTAAGGTGCAGCTGCAAAACTGAAGTCCTTAAAGCACTGGGGTTTCGGATATTAAAAATCAAAATATAAAAAATGTAAAATGGAATAATATAATCCTGATATAAGAAATGAATTCTTTGAAGAATTCATTTCTTATCTTTTACTTTTTTTGCTTGCGCAAATAAGACTGCTGGACGGCGATTTTCAGCCTTATAAACATAAAAAACGGAAATTTGGATTTCAATACAATTAGGACTTTTTAAGATATTCAATAATGAAGAAATGTGTGAAGGGAAGCTGTAGGATAAAGATCAGGGAATGGAGAGCCGTGTGTCAGGTAGTTGTTTATTTTAGGAGTTTGACACCAGAGAGATGTGGGATGGAAAGTTGCGTGGCATCTCGGTTTTGTTGCTTTTGAACTAAATACGAAAATTATGCTATACTGTTGCCTTGATAAAGAGCCATGCAGCCTTGTATTAATTTTTTTTTTTTTCTCTCGGCCACATGATATGGAAGGGGATGTAGAAAGTTGAAAGTTCTAGCACCCTTTTAAGGGCCAAAAGTAATTGCTGGCCAACCAGATCCCTCCCCCAAGTAACCCTTTTGTTCAAAATATTGTTCAAAACGTTCTTTAATGAAGACGCCAAATTTAGGACGAAAAATCTGATTTTATCAATTCTAGCTTGAAGAATTTTTTTTCTCTCATTTTTTTCTGCTTCAAAATTTCAGGACATGAAGACAGGGCTAAGGGAACATCCATTAAGACAACAAATTCAGAAGACTAGTCTGATTGTATTAATCCTTGAAGTTTTAAAATATATTTTTTTAGACAAGACAGAACTATTGTTTATAAGTGACCTTGATGTGATTTATTAAACAAACAAAACGTTTGTATCGAAGTAGAACTTGTAAAGACTCAATAAAATAGCAGCCAGACACGTTAAAAGTGAATATTGCGTTAGGGTATCGAAAAACGTTTGTATCGAAGTAGAACTTGTAAAGACTCAATAAAATAGCAGCCAGACACGTTAAGAGTGAATTTTGCGTTGTTTATTGTTATGAATGGTCCAGGCTTGAGGATCGCTTGGTGCCAATGAACCTTTACTCATCGCATAGGCACAAAAGCCGCCGTATTGCGGAGCGTATTGTTGTGGCGATTTGGCAAAGCGGTTTCGATTTTCAATAGTGGCAAAAACCCAGTTTGCTCCTTGCCAGACATGGCTAAAATTAGTGTCGCCTTTTATTGCTTTGTTATCGGTATGATAAGCGACAACATCATAGCCATTGATGGCAAAGCCATTCTTGATAAATACTCTGTCGTTAGCGAAGACCTCTGCTTTTATTAGCAGTAAGCACATTATTATCAGAAGGGTTCGTTTCATACGGAGTTCCGTAGTATTTATGAATAGTTAGATGTTGACGACGCGAATGGTTCCTTGTGGCTTGATTAAAAAACAAGAAGAAATTGACTTGCTTTGCGTATAGTATTGATGCGTAGAAAAGAAAAGTTAGGATAATACATGTCTGGTAATTTCATAAAGCAATCTCGTATTACGATATTACTTTTTATCCTATTAGCGGTTGCTGTTGGCGAATGGTTGACGAAGGAGCGTTCGACTGACTGGAATGATCCCCTTTGGGTGGCCATCTATCCGATCAATGGTGATGGCAGCGCTGCTTCGGATGAGTACATCGCTACTTTGGAAGAAGACACCTTTTCAGCTATCGAAGACTTTATGCAACGGCAGGCCAAAGGGTTTGGGATGTCTATTACTCGGCCCGTGGTTGTTAAACTTGCACCGGAAGTCATGGAGCACCCACCTTTTCCTCCGACCAATGGTAATGGTATGTCGATCATCATCTGGAGTTTAAAAATGCGCTATTGGGCCTGGAGCCGCGATAACTTCGACAGCCCAAAAGATATTCAGATATTTGTAAAATATTTTGACCCTGAAACGAACCGACGCTTGGCCCACCGTCGGCGCCATCACCAGAAGAAAACGATAGAAAACTAGCAGAGCTCATCTGCAAGATTATAGGCACCCAACATGGGGACCTACTAATTGCAGGTGACTTCAACCTGTCTGACATAACCTGGAAAGGCCAGTTTTCCTATGTCCCTTCTGATCCTACAAGCCCAATTATTGGCATTGTTCATGATGTTTTTCTCCACCAACTCGTCAACCAGCCAACACATTTTAGGGATAGTCAGCAACCAAGTCTTCTTGACTTGGTATTTCGCTGGAGACCAGAAGCGCTTCTGTCCACTTCATACAAGCCAACAAATAGCTAAATCAAGAAGACGTTCTCTGATTTTGAGAAGATTAAAATGGATCTTGGCAGCATTGCATGGTATGATCTTTTACCTGGCTCTCTAGAAAAGCAATGGCAGCGCTTCGGAGAATTACTAATAAATAAAGCAGATTAGTACACTTCAAGTAAACTTGTCCCCAAACCAAAAACACTCCCAGAAATGACAAGAGAGATTAAGGGGGAAATCAACCGTAAAAGCAGATATTGGAAGATAAAAACAGCACCAATCACCTGATTACAGACATAAGTTATGCAACAGAACAATAAAACTTTGAATCAAAACTTGCTGATGAAGCCAAGACCAACCCAAAAAAGTTTTGGCAGTACGTCTTCAGTCAAGACCAGAATAGACAATGTATTAAAAAAAACAACTGATACCGAGCAAGACGGAGAAGTTACAGAGACTAATAAACTTGTTAATTTACTAAACCAGTAATTTGTCTCATTTTTCACCACTGAACCTGATGGTCATTTACCTTCCTCACTAAACTATAATATAAATATCCCAATGGAAAGTACTATGGTATCATCTACAGATGTCCTTAAACGTTTAAAAAAGAAAAATGCTAACAAGTCACCAGGACCTGATCAAGTCGAATCTTATATTTACAGGTAAGAAATATTAAGGAATTGATATAAAATATAAAAAAATATCGATCGTATAAAAGCAAAATACTTTATCTGCAATCATAAATTTTGATTAAGTAATTATAATATAACTAATTACTTATAATTAGTGCTGCATATTGTTCAAGTGGTACATATAGATTTTTCTATGATGTGACAAATCGATAAGTTGACTCACATGACTTAAGGCTCCTGCCGTATGATATGTGGCGTTAAGGGTGCAACAACTTTGCTCCTCCAGGTGAACTGAACTACTGCTATGAGGGGAACTACTGCCTCATCAGCAGCAATATTAAGAAACTTCTGTAGGCTGTCTTTCCACCTGGTCCGAGGTCTGCCCCTCGGGCGAGACCAGCCATGGGATGTAGGGTCGAAGTCATATATGATTCTAAAAGGGGTTGTTGGATGCATTCGAAGGAGATGCCCAAACCATCTGATAGTTTGTTGGGCAATTTGGGTTGAGAATGCAGCTTGGTGAGCAAGAGTCTGAAACTGATAAGTTATAACAATAACAATACCCTACCAAAATTCATGCCCTTTAACTACCCAAATCCTTTGATATTCCACAGAATCTGTTGAATTTAGTTGACTTTAGATGTTGCTCGTAAAAAGATATAGAATCTGTCACTTTAAATCGGCAACAGATTGGACAGGTAGAAGAATTGTGATGTTTCAGGTCACATATTAATTTCAAGGGCTCGGGCTCGAACGAAATCAAGGCTAGAATAAGCAAAGCATGAAGCACTTTCGGCCAACTACGAAAGCCATTATGGTCCAGAAGAGAGATTAGCCTGAAGACCAAACTCTGGGTCTATATGGTATGTACTCGTCCAAATTGTTGCCTGGCCACTAAAGACAAAAGAAGAACGCTCTCTCGACATCTTCTGTCAGACTTTTCATCTGAAAGTAAGGAGCAACATTAAAACTCAAAATGAATAGAAATTATTACGTACATGAGGGGGTGGCTCCTCCTCAACACCTCGGCTCTTTACGCTAAAGTTTTCCAGTACTTGAAAAAAGGCCAGCAGAGAATCCCCCCCCATGCTGAAAAATGTATGCATAGTTCCCAATAAAAAATACTATACGTGAAACAATAGCAAATTTGTAACTTTGTAAGTTTTTCAGTACTCTAAAAAAAAATTCTTGTTGTTCTAATTACTGATCATTGTGTTTCAGGAGTCATTCTTAAGGAACTGAGACAGAAAGAGTGATGTGCTGAGGAGGAGCACCCCCCTCATATACGTAATAATTTCTGTTCGTTTTAAGTTTTAATGTTGCTACTTACTTTCAGTCGTTTTTAATTCTGGTCATTTTGTAAATAATACCAGGAATTCTGACTACACCTAAACGGATGTCAGCTGCTCCATGGATTTATTTTCTAGACAACTCAATCCTGGTAAAAAATTTACCCCGCACAATTACCCTTACATCTCCAAAACGAGTCAGCAAATACAAAGCAAGACTACTACTACTGCTACTACTAACAACTCACTTCAGCACCAAGTCGCCTGAGAACAACAGGGCTACGTAGGCTCCTCCTCCATCCTAATCTATTCAAATCCACCCTCTTTACACCCTCCCAGGAAGTTCTCTCTTTTTTTTAATCTTTCTTTATGACATCTTCACAGACCCAGACGAGGACGACCTGCTCTCCATTTGGTCCTAGACGGTTGGCCGAATGGGGCAATCTTCGGCAATATGTCATCCTTCATCCGCAGAATGTGCCCTAGCCATCTCAACCTTTCTTTTATTATAGCCATAGAAAGTGGGATTGAACGACACTTTTCGTACAGCCTACTGTTTGAAATACGGTCATTTCTGCGCTAAGTAGTCCCGAAATTAACAAATAGAAATCTAAATTGATGACTTTATTTATTTTAACTTCAAGTTTAGTATACACTGTTTTATTTAAGAATAACTATAATAACACCAAATAAAATTCCGAAACAAATAATGCAAACATCACTGGTATGACAAACGGTTATGAAAAGGAAGACCAGCTCAAAATCCTGAAGGCAAGAAAGGGTTTGGAAAAAATTTCCCTAATGGAGCACGGAGAAACGGTGTTTGTCCTAAAAATAATGGGTATGGTGGCAGCTGAAAATGACTAAGGTCAAATAAAGGACTAGCGTTTGGAAGAGATGAAGTTGGGGGTGACTTCTCTTTAGTTGGAGTAATTTGTGGTGCTTCAGTCTCTTCAATCTCCTTTTTTGGAAGCGTTTTTGTATTTACATATGCATCATGAAGCTTTCTCATATGCTTTTTCAAATCGAAGTTCCTGCAAAATCCTTTTCCACAAATAGAACAAGTAAATGGTTTCTTCTCATTGTGAGTATGCATATGGAATGTCAAGTTGTATACTTGATGGAACGCTTTGTTGCAAACAGAACATTTGTATTGTTTTTCACCACTATGTGTCAGCTTATGATTTTTGTAATTTCCTTTTTGGTGGAACCCTTTGCCACAGAACTCACATACGAAGGGCTTATGGTTGGCATGGATACGAATATGAGTGTTCAAAGTGGAACTTCTGTTAAAAGCTTTGCCGCAAACATTACATCGATGAGGCTTGTCTGAAGTATGGATAATTTTATGACGGCATAATGTAGACGCCTGTCTAAATCCTTTCCCGCAAACCTGAAAAGAGATTTGTTAAAAGCTTAGTAGTAGTATTCATATGAAGTCCGCTAGGATCTTGCTTGCTCGCTTCTTTGTGTTCACTGAAAAACGAGCTAAATTAATCAAATAATAGGGAAAGACAAAAACCATCGAGACTTCTGCTGTTAACGTTGCTCAGAACAACTAATATTTTTCTAAAATGAAACTATTTTGGAAACGATTTTAATTCTAATCTACTAATCATTTGCTAGAACAAGTGTCCATGGTTTTAGGTTTATTTAAGTGTTCGAGTCTTAATATAAGTGTTCGATCACTAAGAATAGTCTTAGTGAAATTGGCATTTAAATGCAAATCGTTTAACATTCAATTGCCTCACTTTTTTTCCATTTGTTCAGGAAATATCTTTATAAAAGTTAAAAGTTGTGAAAATCAACTGGATTGATGCTAGAAAATAAAAAATGAGCTTGATCGATTTAATTTCTGAATGGCTTAACTTATACTTTTAATGTTATTTATTTGTGATATGGAAACGGATCTGTGTGTAAAAGACTGTATATTAGTCTGGAACAATGAGTCCTGCCATTTGTTATGCTTTTTAATCGGAGGATTTTGTCTTGGTTGTGGATAGTTCTTATATTAATATATTAGCCAATTTGGAATTTTGTCATTATTAAAAATGTACTATCCCACAGTTTTTGGCTTTGTGTTGAGACTAACTAGGACATATAGGTTTTACCCTAGCTAAAAAAAAGTTTTAGTATTAACAATGTATCCAGCGCATCATCTGTCAAACATTCCAGTAGATAATATTGGTGAAATTCAGGCTGTCTGTGAAGTAGGATATACTACAGTCTTCGTATGATTACTGCTAGATCATACATATTGAGATATGACGCTTCAAGTTTATTCCAGACCCTACTCAAAGGTCAATTGAGGTAGGCCTACCTGAGCTCCCATCAGAAGATGCATTGTGGAATCTTGATGGTTTTAAAGTAAAATGGCTAAACCTTCCAAATATCTATTTCAGGAAGAAACTTAAACGTTGTGTAGAAGTTTTAGTTTTCGAGGGTAATAGCTACGTATGTTGAAAAAATGAAGATATTAGACTATTTTATGATTGCACATGGGCATCATATCTAAGACTAGGACCCTGTTATTCATGTTAGGAAAGATGCATTTTAATCAAGATGTTTGTCCAAGATTAGGCCTAGTAATCAGATTTATATATACTAGCCTAGGTTTACCATTAGGAGGATAAGCCTAATTCTGCCATTATGCTAATAGGCTAGGCCTACTACTGCCTTAGATGAAAAATTTACAGTTTGGGCAAGAAATTCATAGTGTATTTGAGAACAACAGGAACATTTATCTGACAAGCTTGATTTGCATATCTTGCATATCCTTAGAATTTCATTTCTTTTTTATTACTCTGCTCAGTAGAAGATGAGCTCCCTAATCAATGTTTTTTTTTTATTCTTTTTCTAAATATATTTATTGCTTCCACCACAAATTCTATTTTGGTCCCTTAAAATGACATATGTTTTGTTAAAATGAAAACAAAATATACTGTTGAGTTTTAAATCCAGGTTTAAGTTGATGGTTCTCTGTCATACATTCCACAGGCATGTATTTATTACAGCTAAACATGATAAAATAAACAACTTATAAAACCTATGATTTTGCCATTGTTTCTGGATTTTAATTTCTTTGCAAAGTTTGGTGCTCCATAAACCTACAAAAACATTTTAGTGAAAAGTTCTCCACAAACTTCTGAATTATTCTTTCAAAGACCTTAACAACTGCTGATGTTATGCTAATGGGTCAGTAATTTTCAGCAGGGCCCTTTCTACGTTTTTAAATATAGGAATGATATGTGCAGTTTTCCAATCCCAAGGTAGTCTGGAAAAATTTAATGATAACTTGAACAGCAGGGAAAGACTGACAATGTGTTTTTTGGTGAAACTTTTGTAATTGCTGCATAAGTTTTCTTGCTGGAAGATGTAGCTCCTTTTTTATCAAGTTCGTCAGCTTCGCTTTCATTACCTCTTCTAGACGTTATTTTTACCTCTAAAAGTAAGAAATCAATATAGAGCTTCAATTCATAATATGCACTATGAGTGAAAAAGAACAAAGTGCTAGACTGTCAGCGCTAGTGCTGGATTACTAGTCAACAACAAATTCTGATTCACGACAAAATAAACACATGTATTATGTTCCTTGGTACAAACAGTAATTTATCAAGACCTTTTTCGCCTTTGTGTTTTATTTGCAAAGTTAGAACTGTTCTTCACAACGAGTCGAATCAGTACTTTAGACTCAAGTAGTTACTGCACTGTTGAATAATTATTAGCATTGTAAACATCACTAACATTCCAAAAGCGGTTTGTATATATCAAAACATAACTATAGTAAACGCAAAGAGAAATACAATTAAGAGCTGTTCTTTTCCTGTCTCTCTAAATTCTGAGGGCATACCTAAACTAAGTATACAAGCCTTTTTTTGTATTTTATCGTTAACGTTGTAATGACAACTTCTTTTGAAGTTTTAAGAGCTATTTGACCAAGATAGCACAAAGAATCGAAAAAAAGGGCGACTAGGGTTCTATTTTAGCATTATAATCACAATCTTCATTCTAAATCGCCAGCGTAACAGAAACTAGCATAGAAAAAAAAGATAAATAGAAGACTTATTACTGACGATGGAAGAGCAGTTTGACCTTTAATAAAACACCATCCCAAGTAAACAAAGAACTTTTTTCATGTCAATACTAATGCAGTACCACAAATCATTTTTACTGAAAACTCGGTCACTTTTTGAAACAGCCAACACCTAAAACACTTGTTATTATAAAGATACTAGCTGATGGGGTGGCGCTTCGCGCCACCCCAACACCTAGTTGGAGGGGCTTACTTGACATATTTGATAAGAAATTCCTAAGAGCCATTTGTTGTTGCAAACTTACCCAAAGGATAAGCAACAATCATCTAATGCAAATGTACGATTTGAAGCATTCATTATTTCCGATCATCAAGAGTAGAATCCTCTGGTTGTTTGGACAAATCCTGCCTGGGAATCATTCATTCTGTATCAGAAGATCAAAGTGAGTGACAGAATGTGGTCTAACACATCCATGGTGCTGAGCTGGGCTCAACAGCCTGTGTTTTGACTCAAGTGCAAGTAAGTACATGTCCCATTGAAGCAATTCAATGGCTGCATTTGGTATTTCATCTTGAGCAACGCGTGACTATTCTGGGACTGAAAGTTGACTCAGGAGTTAAAAGTTGAAAAGCCTTGACGATAAAAGTTGTGGAGACAAGCTAATTTTAGACAAATCTTATATTCCAACAATGCTGGATACAAAGTTAGAGAGTCTAGAATTTGAGAATATAGAACATGGATCAAATGATTTTAGAAAATGGTTGGCAAAGTAGGATCAGCTGTCTTAGGAAGAAAAGTTTGAAAAACAGCCAAAGAAGCATTAGAAAAAAAAGTTTGAGCTTGGTTGAGGGTTTTGTGTAAGACGTTTCTAAGTGATAGCTGTTATGAGAACCAGAGAAAAGTAAGAGAAGGAGAGATGGCATAAACAATGAGTTAAGGAGATGCAAAATGGACTATTTAAATAAATTTACGGATAATTCCATCCTTGCTGTAATTTTCACCAGACAATTTCTTGCAGACGTTTCCACCGGAAAAATTATCCTTAGCGTATTTTGTTTCAAGCGTATTAAGTGGTCATTTTGTTCATAATCACCAAAAAAAATATAATAAACAGGCCTGGCAGGTTGACATGACCCCCGCAGATAAAGGAAGATGACCCTGGATTTCAAAACTTCCTCATTTTTGCATTCATGTGTAGCCTAACAAAGGGCCATAGCAAAGGTTAGGGTTTATGTACCAGCCAGGAAAGTAGGTAGGTTCTTAAGGGGATAGGAGATGGGTTATTGGGCATGTCTATGAAATCTGAAGAATTTTCGTCCTCTCCCAGTAACTATTAACGTCTTAAGAAAAATGAGAAGAATTACATTTTGAATACAAACTTTTGTCCGAATTCCTATTATTTACGTATTTTAATTTTATTTAATATAACCCCTCCTTCCTGAAGTAAGTTTCTGTGTTGTTTAGCATTGCTTTTCAGACATTAGGCAGATTTTCATCCAACTCTTTAATTCTTCAAGTGTACTGAGTGCATTTTGGGCTTCAGGAATAGTTATTATGTAAATTATGTAATATGTATATTATGTAAAGACATATTACTTACGATGAAAAGACGCATTATAAGAAGCCAAACTTAATGGTAACACGACCAGTTTTATTTAATATTGTATCTTGGATCCTAGCTTTCTGGGGTTGAAATTTGTTCTATCAGTTATTTTATAGCCAAAATAAATGCATTTTTCTTTTAAATCTAAATGATCAGTCGAAAGGGGGTGGGGTATGAGAATCAATACAGGGAAGAAGATATGATCTTAGCTTTTGTTACTCTATTAATGAGTGTGCTCTCCTTGCACAGTAGTTCTTTTAAGTGAATTAAAAGTTCTTATAAGGTTTTTGTTTAACAAATCTATATTGAAAAAAGAAATCATCAATGCAACAGCACAAACAAAGAAACAGACACACATCACAAAACCATACAAAAAAAATATAAACTATAGATAATGATAAATATTAAATAATAATATATAATAAAAAACAAAAAGAAGAAGAAAGACAAAAGGAGAAAGGAAGACTGTTTTCCTACTTTAGTAATTAAAATAGATAAGAATACGAGCGGTCGGCCACAAACATGCAAAGTGCTCGGCTCATTCAAAACACAGGACTCTTACTGCAGCCAGGCAAGTTTTTCTATCCTAAAACGATTGGGATGAAAAACGGTTACCATTCGCATGCAAAACACACTTTTGTAGGTGCAGCCCAACAGGGAGACCGCGTTCTCATTGCTGTTTTGTTGGAATGTGAAGATCCCAAACAAAAGTACCGTGATGCCATTCGCTTGT
>JAAAKM020073195.1:177195920-177215823 GCA_010016025.2 Alatinidae sp. Z8VKAUB7J3 | reverse complement strand
AAGAAATGCGATTGCTCTTTAACAAAGACGAAAATTTCTTCACACGTGAAATTAAAAGAGGCAAAACTCCACTCAGGGCCTCATTAATGGAAAATGTTTTGATCAGCTACTTTCCCTCAGAAGAGCCCGAAGTGAGCATCGAACTCAATTGGGAACAACTAGATCTTCCCATTTTAGCAGGAGAATGGGTGGGGGAAATGCACATTCTCGATCAAAACCACCGGGTTTTAGAAAAGGCGCCACTTTATGCGACGCGGGATGTTAAAAAGAAAAGTTTAATTGCGTTCATTGATGGATTGAAGACTGGCAGTCTTGACTTCACTCCCTTGCGTAACGTTCTGATTGTTTTCCTACTCTTAGCGGTCGGTGCAACCCTCTATTTCGTCTTTAAACCCATCAGAGCTGCTAAGTAATTATTTAGTTTGTTTTCCATGGATTAATACAATTATTCCGTTTAAAATGTAGTCCTCTTATGAAGAATCTATACAGGATAGATTCAAAACCTTTTTGAAGGAGGCAAGTAATGGGTATAGAAAACACTCATTCAACGCAGATGTTAACTTCGCTTTTAATAGGCGGACATCTTTTGACCCAATTTGCAGGGTCCTACCTCCCTTCATTTCTCACGGGAAATGTTGCAGATACGGCGAGCACGGTTTTCGATGAAATGCCGACAGCTGACTACAAATACTACTTATGCAATTAGTATTACTGTTATTACCTTAATTACCTCAATTCACACATCTGGGCAAAATAAAGTCCAATGTTGGACCTCTTCGGCTCCATTGTTGAGATGGCAGTTGAAACACTTTACACACATTATAAAATAACAGGGTGGTGACTGTGTTTACGGCCCAGTGGCACGCCTTCCGACTAAGAGTTATTGGGAGTTTGTCAATTTGTGACTGCTTTTACTGTTTGAGTTTTTGACTAATTGCAACTACAAATATTTATGACTGTGACTGATTGGGATTGAAACCTCAACTACTTGTAACTACAATTGCCAATGCATGTGACTTTGACTGCATCAACTACTTTGCTATAGCAAAGAACAACCAATCGCTCTGAACTGGAGCAATGCAAAAGAGGCAGGGATGGACTGGCTGGTAGGCTCCGGAAAAACAAATATATCTACATAGGCATGGAATCTTGGGTTTTAACTGATTTTATTACAGAACTGAATCTATTCAATACACGTTTACAAGCAAAAAATAAATTTATATGCCAGATGTATTCAGATTTTGAGCCATTTGAAATAAATATAACATTATTTATCAAGCTTGTCGATGAAAGAAAGCTCGATTATTTTCCAAATTAAAAGAAAGCAGCAGAAGAAGCTTATATAAATGTTGTTTGGCAAAATAATAAATGAAAAGTGCATTATTACAACTTCAAACTGAGTCTGAAAACCGGTTTGCTGATTTCAAAAAGATCTCACGTGATACGGATATTTTTCAAAAACCCCTTCGCAGTGGATATCAATAATGTACCAAATGATTTGCAGTTCAACGCGATAGATCTCCAAAGTTATACCAGACTTAAAATAGCTTTTAAGGAAAAAAAACTTGGATTTCTGGATTTCTATGGAAGTTTGCCCTCTGAATACTAAAGATACTGCCGGAGTTTTTCGGTAATGCTGTGTACCTTATGACCACCTTACGAAGATGACTGGCCCGGACCCATTGTTGGAGGAGATCCGCTCCGCATTCAAAGCGGTGAATCGGCCTCGTTACACGTTGGCGGATGCCGAAGTGCGTGATGACGACGATGAGAACTCTCGATTTCCGGAGTTTGATCGGTTTTGGTGGGAGGTTCCCGATGAGTTGCTCGACCGTTGTTCCGCGCCGTTTTGTTGCTTGGAAGCGGCGGATCTTGTTTACTATTTGCCCGCGTACATGAGTTGGGCGATTCGGAGAGGGCCACACGCGCATCGCCAGATGTCGTTCGAGTTCTTAATCTACTACCTCGACAGGGCTGAGGGTGGTGGCAAGATCAAGACAATGCTTTCTCGGGAGCAACAGAGAGCCGTTTCGAAGTTCCTCATTTGGGTGCAGACGAACGAAAGCCTCGCGTGGATCCGCAAAGACGTGACCCACGCGCTGTCGGCAATCTGGCAACCCGAAGGGTTAGACGCCGGTGTCCGGCCGTGATCCGTCGCGCATAACTCCAAAGGAGGCAGACTGGCCGAGAGCGGTAGCTCGGTTGGGCGTGTCTCAAGGGATCAGCAGGTATAGAAATGAAAAAAGGAACCAAGACCTTACTCGCTGGCATTGCGGTGTTCGTATTGGGAGCGTTTGTTTTTCCGGTGGCCATCTTTCTGCCCCTCTTCCTGGCGGAATCCGATGAGGACCAATTTATCGCTCCCGGAACTATCGAGGTCGAGGTTGAAGAGCCTGGCCGTTACTACCTGTGGAACGATTTTCAGACTGTGTTTGAGGGGAAGAGCTATAGTCGATCCGAGAATATTCCCGATGGTCTTGAGTTCGAAATTACGGGCGAGGACGGAGCGACTTTCTTGTTGCAGAGTGATACCTCCCCAGAAATTCTATTTGCTGCGGGATTTATAAAGCCTGTAATTATTCGAGTTATTCATTTAGTTCCTGTACGGCGAATACAATTCGGAAAGTAATTATTAATATTGGCTTCTATGGTGTGGATTTTTTTTCGTGCTATGGATCTGATCTAAGATTGTGAGTTTAGATTTACTTACGATATGGTAAAAACCAACGAATCAGATTCTATAAGCCAATCCGCTACTTATGTTTATTCACCCGTGCTGATATTTTTACAAGTGAATTTCCGGACAGGAATCTATGATGACTCTGTTGCTAAGCATGCCGTTGGCTTTTTTGATGAGAAATAAAGAGTGCAAAAGCGGAACTTGGTCTTGTGCCTCTCTTAACCGAACCTCAAGGGGACGAAAAGGGGATCTGACCTCACTTAGGCATTTAAATGACATACTTGAATTTTTGCGAAAATGCGACAATGAGCAAGTTGACCTGCCCACTTTTGTCATCATCTCTCCAATGGAAGTACCGGTAAATCCTGCAGCAGCTTATTCGAAACTTGCCTATAAAGTAACCTTAATGGAAACTACGCTAAAGACTATTTGTGATAAGGTGACATCCTATGATCTGAACTTTCCATCTCTATCGGATCATTGCCCCCATCCTTCACAAAATCCTATGACAGTTGTGATCTCGAATTTTCCGTCTGATTTGAATGATGCTGCTAAGCGCAAGCAAGCAATACCAAGACCAAGTTTGTGGGCACAAAGCTGTACAGAGTATAAAGCCCTCTGGTGATAAGCTATTAATTTGCGCTGACAAAATTCCTGCGAAAGATTTTTGTGACGCAATCCCAGGCGTACTGAAGGACTGTCACGTCAAGTTGAATGGACAAAAACACCATGCAATACTCAAAAGTATACAAGAGAACTTTGATCTTTATTTGTTTAAGGGCGCTTTGACTTCTGTACGTTATTAAATAAAAAAAAGTTTTTTTTAATGAAAGTAAGGAGTGACAATAAATCTTTAGACGAACAGAAACTACTCTCTTTAGGAAAGGGGCTGTTCCCTCCTCACCGCCCCACTCTATACGCTAAAGTTTGAATCTTTCTATCAACTCCAATTTCTAAGACAGTAAAAGACTTTAGCGTAAAGAGCGGGGCGTTGAGGAGGGAATAGCCCCTTTCATATACGGTGTAATTTCAGTTCATTTTAAGATTTAATGTCTCTCCTAACGTTCAATTAAACAAACTTGTTTTTTTATTTAATTTCTGAAAGTTTTTGAATTAATGCATGTTTTCTGCACATGAAAAATTAAAACAAAATTTTCATATTTTTTTTTGTTTTGGCTAAACATAGTTCTTGTAGTTTCTTGTAGTTTTGATCGGACGATTTTGAGAAAAAAGAACCGGGGGAGGAGGCGTAGTTACTCTCCATTGTTTTTGGTTACTTAGAAAGTACCTAGAACTTTCAATTTTTTAGTGTTTTTTTTTAACGAAAAAATATACAGAACTCACGAATTAACTTGCGTAACGAACTTCTATATTCCTATGTTTTTAAAACGTATATGAGGGGGTTCACTCCCTCTTCAATACACCGTTCTTTACGCTAAAGCTAAAATTTTATCCAAATTCCTTAAGAATGACCCCTGAATCACATAGGCCGTAGAATAAATAGTTAAAAGTACTAAAAATACTTTAATGTAAAGAGCTAGGTATTAGGAGGAGGTGAAACCCTCATATGCGTAATCATTCCTTTTCGTTCTAAGTTGCTGCTGCTCCTTACTTCCAGTTGAAAAATATTTTTCATATTTATTTTTTCATTTTTTTCTTAAAGAATGTTGGAAAATCCTGCACTCCCTTCTCGGAAATTCTCTTCCCCCAAATGGAAATTTACTCATTGTTTGATTTGCAAGCTCCATTAAGCTTTGAACTTCCATCTCATCAGGTTTGTTCCCATGCATTGCGCGAATTGATAGTTCAATTCCTTTTTCGATAACTTGTCTGTTATATCCAGGAGTAAGCATTCCTAATTCTGCCATTGCATTAACTACTCTAGGGGGATTTTTTTCAACTAATGCAATATATAGTCGTATGAGTTTGTATCGTGTTTCATTGTTTATTCTTCCTACCATACCATAGTCATAGAGAATTAATTTCCCATCATCAGTTACTGAGATATTTCCTGGGTGCGGATCTGCGTGGAAAAGAGAATGTTTGAGAAGCATAGTAAAAAAAATCTTGTGAACATCAATTACTAGTTGCTCTCTATCGACACCCTTCTCATCAAGTGCCTGTACATTTGTAACCTTAATTCCAGGCAAATATTCCATAGTCAAGACATTTTTTGAAGAATAATCATCATAGACTGAAGGAACAATAACTTTATCGTTATTTTCCATATCTTGTTTGATTTTTTTGAGATTTTCAGATTCGTTTGTATAATCCATCTCTTCTCGGATAGTTTCAATAAATTGAGAGAGCATTGCTTTTGCTGAGTATCTAAGATTAGGATCAACAAATCTCAAAGCAAGTGGTAGAATTTTCTTTAGAACCTTTAGATCCTCGCGCACAACTTGTTCAATACCAGGTCTTTTTACTTTGATAACAATTTGTTGTCCTGAAATAGAACCACGATAGACTTGGCCTAGCGATGCTCCAGATATGGAATTTGTATCTATATTATCAAATTTTTCATTAATTGGTCCTAGATCTTTTTCAATAATTGGTTTTACTTGTTCAAATGGTGCAGAAGGAACGCTATCTTGCAGTTTTGATAATTCGGCAAGATATGGTTGATGTAGAATATCAGTAAGATAAGACAAGATATATTATTGAAAAACGGCTATCACAAGCCCAAATGGGCCAAATTCGCAGTTTAGTGTCAATAAACAAAAAAAACCACAAAAACAAGCAACAACAGAAAAATTATAAAAGGGTCTATGTCAAATACATAAAAACCTCAAAAAAAAATTAAAACTCATAAAATTAAAAGGGCAATGCCGAATCAGCGAAATGTCAAAACAAAGAAAACTAGTAAAATTAAAAAGAGAATAAAATAATTAAAACATAAAAAATATAGTTATGCGACCAAAAAATAGAAAGCTCGAAATTTGCAAAATGAACATTAAAGTTATAAGGTATAAGGAAAGTAGGGGGGGGGGATATTCACTGGTTGAGTATATCAACTATGTAAGCGATAAAAGTTTTTTATTTCTTGCAGTGGAAATTTTTATTGAGGCAAGCAGGGAGATTTTTGCAGAAGCAGAGCGCGGGAGGTGGGGCCGCAGGGGTTAATATTGAATAGGGAAAAGGGTTAGTTGTCCGAGGGTTATGAAGGGCATTATTAGCGAAACGCAAGGAAATATTTGCTCTCCTTTCCTGAGGGGTGACTAGACTGGATCTCCGAAGAAGAAAGTTGTAAGGCACTATGCCCTCATTGAAGATAATTCATAGCCACCTTTTTGGACTTCCTCTATTCTGTGCAACAATTCAATGGAGATGCCAAGCAGGACAGGTGCGCTCTAGGGTTGGGCGTACAAATGAGAGGAAAACTTTCAAATAATGCGATTTAAGGCATTTAAATTCTTTAAGGAGTTTAAGGAGTGAAATGCGGCACTTGCACGTTTACAAGTGTCGTTAATATGACAATCCCATTTTAAGTCGTTTGTTAAGGTAACACTCAGTATCATAGTGGTGACCAACATTTCAGGAGGGATTGGGTAGGAGAAAGAAGGAGGGTATCAAAGAAAAGCAATGGCAAGCCTCTCTCGATAGAAATAGATGGTACTACAATTAATGATGCTCAAAAAGTGGCACAACATTTTGCTGGTTATTTCTCAAAAATTGGTCAAACATTGCAACGGGATAATAACCAGAGTCTTAAATCTATCCGCTGCCACGAGCTTCGAGACGATAGAGGTAGTAGATTAGCCTTTGAGTTTGAGATGTGTTCCAGTGAGGAACCACTCAAGAAGGAAGCATTAGCTCCAATTCAGTGGGAATAGACAGAACGAACCTCCAGACTTTCTAATCAGTGTTGGTTTACCTTTTTCCGTGCATCCTTCATATCATCGACCCACCGTTAGAAACTGAGATCTTTCCTGAAGGTCTCAAGGAAGCAAAGGATATCCCTCTTCACAAGGGCAGTGTAAGATCAAATGTCGGAAACTGGAGCCTAATTTCTGGCCTTATTCTTTTCTCGAAAATATTTGACAAAGTAGTTCATAAACGGAAAATGAATACTCAAATAATCACAAACTTGCCTGTTTACATTGATTTTAAAAAGGCATTTGACACAGTTGATTTTAATACTTTATCGAGAAGATTAGAGTCACTAGGAGTTAAAGGGGTTTGTTTAAATTCGTTTCATTCTTTTATGTCAATAAAGGTTGTAATTGCATACAACCAGTACTTATGGTCTTCATTGATTTTAAATGTTACTTCCAGTGCATATCTTGTGAATTGTACTGTCCCACAAGGGGGTGTTTTTGGTCCCCTCTAATATATAGTCTCCATGATTCATGTCTTAAATCTTTTGCTGATGGCATGTCTATCTCTTTTTGTGGTATTTCTGTTGATGATCTGATAAATAAAGTAAACATATGTTTAAATGATTTAAATGTGTTTACAACTTTAAGTATGTAGCAATTAATGTAAAAAAGGTAGAATCATATTCTTTTATCCAATTAGCAGGCTTTGACTTTTTTTCTTCAAGCTTATATAGTATTTGCAATCTCTGTATGCTTGATAATTCTAAAAAATTGTCTGCTGCTGTTTCATACACAGAATCATCAACCATGAACAGGTACTGCATTTTTAGATATTAAATCATTATCTGAATAAAATGAAAAAAGGTGAAGAGGAATTATTTACGTATGGCCAAAAAAGGAGTAGGACGTAAAATGCATTGGAGGGACTATGTTGACGGCCACAATTCATTCCTCTCATGAAGGTCCAACAGTTTCTTTTTGCGTTGCTCACCTGAAGTGAATTTGTTAAAGACGTTTGGAATCTTCATGAATTATGTACAAGGTTGTAAGTTATATCATCTGGTCAATTCCAAACTAGAAAAGTAAAGTGAAATTGATACCTTGATGGTTGAAGATGCAAAAAATGGAATACGTAATGCCACCTTATTTGAAGAAAAAGGCAATCTACTAGTAAGTATAGGACAACATGAAAGACCAATTCCATTTTTTGAAGAATCATTAGACATAGAACATCAAGAGGATGTGGAAAAGAAATTGCTCAAAACAAAACCTATGCTAGATAGTATGAACGTAATACAAGTTAACTAATGCAGTAACTAACATATTTTTTTATTTATTTCAACATAATATTACAAAAAAATTCTATATTACCCAATAAAATCTTCTATTGGAACATCCGTTTCATTAATTATATGATTTAGATACAGTCTAGGAACTTTATCTACTTTGACCACTCGGACATTTTTGCTGCCCTTTTGTAAATGAACATAATGTTTATCATCAAACTTAAGCTCAACAAATCCCTTGTTTTTTAAAACTTGTTGAATCTGTTTCCAGCTTAATTCGGGGTAATCTGCAATTTGAAGCACTCCTGTTTTAGCAGCCTTGGCTACTCCGACAGCCTGGAGAAACTGAGATCCAACGACACTAGATTGGCACGGAATGCGCAGCTCTTTATGAGAAAAGTGCTCGGGCATCATCCGCCCCCCTGAATGGTGATCGACTTCTCGAGCTAAAAAGGCTCCTAAAATCTCCTCAAGGGTGCAGCCAAGACCAATCGCAAAGCCGCGATCACGGTAGTAAGGAAGCCCCCAATCTTTTCCGGACTTGAGTGATAGGGCACTTAGAGCTCCAATCATCTCGTGTCCATTAGTACAAAGGTGAAACGTTCCCCCTTTGTTTTGACGGACGAGCTTTTGCATTTTATCGTCGACGTAGCGACAGCGCATCATCGCTTGAAGTGTGTCAAAGCACAGATCTTTGAGGGATTTTTCTTGAGAAAGGGCAAGTAACTCTTGCAAACGATTTTTAACTTCCAACCCTTGCATGACGTCGCCCTATTTTTTCTTTTTTCGTTGTTTAATGGGTGTCACTTGCTTAATTCCCGCTTCACGTTTTTTCTTCATGAGCTCTTGAATTTCAGCTTTTTCTTTTGGAGGTCGACCTTTCTTTTTCGGTAAAAGTCCTTTGGCAATGTCTGAAATCTTGCTCCCCTTTTCTTCAGGCTGCTCCGCTTGCTTGCTGACTGCTTCGAAAAGCTTTTCTTCGGATTCGACGCCAAGGCCAGATGAGCTGCGCAACCGATCTGAAAGGTGACGCAACGACTCGAGCCGTTGAGAAAGAGCTTCGAGGCGCGAGTCAATTTTGACCCGGGGGCTTCCTCGCAGGCTAGCGATCAGCTGGGCTTCGGTGTCGAATTTCGCAGAGAAGGTCACAGAGGTGCTTGTGAAGTCTGGCATGTAAAGGAAAGGGCGCGCTTCGGGTGGCACAGTTTTGTAAATGTCGATTGTGTATTGGGGTTCAACTTATCTTCCGGCATGGATAGTAATCGAAATAAGCGAGATACAGAATCTGGCGCTCTGACTATATTCATGCTCAAGGCTTTCAACCTTGAGGGTATCTATTTCCAGATTGACGGTAACGTGTTAAAGTAAAAAAAAAACTATTTCCTCATTTTTCAAGACTAGGGCCTCAAAACCACCTATATAGTATTTTAGACCGTCAAAAATCGATTGGATATCTTTAAATTCCCATTCTCTGGCATTTTTACCCTCTTAGAGCAAAAATTGGTGTTTTGACAAAAATAGGCAAAAACACCTCCTTGGTGTTTTTTGCTCCACTCCACTGTGGTAAAATCTTTTTTGATACTAAAAAGGCCACTAGATGTAACAATTTTCTTTCAAGTGAACATTCTCCCAACATTCTACAACCACTGGTTCGATACGATTACTGAAGGGAAAAAAAGAGGAGACATCAGTGCTTGCGTGAAAAAAGCAATTTTTCTTGTTATTCAAAACTGTGGATTTTAAATTTACTTTACGAGATTTTTTACCATGGCGACCCTAATGGTGCACTGATCATTTTAACTTCACGGTAGGGAAACTTTTTGTACGCACAATTTCTTGTCCGGCAAAAAATCAAAGGTAGTTTGGTAAATATCTAGATTAACGGAGTATTCAGATAGCTAAGAAACAAACTTAACTCTAGAATCCGAATTTTATCTTGAATCCAAATATGACATTCATTTCCATCGCTAATTCAATTTTGAGTCCTTTACCTTTACGGACCCTCAAATATGATACCTTTTTCTCGTAATTTACGGATTTTATATCAGTGTTGTTGTCAACCTTGTTAAAACCGGTACACCCGTACCGGTTTACGCCTAAAAATTGGCTTTTTTCAGGGGGGTTAAGCTCCCCTTCCCAAAAAACTACTTGTCTTCACCATAAATAGAAGGAAGTAGTTCGTACTTCCTAGGAAGTACGAACTTCCTAAGAGTAAAATATTAGGCAGTGATTTGATCTAGTTCGAAGGGCTTGATGTCTTCAACTTCACTGAAATAAAGTGAGCCACCATTCGAAATGCCGTTCAGATTGAGAAATACACTATCCATTGCTTTCAGGCGTTTTCTGTCTCTGTCCACTTTTCTTTTTTGTTGTTTTCTTTATTTTGTTTTCTCTTTTGATCTTTTCACCTTTTTCATTTATTTTGGTAATTATCCGGGCTCGTCCCATATTGCAGACTTTTTGCCCAAAAACTGAAATGGCAGACAAACTGTGATAAAATCTAAATTGTGGAGTAGTGACTATAGGTCTTCTTTTGGTTTTCTTTTGCTTCGGACAAAGCCAATAGACATGAGTTCTCAGGCACCATAATCAGCAGTCTAAACTCCCCAGCAACTAGGTGGCTGAAGGAAATATGATTAGAACGAATGTATTGATGCAGTGCCGTTTTAAAGATCAACCCCCGTGATCTAGGTTAATGAGAGCGTAGACTATAATACTGTGAAGCAGTATCCGCACTATGTCAACGGACAGGAACAGCGCTGTAGGCCTGAAGTTTGTAAGGAAGATATATCGCGAGTTATGTGTAGAAAATGTGGCGTGACTTTGTGTCTTAACAAGAACCGAAACTGTTTTGCGAAATTTCATGCTCGCTAAATTGACGTATGAATTTTTTTGTAACAGTTATCTAGAAAATAAACTTGTTAAATAATTAGTATTTTTAATAAAACTATTATGTAAAAAATGGATGACTGGCATAACTTACATTCCTTGCCCATGAGTCTTATGGGAATGTCATCACTGGGAACACAGTTAAAAGGCCTTTAAGCTTTACTGATTAGAATGGCTGTCACAAAGTTTTAATAAGATGTTTTTGATGAACAACATCTATAGCAAACACCGTTTTTCTACCTGTAAAAATACTTCAGGTTTTTCAATGATTTGTTGAAAGAGAAAAAATTATATTCATTTTTTCTATTCTGTTCTTTTGCTTTTCTATACCCACACTAAACTATTTCTTTTGCGAAAGATAAACAGCAAAAAAACATCAAATTACCAACAACAAAATTATAAACACATTGTTTATAATTGTTTAATGGGATTATTTTGAAACGCAAAGGATATTAGCAATTATATATACAGATTCTATTTCGACTGTTCCATCATATTCCATCGAGTATGACTGAGAGACTATTTAGCAGTCTCTCTTAACCCAAAAGTCAGAGCAGAGGATGGTAGACCTGTAAAATCGCAGAATTACTCTGAAAATAATAAATAGCATTACATTGGCTAACAGCTTTCTTTTAACTCCTCCCCTCACATCTAGACAATTTTGTTTGTCACTCTTGGCCTGTACTTGCCGCTATTAACAAGAACTGGCGATAATGCCTAATTGATTGAAGTTCTTACCTCGTCTGCATTTATCTAGTGTATTAGGAGTGGCACTTAAAAGACCAAGAATGGCAGCAGATCCACAGACAACTGAAAGTATCCATTTGTAGTAGCCATGATAAGCTTCAGGTGAAAAACTGAAGGAGAAAAGAAATATAAGAATCAACTCCAAAATACGAAATGATTTTTACACATTAATAACTGATGCCATAAAACACAAAAAAAGGAACGACACAAAAAGAATAAGAAAACTTCAAGTTTGAAAAAAAACACAAGAATGATACCATCGATATCCTGCTGTACGATATCTATCGCTAGAACGATACCACTGTCGGCGCCTATAGCCTACAGTTTCCAGCTATTAAAATCACTTAAAATAGTTTTTAAGTTCAGGATGAGAACCCTAATATGGTCTGCATTTGTAATTTTTTGTTGCCAGCTTATATTCAACATTCTTCTGAAGCTCATATTTTCAAATGCGTGGATCTTTTTTCAAGCTGGGTGTTTATTTTCCAGCATTCACTTGCGTTAAGGAGAATTGAGAGTACATTGCTGTTGAAGAGTCGAAGCTTCAGTCGCATTGAATATTTATTACTTCTCAAATAGGCTTCAATCTACTGAAGGCACCTGTAGCTAGTCCAATTCTACGTTTAATCTCGGTCGAGATATCTCCATCAATCTCCATACCTTGATTCTAACCTTGCGAAAAAGTGCAACTATGCTTTGCAATCACTGACTACACTCCGACGGCTAGGTTTGCCACTGAATCAGTTACGACTAGCGTATGTCTGCTACATACGTCCCTTGCTAGAATACGCGTGCCCTGTTTGGGGACTACAGGTACATAACATTGACTACTCAAGTGACGATCTGGTGGCTGTTCAAAAACGGGCGACAAAATCCTAACGGGCTCCAAATATGACACGTATGCAACTGCAACTGCAACGTTGAAAATACCAACGCTGAGAGAACGGAGATTCCATCTCGTGTGCAAATTTGGACAGTTGCTCCTTGCTAGTGAAAAACACAATATGTTATTGCCTCCTTTTATAGCCCCCAAAGCCAATACTCGATACACGAACAAGTTTAAGCCATTAAGATGCAGAACGCATCACTTCAGCAAAGCTTCAGCAAAACTTGTATTCCGTTTTGTACAAGTATTATTAGTCATACTTAGTTTCTTTTTTTCCTGTTTTGTAAGAGATAATGTAATTTAGTTGAGGTTTTCGCCAATACTATGAAGCTGTTTTAGATAAATGAATCCTGAATCTTAGGAGTGATCGACAGAGTCAATAGCTCTGCTTGCCTTAGCAGTGTTGTTAGTGAGGATGGTGGATACCAAAGAATTTATCAATCCATTATCAATTTATTATTTATGTTGGATACTGAGCCTGGATAGATCTTGCCCTTAACTCTTTTTTCAATAAAAATTTCAGCTGGCCATTTTCCAGTCCCGTTTTTGCATTCATTTGCGCTGTTTCTTAAGTACGAAAATATTTTCAAAAAAAAATCACGGTAGCCATTGTGGAGAGTCTAAAAGGATCAATAAAAACAGAATTAAATACTGTATTGAATTTTACAATCGCTACTGGCGGTGCTGATCTCCGTTTCATGGCCCTTCAGCCAGGACGTGCAGTGAGGGTGCTGGGGGCCAGACATACTATGCTTTCACACGCCCTTCCCATTTACCTTCTTTATATTTCTCCAGGTACCCATTTAGTGCTGGATCGATTCTGGCTGAGCATACAGAGTCAAACCACTAAACCCCACCGAAACCAAATCACAGATGTACTGGATGGATTTATGTACTGGAGTAATTGCATTAGCGTAGAATTTACCTTTCTCCGCCAATATACATGCAAATATATATATGCATAAGTTTTTGCCTCAGTTTGTCTTTTGTAATTATGAAAGACATATCGCCGGTCCTTTGTTTCTTTTAATTGTTCAGGTGATGGAACGTTAATACACCTGACTTTTGCTACTAAACATTTTTTCAATGAATTTGTCTATAATACCTAATTATGGTTGCTTCATCGGTATTTTCTAGTTCTTATTAAACCGCCAGTGGCAACTCCAAAACTTCATATTATACAGCATGAATTCTTCAGAATAATTGAAAAACTGAAAAAAGTGCTTTCTGTTTGTTTATTATTATGATAAAACAAGTTTTTTCACAAATGAAACTAAAACGATACACGATTGTACCATTGGTTTTGGAAATAGCATCAAATAATCCTAGTGTGCTACGCTGAAAGATATATGTGCTTCTTCATCAACGCCCCGCTCTTGACGCTAAAGTTTGACTCTTTCTCTCAACTCTTCTTTTTAAAACAGTAAAAATCTTTAGCGTAAAGAGCGGGGCGTTGGTGAGGAAGCAGCCCCTATCATATACGAAGTAATTTCTGTTCGTTTTAAGTTTTAATTTTGCTCCTTACTTTAAGTTAAAAAAAACTTGTTTTTTTTTTATTTAATTACATTCAGATGCCTACTGGTACAGATATTTTAGCCCACAACGCCATTGCGCGTGTGGGCGGTTCTGAAAGACAACAAGCTGATCGTGATCGATGGAACCAGCTTCTAATCCGGGTTTTTAGCCTGTTATAAAAATAGGTCCTGACCATAACTCATATTATATTATCAATACAAAGTTATATTAGTAAGTTAAAAATGAGTAATAATTAAACATAAGAACATTTTTCTCTGTTCTTAAGCTGAAATTTACTTTTTTCTTCTTTTCTATGTTGTAGCTCTGTGGAATATTGCTTGGATATGGAGAACATGAACTTGTCGGCGATAAGGACTATACGTGTTCTTCGACCACTAAGGGCGATTAATAGAATACCAAGTAAGTTTTAAAAAAAAAACTATTAAATTAATGAATTGATTAGCCCAATCTAATTGATCTTCAGGTGATTCCAACTCAGAGTCTCCCTAAATTTTGCTTTAGGCTATTTAGTTTTTTATGAGCCAGTATATTGTGCAGTTACGCTTCAAGACAAATAAAGACCTATTTTCGTTATTCACAGCTTCTGTATTATTGGTTTAAATCATTGGCGAACTGTTCTTTTATTTGTTAGGAAACCAACACCTGATGCCATGAATTGTTGACGCGCTAGATAGTCTATTGACTGCGCATCTTTTAGATTAGGTAATGATACATCCATCTTACAAGTAATTCTACCATGACTTAAACACACAACAAAGATACTAACAAAAAAAAAAGATCAAGGAAGGGGGAAGGTGGGGAGATTAAGTAAAAATTAATGGGGGGGGGGGGGGGGGGGGGGGGGGGTGTGTGGTAGCTTCTGCTTATCGCTAAACATTCTTTAACACTTAGGCTGTGCAATTTCTCACTTAGTACTTTTGTAGTTATATAACTAATAAGTTGTATTTTGGTTCTTTTAGGAACATTTCGTCTGATGATGTGTGAAATACACAAAAATATTTACAATCGAATGATGAATTGTTGGTCTCCAATTTCTATAATATGGTAGTCACTAACTTAACCGAATGTGTTCTTTACATTGCTACCAATGTCTTCGGATGTAACCGCTTCGGTACATTGTAGTTTTTCATTGTCTCATCAATACTACAACTTAACAATAAATTTAAGGCAAACTTTACAAGCCCATGTGATAAATTTGTAGTATAAATGTTAGGAGAGTAAACGTCGCTGCGATAAAAAGCAAATACGTTCTTTTCAGGAAAAAGATTGTTGTTGCTTTTTGTTGCTTCCACCCAAGACATAGTGGATGCCAGCATTTGGTCCGAGGCTACTGTTTCCATTGTTATCTTATCGCTTATTACATATTTTTACCATTTTGCTACAAGGTTTCACCGGGAAGCTTATTCCTACCCCTGAAACATAGAGGACCACTTAACAAGATATCATTACAGGTGACTTAACAAAGGTAAAGGTGGACAATGAATTCAAACCTTACTCTTCAGAGTCACCTATCTCTAAAAAAAGACTGGATCGAGTGTCTATCATTCAAAACGCATGGTCAATAATATATCGTTTCAGCGCCATATTGGGACTGAAGAACGGATGGATCAACGGCAAGGTCAATCTGAAAGTCAAGTGTCACTTCTTTTACTGCCGCTCCTACATACCTTAGAAAACTTTTAGCTTTAGGTAAATATTTAGTAGGCCCAGTTGACTTTTCTTAAGTAGAAATACTAAAGAAATAAGTTTTATATCGTTAGGCCCTATTTCACGATATATCCTAACATTATGGTTGTTTTTCTGGCAGAAGACTCCCCCCTCCCTGATGCTCCCACAAATGGGAGTAAATTCAGTTAAGTGAAAAATATATTATGGTCCTCAGAAAATAAAGGGGCATCAGTCCCACTAATCATAGTTTCTGATCATTTTGAGTTTGTTTTGGATATTTACTGTGATTTCTGTTTGTTTTGGATTTCATTTGTTTATATGGTTGTTTTTCTGTACTTTTACACTTAGAAAATTATTTAACTTATTTTTTACTCCTTTTTAGCTTAATGTAGCTCTTTACCTTTCTTTAGAAAACTTGTTTTGGGGGAAAGCCTTTTTAAATTAGCCTACCAAAACTAAAAGCAAATAGTAAAGCAACAAAATTCTTACTTAGGAAAATGCAGCATGGGTATAAATGTATGATCAGTCCGCTAGATAGGAGACATGTTAAGAAAACAATTCATACTTCATAATGTACAAAATAACTCTAGTTAACATATTTTACAGCACAGGAACCTTTATCTTCATTTCTTTCACTGTATCCTACTCTTGTTTTCAAATCAAATTTTTCAATATATATATTTATTTCCCAAGTCTTGAACATTTTTTATTAAACAAAGGTCTAAGAGCTAGCCTATCTGGCTAATCTAGCCTAACCTAATTTACCAATATTTTTCTATTAATATCTTTTTGGTAGATGGCAGTGATAGTGTAAAACTTTCATATATAGACTATCTGGAAACATACAAATGGAGTCAAATCTATGATTATTTCTCACAATTGAAAAAAAAATTGCACATTGATGAAAGAAGTGAAGATAAAGGCTCCCCTCCCCTCGAACAGGTTGTCGACCATGGTCTGCCGATCGACCGCGTGTGCCAGCGCCCGACGCAGGGCGGTGTCCTGCATTATAATTGTGGAGTAATTTTACCATTTTGTTTTAGATCTCTTGTGGTCTTTGTTACTATCTAAAATCCTCCTTAGCATGTCCTGAAAGTTTCAACTTAAAACTAAGAAAATTCCCAGGATATTGCTGATTTCAACAGCCAGCATGCATAAAGTGTGTTTTGATTTAGTTTGACATCCCCCTAAAATTTTCTGAAAGTTTCATTATCATAACCTAAGCCTCATAAATGGTAATTTAGCAGTAACACTACACACTAAGTGGCTTCTGTTTTGTTCTGCATGCCTTCACACTTTGATAACCTTCAAAGCCTTTGTTACAAAAGTGAAACCTTGCAAAATTGATCTTCAACTCATACCAACCAAAAATACCAAGGAAACTGTGTTAAGTCTTATGCCTTTACTCAGTCCCTGATGTAGAAGGTTTTAAAGGACTGTAGATCTATTTCTGAAATTTAGGAAAAATTCTTCATGCCCTTAAATTCTACTGAAATAACAGGGATTTTATTTCAAAAACTAAAAGCAGTGAAAAGACATTGAAAACTGATTTTTTTTTTTTGTCAGAATTCAGATAGATATGGTATAAAGCCTGTCATGTATGCAATCTTTTAAGTCCTAGAAGTCAGAGAGGGGTAAAAGTAGTAGCTGGAAAATATCTTCCCAATATATATTTTTGATCCTGGGTTTAATCCTGAAAGTTTCATTCCCTTAACTCAACAATTTTTAAAGATATCAAGCAACCCCTAAACTGTACATTTCTGCTATATGACTGCATTGATGTAATTGAGAATTACATTACTAAGGTTATATATGCAAACATCAGGAGGGGGTGCATTTGCAAGTAAATCGATAAGCGCAAGCTCGTTCTGGAACTGGGCAGTACCGCAGCGAAAGAAATTCCCATCGGATTCTTCGCCAATACAAAAGCGTATTCAGTTGCGGTACAGGTTCAAGTTGTATTACCCGAACCACTTTTCGAAGACCGGCTCCAGGCTTGGCAAGTGACCGTTTTCGAAGCACTAAATGCCGCCTTTAGCCGTCAATTACAATCTTATCGGCAAACGCGGAACAAACAGTTGGTCGCCCTGACGTCCGGTCGGGAAAATGATCTGATACACAGCGCCTTAAAGGAAGGGATCTTCCAGATTTTAGGTGATCCGTTTAGATCGAGAGAAAGCAGTGTTCAGCCAAACCAAGGCGACGGGACTGGCGTCCTGGCACCAGCGCAAACAGAGGAACAAAGCGATAATGAGCCGTTGACCCGCCCACCTAAATCCCTGCGTTTCCTTGAGGGCGCTCTGGATCTGGACGAGTTGACCTACGCCTTTTTTCCCTGGCCGCCGGGCAAGCCGCCCAATTGTCCAAGCGAGAACTGGCAGAGCAGCAGTACAACCCAAAAAAGCTTCCGGGACTTTTTAAAAGCAGGCTCCGCCCGAGTCCTCCTTCCCGTTCGCCCCGGCTATGAACCAGCCATTCTCTTTTTCTTGGGCTATAACTTACTCTGGAATCCACCTGAAGGCGCCACGCCGGTCATCGAAGAAGATGTTGCCGTTTTGAGCCAACTCCAAGAACCAAGTTCCGATCACGGCCACACCGAATGGCAAGTATCCATCCCAACGACCCATTTGGTGCTTACCGATGATTACCCCAGTCATTCCAACATAGAAAAACCAATGAAGGATGAGCCAACCCATCCTCATGATCGGCAACCAAAAACATATGAAGACCCACATCAACCTCAACCGCATGACCGGACTTCAGTTCCTCATATCCCTGCTTCACATCCCGGGGGAAATAGAACACCGGACGAAGGCGCGTTTCCTTCATGACCATCACCGAAGCGCTGTCGGCGACCGTCACACCATCGAGGACGGCGCGTATGCGCTTGGCTTCCGGCTCGATGGTCATCCGGTAGCCGACATGGGTCTTTTCCCGGCTTTCGTTTGCGACGTTAGGCCGCTTCTCAGTCTGGGTTGCAACCATCAGCTCCACGTGCCTCAATTGTCCGCGTGTCGGAAGCCCAGGCCCCGATGCACCACCTTATCTAGGGCGTTTTCACGACGAGTTCATCACCCCGTCGCGCACCATGCCATACAAACTGCCGATTCCTCAGAATGCCGCCTGGGCACGGAACTCAACCAATTTGATACGCTTCCACATCACTGGAATGCCCCTTCATCTTCTGTGGCCCCAGTGACCTGGGCGAAAATGATCCATCAAGTTTACGGGCTGTTGTTCCACTGATCAAAATCGCAACATCACTGTTGCCCGATTCGAGCTTCTTACCCAGTTGTTCGAGCTGCTGACCGACATTCACCGTGTCTCCGATGATTGTGTAATTCAGCCTTCCTGGTGCCCCGATGTTTCCGACGGTTGCGTGACCCGTATGAATGCCGATGCGAACGCGGATTGGGGGATGACCTGCGGCAACCCTTTTCCTGTTGTCGTCGCCTATTACGGCAGCGATCGCAACAGCCGCCCTGCAGGCCCGTTGAGCTGTGTCGTCCTGGGATTCCGGCGCTCCCCAGAAGGCCATGACGGAATCGCCGATGAATTTGTCGACGGTGCCACCCTCTTCCTCGATACATTTGGCCACCGCGGCAAAATGGTGATTCAAGAGATCGGCAACCTCGGTGGCTGGCATGCCCGCGGCAATATTCGAGTACCCGGCAATGTCGGTGAACATGACGGTGATTTCCCGGGATTCGGGATTTTGGAACACTAAATTCAAAACACAAAGTGTTAAATGGACTTGGTAGTACGTTAGCTAGTACTTTTAATAAAGGTTAAATTAAGCTGCAGAAAATTAATTAATTCAATTAGTAAAATAAGCTCTGGGTAATTTTACCCGACAACAAGAGGTTGAAGAGAGTTTAAAGTGACTCGTCCATCGTGGGTTCATCATAACTGCCATTTTAGGGTTTGATGCCCTCCGCTTTTTTTATAGAACAAGAAGATGAACAAATTTTTGAGCCCCCCAGCCTCCTTGGCCTGGGTAAATTTTGAATCCTTGCAATTTTTACTTATACTCATGTCAATTTGTTGAGACATTTTGTTCAAAATGTTCAATAGAAAGAAAGAAGATTTTTGTGTCATTGAATGTTCGTAATGATTCAGCATTTTGGAGTTTCTCCTTGTCTGCAATTAGTCCATTTGTTCAGCCATAAGAAGTATATCCACTCAAACTTCTTTTATTTCTAGTAGAATTCGTTTTTTTTTTTAGATAATGGACCAGATTAATATCAAACCCATGGTATTTTCATCAAAAATGAGTAATTCATGGCTTATTCTCTTGTCAGTTTTAATCACTCAAAAAAGAGATAATTAGACTTTTTACTTGCACTGCACCATAAAATGAAACGATTCTTTTCCCTTAATCCCTTGGACTCGG
>JAAAKM020073195.1:177147875-177195910 GCA_010016025.2 Alatinidae sp. Z8VKAUB7J3 | reverse complement strand
ACTGGTTGAAAAGATAGGGACGTTCGATATCAGGATCGTTCAGCAAATACAATAAAATTTAAAATGTTATTACAGCCCTTTATGAAGAATGAAAGTAATAAAGTTGAGCCGCTGTTTTATGCAACAAAACAGGGATCAATTAATTCCAACCTAATTCTTAAATAAAATCGGATATGCCCATAATTGGAAAGATAATTTCAGCCCATAAGTACTGTGGTAAAAATGAAAGAAAAGCTTACCGACTACACCATGTGCCCGGACCCGCTTCAGTTTCTGACTTACATGGCGGGACGCACCAAGACGGCGGAACTCGGAACCATGGTGGTCGTCTTGCCGTGGCGCGACCCAATCCGTACCGCCGAGCAGATCAGCATGCTGGACAATATCTCCGACGGCCGTCTCGTTTTGGGTATAGGCCGCGGCGCCGGGCGGGTGGAGTTCGACGGTTTTCGACTGGACATGGCGGAAAGCCGCCCCCGCTTCGTCGAGGCCGCCGAGATGATCATGAACGGTCTGGAAAACGGCTATGTCGAATACTCCGGCCGCTATTACAACCAGTCGCGCGCGGATATCCGGCCCGAACCCTTCAAGAGCTTTCGCGGACGCACCTACGCCGCCGCGGTCTCGCCGGAATCAGCGCGCATCATGGCCGAACTCGGCATCGGCCTTTTGGTGATCCCGCAGTCTGTGTCCTGCAAAGGTGATGACGGCGTCGCCTTCAACGACGCGGTCAGCCAGCGTGGCTTCACCCTGCTTCTGGCATCTCACGGTTATGATCTGGCGACCGAATACGCGCTGGTGCGCAAGCTTCTGGAACACCGGGTCGATGCGCTTGCGCTGATCGGGCTGGATCATGGCGAAGACACATATCGGGTGCTGCGCGAACAGGGGCTGCCGGCGCTGGCCATCTGGAACTATGATCCGGCCTCGACGATCTCCTGTCTCGGGATAGACAATGCCGAGGCCGGGCGGATCGCCGCCAGCCATCTTCTGATGCTGGGCCATCGCCGGATCGCGACAATCTCCCCCGATACGGGCGAGAATGACCGGGCCCGATCACGGCGATCGGCGGCGCAGGCAACCCTTCAGGCCGCAGGACTTGCTGAACGCGCCGACTGGCAGATCCAGACGCCCTACAATACCGGCCAGGCCAAGCGAGCCTAATACTTGAAAATTTTAAAATCAGTTTGTTTTTTGCTACATAAAATCAAATCGCTACGTGATTGAGCTTACAGTTTTCAACGCAGCCAGTTATAGAATGTCAGTAGGAAGGCCAAAAAAATGAAAATTTGCAAATTATTATCGAACTATCAAACTATCAAACCTGAACTA
The DNA here is from genome assembly GCA_010016025.2 of Alatinidae sp. Z8VKAUB7J3. Lineage (NCBI taxonomy): Eukaryota > Metazoa > Cnidaria > Cubozoa > Carybdeida > Alatinidae > Alatinidae sp. Z8VKAUB7J3. Next base: position 177,194,578 of record JAAAKM020073195.1, on the reverse strand, counting down.
TCAAACGTGATAAGACTGATAGAACAGTCCGAGCAAATCAAAGTCACAATGGGTGAAAATCAGAAACATGGACCATCAACTGAGACAAGACCAATAAGGTTTTTTAAATCAAAGGGCATTACTAAATTGTCTGAAGTCTTCAAAATCCCAAATAAAGAAGAAAGACAAATGCGAAGATATGCAACAGCGAGTATCAAAACATGTCAAAACTTAAAATAAAGAGCAAAGAACCAGGTGGTTAAAAGATATGCGAAAACGAAAATTAGAGCGTGTCAAAAATGAAAATGAAGAGCAAAGACACTGGTAGTTAGAAGATATGCGAAAACGAGAATCTGAGTGAGTCAAAAATGAAAATGATGGGCAAAGAAACAGACTGTTACAATCCGAAATTATTCAATTAAAACAGCAGATTTACCACCTCATGAAAAACCATTGCTACTTGCAAGGTGTGAAAGATTCTGTGAAGACATTAGTAAATTTTGAAAAAGACCTCGAATTTGGTTAAAACTATACTTTTCAGGGATCGTGACCAGGGCAAGGTGACTCCTATAAGTCAGATTTCAAAGATGGCCGTTATTCAAATTTTTGACGTTTAACTTTCACGTAACAACCAACTTTCACATAATATGTCAATGGTTTAATATGAGAAAGGGCTAAGGAAAGGGAACGCAAAAACACCTTTTTACCTTTAATTTTAGGCTGTAGGTTCTAGATCCATTGCTTATAAGGTATAGTAATTTTTACTTCATATGAAATTAACTCTCTTCTTCAATACCATTGGATAGAATCAAGGAGCACTGATATCTCGTTCAGCAAGTAATCACTGAATCTACATTTAAATACAGTCAATAATCCGGACGCAATATAAACCCAAAATATAATTAGGGCAGCAACCTTTTAGCGGCCAATTAAATCTCTCAGGTGGGGGGCGACATGCGCGCGAAATAGGCGTCGCGGTCAACCACGTCGAACACCAGAAACACCTCGCCGGAGGAGGGGGCGACCTCGATGGCGGTGAGCTCCTGCCACGGGATGAACGGGTAGCGCCAGAGGTTGATGCCCTGTTCCGTGACGGTGAGTACGGGCTTCGGATTGAGGGCGCGCGCGAAGATCACCACGGTGCAGACCCCGAAAAACACCGTGCCGATGGGGCCGATGACCCAGCCAACCGGACCGCCGATGAGGATGACAAGCGCGGATGCCAGCGTCATGCCGATCCCGAGCAGGCCAAGGACGATCATGCGCCCCTTTGGCGCGATCCAGCTCAGCGGCAGCTCAACTGTCATCGCGCCAGCGGTTTACGATGGGGTAGCGGCGGTCGAGCCAGAAGGCGCGGGAGGTCAGACGTGCACCGGGCGCAGACTGGAAGCGCTTGTATTCACTGATGTAAATCAGGTGCTCGATTTTCTTCACGGTGGCGCGGTCATGGCCTGACGCGACCACCTCGGCGACGGATTGGTCGCGGTCGACAAGCCGTTCGAGGATGTCATCGAGGATATCATAAGGCGGCAGCGAATCCTCGTCCTTCTGGTCCTCGCGCAGCTCGGCGGAGGGTGGCTTGTCGATGATCCGGGGCGGGATGACCTCGCCCTCCGGCCCCATCATCCAGACGCGGTGGTTCGCGTTGCGCCAGCGGCAGGTCTCGAACACGCGCATCTTGTAGAGGTCCTTGATCGGGTTGTAGAGGTGATCAACCTGAAGAATCCCAAGCGCGACCTGCTTGTAAATCGGTGCCACCCATGTTGCGGCGGCGGTGTACCTTGAACACGCGCATGAGCCTTGAGACCATCGCGGGTCTATGTGAGCAAACGGGTATTGATCCTCAACAAACCCATCTCTGTTTCGGGACGGCCAATGGCGAGACGTCTGCCCTCAAAGTCCTTCTAGAAGATCTGTGCATTGATGAACCCCTATCACCCACAGCATTTACCAATTCCGTGCATCACGTGCCCACCGGGTATTTCGGGATTTCGAGCAAACACCGATCCGTTTCCCGAACAGTGAGCGCCTTTGAAGACACTTTTGTCTGTACTTACCTGGATATGCTGGGTTTGCTGACTCGGCAGCCTCAGCTCCCGGTATTGTTGGTCATTGCCGATGAAATGCCGCCAGAACCCTTTGACGAAATGCTCGAAGTACCGCCTTTTCCCTTCGCCGTCGCCTTCCTGTTTCAGGTTTGTCAGGCGAGCGAGCCCGGTGCCCTGAGCCTGACACTCGAAAATACACAACCCGCCACCGAATCTTCTTGTGCTTCAAAACCCTTGTTTTCCTTTTTGCGGTGGTATGATTGTGGCCCGGCGCAGTTGCGTCACCAAGCCGCTTTTGGAACTCTTCTTTGGCAAATACACGTTAGATCCCCATAAGTGAACTGGTTCCGCACGATCACCCAATGATTTTGTTGGACGTCATGCTCGAAGCCGGACCGAAATTCAATCGGTGCGAAGTCGCCATTCATGCTCAGAGTCCCTTTCTCGAGCCCGAAGGGGTTCCGGCCTTTGTCGGTATTGAATACATGGCCCAAGCCATTGCAGCGCATGGTGGTTATCGTGCACGGCTGCGCGGAGAGCCCGTTCGCGTTGGCTTCCTTCTCGGTACGCCTAAACTGGTTTCCAGGCGACGCCGCGCCGGTGTCCGATGCGCCCAAGAGCGGCGGCGCGGCAAGCAGCGAAAAAGGAGCAGAGTCGTGAGCATCCGTATCGTCAGCAAGAGCCCCGGGGTCCGCAGGCCCTTTTTCCGCCGGCGCAAGAGCTGCCCCTTTTCCGGCCCGAATGCGCCGAAGATCGATTTCAAGGATACCAAGCTGCTCCAGCGCTTCATCTCGGAGCGCGGCAAGATCGTACCGAGCCGGATCACCGCGGTCTCGACCAAGAAGCAGCGCGAGCTCTCCATCGCGATCAAGCGCGCGCGCTTTCTCGCGCTGCTGCCTTACGTCCTGAAGTAGGTCACGGGGCCCGGAGAGCCGCTCGGCCGCCGAGCAAACAGTTTGCGCCGGAGATGCAGCGCTAGGCGCTGACAAGATCATCCGGTCGAAAGGAGTAAAAATGGACGTCATTCTCCTCGAGCGAATCGAGAAGCTTGGGCAGATGGGCGACGTGGTCAAGGTCAAGCCTGGCTACGCCCGGAACTACCTGCTGCCCAAGAGGAAAGCCCTGCGCGCCACCAAGTCGAACATGGAGCGCTTCGAATCCGAGCGCACCCAGTTGGAGGCGGTCAACCTGGAGCGGCGCACGGAAGCCGAGGCCCTGGCCGAGAAGATCGAGGGCCTGACCGTAACTCTGATCCGCCAGGCCGGCGAGAGCGGTCAGCTCTACGGCTCGGTGAACGCGCGCGATCTGTCGGAGTCGGTTACGGAATCCGGGGTCACCGTCGACCGGAACCAGATCAGGCTCGACAAGGTGATCAAGGTCCTGGGGCTTCACCCGGTTCAGGTGAGGCTCCATCCGGAAGTCATCGTGACGATCGAGGCAAACGTCGCGCGTTCGCAGGAAGAAGCCGAGCTGCAGGCGGAGACCGGTCACTTCGTGAGCGCCGAAGAGCATGTATACTTAAATGTACATGTCAGATCTCAACCAAGATATTTCATTGAATAATATCAGAACTTTCCTGAGTAAGAATTTTTCCACTGACACTACATGCTGATGATTGCAAGCTCTTGGGAAAGGTCCAAATTAGCCCCAATCCCTCAATGATGCAAGGAGATTTAGATCAACCATCTAGATGGTTATCTGAGTAAGATTTGCAGTTCAACTTGTCAAATTGCAAAGTTTTGCATCTTAGATATGACAATCCTAGATGACCTACTTGAGGCTATAATTGAGGAGAAGGACCTGGGGGTTATTGTTGATGATAAGCTCATGTTTCACAGCCACACAGCTTAAAGTTGGTAAAGAAAACTGAGCTCTAGGGCCCATAAAAAGAATGTTTACCACCAGTAGGCTGTGTTTGGGTAAAAAACTGTACAAAGCTATTGTACATCCACACCTGGAATTTGGAATGACCCTAACATATCCCCAGTACAGAATGGATACTAGAGCACTTGAGAGTGTCCAAAGGTGAGCAACAAAGCTCATACCAGCTTTGCAAGACAAGCCATATGAGGAATGCCTTGTATCCCTCAAACTCCCCACCCTAGTCTATTGAAGGAAGAGAGGAGATGCAATTGCTATTTGTAAACTACTAAAAAACAACCTCCCAAGGCAAGTATTCTTATCATCCCTTGCAAGTACAACAAGATGTTATACAAAGATGCTGCAAGTCCCCTGTTGCCATCAATGTGAGCACTGTAATTTTTCTGTGTACCTGCTTTCCCTTACTGGAGCATCCTCTCCAATGCCACCATCCAGTCCCAAACTGCAAATGCAATCAAGGAAGTAGTCAATCAGGACTAGGTCAATGCAGAGTGTAGACTAACCTGGGATGCCAGATCAAAGTCAAGTCTCACCACCAGCAAGACATTTCACAGGAGCCAGCTTCTCAGTAAGTAAGTTGATGAAGCGTTGAGGAATTCTCAAGAATTCCTTGTTACTATTGACGATCTTCATGCTAGGAGAGAATTCAATCGTGGAACACGACAAGCCATTAGTTCTCTTTAGCTGTGAGCAATCTTTCGTCGTCGGTGTACGAGTGCCTGGTCGAGATGTCAGAATATGTGGGTCCGGCAGTCAAAGAGATTTTGTGGACTAGCAACCTATCGTCCAAAACTCTCTAGGAGGTTTGCAATGTTACTGGATCATTGAATCCCTCAATTTTCACCAAAGTATTTGTTAGAGAGGCTCTGTCGGTTTTCTTCATCATTTTGAGCGAACTAAAGATGGGTAATGAAAAAGTACGAAGCTCAAACGACAGAACCTTTTTCAAATTCAAAATCCACCGGTACTAGCTACAGCTGTTGGAAGCTGAAAGATTAGACCTGGATCGGCTGTTTCAGTCTCACTGACTATCACCACAAACAACTTCTCAGCCATAGTTAGAGCTTTCTCCTTTTTCGTGGAAACATATTTTTCAGTGTCTTTTGCTTCCACATCCTTCAGAATTACTTCTACCACAGGTATGCCATTGTCTGCGCTTACAGACAATGACAAGCGGAAACCAGTAACTACCTTTAACAGCATTGAATCCTGTCTTTAGGGTTCTATGGGCTCAATGTATCGAAATATTCTTTTGATGTCCGTCAGATCTCTAGCTCTCCTCAAAAATATCACTTTTGCGTGATTTTCAATTGTTAACTCTGAGAGACCAGTCACGTTCTGCATGCGTCCGTCAACAAGAACCAAAGTAGGCATGTCCAAATTGGCTATTGCAATTCAGTCATGCTTCTGCCTCTCGTCAGACCAACAACGTCAGACCAACGTTTTAATACTTCTCATTAATGTCTGTTGAATCACAAAATCGGAAGATCAGCAGCGACAGCATCAATGAGATGACGACGAAGCCCGACAGGCCGAGCCAGGGCGCCTGCAGATTGTTCTTGCCCTGCGCCAGCAGTTCACCCAGCGAAGGAGACCCGGGCGGCAGGCCGAAGCCGAGGAAGTCGAGCGACGTCAGCGTGGTGATCGAGCCGTTGAGAATGAACGGCAGGAAGGTCAGCGTCGCCACCATCGCGTTGGGCAGAAGGTGACGGAACATGATGGTCCGGTTCGGCACGCCGAGCGCCCGCGCGGCGTTGACGTATTCGAAGTTGCGCGCCCGCAGGAACTCGGCCCGCACGACCCCGACGAAACCGACCCAGGAGAACAGCAGCATGATGCCGAGCAGGATCCAGAAGCCCGGCGGCAGGATGGCGGCGATGATCAGCAGGATATAGAGCACCGGCATGGAGGACCAGATCTCGATGAATCGCTGCAAGGTCAGGTCGGTCCACCCGCCGAAATAGCCCTGGATTGCGCCCATCCAGACGCCGATGACCGCCGACAGGGCGGTCAACACAAGCCCGAACAGGACCGAGATGCGAAACCCGTAGATCATGCGTGCCATGACGTCGCGCGCCTGATCGTCGGTGCCGAGCCAGTTCATATTGCCGAGGATGCAGTCTGGATCGTCGACGCCCATCGGGTAAGCCGAACAGCGCTCTTCCTTGCTCATTGTCCAGAACGGCGGGGTCGGCGCCGAATAGGGGATGTAGGAATTGGCCGTGCGGTAGGAGTAGCGGATCGGCGGCCACAGCATCCAGCCATTGGCCTCGATTTCCTCGCGAATGAAGGGATCCCGATAGTCGGTGCGCGCCAGGAAGCCGCCGAATTTCTCCTCCGGATAATCGATCAGCACCGGCGCCAATAATTCACCCTTGTAGGAAGCAAGGATCGGCTTGTCGTTGGCGATCATCTGATACATCTATAATAATAACTCTTGGAGCTGAAAAATCCAAATTTGAAAAAAAAAAAATATTATCAATAAGCTTCGATGATGAGGTGATGACTCGTTTGCATATATTAATATTAGAAAATAAACCATATGACATACAACGCTGCAAAAAATCCATAGAAAGGTTCATATCGAGCCCCTGAAGGTCAATATTAAAATCCCCGAGCATCATAAATTAGATGTGAACCAGCTGGTAGTTTCTAAAGCTGCTTATCCAAAAGATCCATATAGATTGGTATGGAGTCAGATGGCAGCCTCTATCGTGCAATAAGAAATACATCTTTGTTTCAGCCTAAGCTGAAGAATAGATGGTTCAAATAACATTTCCTGATATACAACTAGGTAATTTCTTACCAGAACCACAATATCACTTCGAATATATGCTAAATTTCTCGAGGTTGTCTAAACTGTCCATTCCTATTCTAAAATTTGTATCCTGAAATTTGTAAGAGTAATTCTGAAAATTGCTGAGTTGTGGTCGCTCAGCCAGGTTTCAGTAAGACCGATGACCTGAAAAACAAAAAGTTCCCATATTTCATTAAAAAATTAAACGAAGAATTTAGCCTTTGACAATTAAGGTGGAAGACTTTGAGGCCCCTCGCATTATCATACTCAGATTGAATTCCATCTTTAAACAAACATTTCGCACTAATAGATTTAAATTGCCTTGCTATCTTTATTGCCTGCTGTTTTTATTTAGATAACCCCGATGGCTACTCCGTAAACATACCTCCAAAATCTACATTAGAAGCTTCCAGATTATTAAGAGAGCTAATGCTGCGGGAATCGTGATCATAATTATTCATTGTCATTAAATTTACAATAAACCTCGGTACATGGTTTCAATAATAATAAAGATAACAAAAAGACACAATAAATAAAAACACACAAATATAAACAATCTTAAGAGCCCAAGTAAGGTGTGCTGTACGTGATATAGGCTAGCTTTAGTGGTCAAATAATGATGTATTCATAGGACCTATTAATACTATACTACTAACTTGTTTAATAAGCGTAATTTTTGTGCTCTATTGAACCTGGCTTTATCGTTAAAATGAATTTCTAACACACACAAAATAAAAAATAACATAAAACAAAATCTTGCAATCCTATAGAGCCTTTGAAACTAATCGAAAATATTGTCAACTGCAATTGGCTGTTGGAGGCTAAAAAAACACAGAAACCTATTTCAAAAATCTTATTGAACGTGGGATAAGTAACAGAGGGTGCACATCCAGTTGGAACCGCTTTGAACAGTCAACGCAATAGCATTAACTATGTAAGGAACGATCTTCAGTTTCCTATTTTTAAACATGGTTAACATATTTCTCTGAAGCTGTTATTTTTTGGCAGAAGGGTTGAGGTTTGAAACCTTGAAGCTTCCAATGAACCTTTTCTAAAAACAGGAAAAGGGGAGATAGGCAAGGCCTGTATCACGCCCGAAGGGGCACGAGCAGTCAGGGGATTATTTGGGTTTGGGGGCAATGTGCCCTTTTGGCCAGGGCCTAGACTCAGTGTCGTGAGTCTGCCAATAAAGTTAATCATAATAATGGTAATGATAATAATAATATGTAAACGCAAACATAATCTTAACAAACAAACAAAAGGTAGAAACAATAGGGAAACTATTTTCAAGACAGTGGGAATCAAATCTGTGGTTTACCACAGATTTGATTTTCACTGTGTTGAAAATATTTTCTCTATTGTTTTTACTTTATGTTTGATTGTTATGGAAAGGCAGTGTGGTCTTCGTCGCTATTTTAAGCATAATCTTCAAAAATTTACCTCTATTTTAGGTTGTTTTTTTTTATTCTCTGCTCCGCTTATGCTCGAATCCAGTGTTCAAAGTGCCAGATTTCATTGCGTCTGGTGCAGAAGAGAAACCGTTTCAAAATCTTTCATACCCAATGACTATTTTATATTTCTTCTTCTTTGTAGTGTCAGCAAAAATAAATTTCCATGTTAGATCAGTATATGGATTTGCAGCTTGTGACAGCGGATGATGCTAATTCATCATAGGTGAGCTCATTTAAGGTTAAAATCTGGAAATAGATTTTTTTTTTTTTTTTTTTTTTTAGCTTTAGCGTAACTCAGCCCCGGAAGGGTTTATAGCTTCAAAAAAGGTGGTGGTTTAAGCGTAATTTTCACACCTTGTAGCATCGAAGCGTTCCCTGAGAAAACCGTAAAGGTTGTAACCGTAACCGTAAACGAACCGTAAAACAAACCTCTCCAGCTTTTAAACACTCTAAGCTGCTTTACATCTTGGCCACGGCTGAAACTCCTCGGATTTCTTTTTTTTATTAATGATTTTTTTTTAGACTTTTTTTTAGTTTTTTTTAATGATTTCTTTATACTTCATTCAATTTTTACAACTGTGTGTTGTAAATGTCTTCTTAGGAAACGGCATGGGTAATACTGAATTGGATTCGTAAACTTACACATTGGCTTCTCCAACGTCACAAGGAGCTGCGAGGCCATTCCTTGTAAGTTCGTTTTTTAAAAGCCAATTTGACTGAGCCCAGCTACTCCTCTCTTTTGCAGGTTTTAAATAATGGATTTGTGCCTAAATTTGAATTTCATTAACCATTTCTGTAAAAATTGGAGGTATACAAAAGCAAATATTTTGGTTATCGCATTCGATTACTTTTTCAATATGTATATTCGTCTATGTTCATGTTCTTACTTACACGCAGGGGTTTTAATCCCTACCGAAATATTCTTTTGAAGAATTATTTCTTCCACACCATTTTTGTTATTACTGATTTATATTTGTTTTATGTTGTCTTCATTTTTCGCTCTAATTTCTGTTCATTCCTAGTTTCTCAAAAAATATAAAATGTAGTATTTTAAAAATCATTGTAAAGTAAAAAAAGAACGAAAAACATTAAATAGTAATTGACTATAAAAAAGTCCACAATTTGAGATTTGTCTTTATTTGATGTTATACACCATCTATTTGATCATTTCAAAATTTCAGCTGGAAATTCTATGATTATATGGAATCTACATAAACAGAACCACATCATTTGATAGAATACATTAAATAGGAACGCCTAGTTTCCCTTGGATGCTGGTTTTAATCTGATGTGCGTAAATTCAATCATTTTGTCTGATTTCTATTCAAATTTCAACAAAAAAAATGGGTAATGGACAAATAATTTACATGAATGTAAATTAATATGGTTTATATAGTCATGGTATTAATCTTGTTGATTCCTTTTTTGTAACGCCTTGAAAAAAGGACTTGGTTTGAACTTTAATACCAAGAACTTAATACCAATTCATACGATGTTATACTTGACACGCTAATAAATTATCAAAATTGGGCTAGGCTGCTGGCTCCTTCAGATCTGCCTTTTAAGTTTGTAGTTTAGTTTTTGCTCTACTAAAAAAGGGTCTGTATGTTTGATTCTGTCTTTTCATTGGTTGTTGTTTAATTAGAAAAAGTCAAGTTTTTTTTGCCAAATAAAACATCTGTGAATGAATATATTTGGAACCCTCTATTTAGCTTTGCTATGAATCATTAGATTGTAGAGGATAATAATTAGATTGCAGGATATAAAATTAAACGAACACCAATTCATTTTCTCAGTTTTTTCATCAGTCCTTTTCATCATGTCTACTCATTCCTATTTTTTTTTTTTTTTTTTTTTTTTTTTTTTTTTTTTAGTGAATTTGCTTCAATCAAAGCAAGAAACGTTAAATTTCAAAGTAAAATCAAGGGCACCAAATCACAATTGACACTGAGTGTTTTAATCATTATCTTCGTATGCTATCCATCAAAGCAAAACTAAAGAACAATACTCGTTTGGTATTTGAACTGTGAACATTTATGTGATTTTAAGACTTTTGAATATATTGCAGTGGATTGTAGTGACCGTTGGTGGTTATATAAATTTTCGCAATAAGTGAAATAGCACATTGTTATTTGTGGACTATTTTGAGGTTTACTGGATAGCAGCTTTGGATGTCCGAGTGCGGTCGAAAATTCTAAAAGGTCTCCGCGGTCGATCGGGCCACTTATCAAACAAGTGATAGCCACTGCACACCGTGGGCCTACCCACATACAGGCAAGTCTATTACTAGACTTTTTATTTTTGAAATGAGCAAGTCCAAGATATGGGACTTGGCGTTGGTAAAATTCATAAGTTACCCGTTTTGGCCAGTAAAAACTGTAGACGTTAATACTGAATCAGAAAAAGCACCAAAATTTATATTTTTCTGTTATGGATCCCATGATCTTCAAACAGTTCCAGAAGTGAATTTGGCTCTCTATGCGGTAAAGTCTAAAGAAGCATCACAGAAATCAGAACGGAGCGTTAACAAGAGTTAGCACAGACAAAGCAAAATATGCTTAAAGACATCGGGGAATTGGTCACAGAAAAGGTAGCATAAAAGAATAGTATCAACTCAGGTACTGCTGAACAGATAGTATCCAAGTTCATGATGGAATATCAGGTTAATACAATAGAAAACTTGATTAGATTGGCAAAGTACTTAAGGGATTATGTGCTCAAATGAAGAACTTGAAAATATATTGTGAAAATGGAAGATAGACTTGACAAATATCAACACGAAGCTCTGCTTGCCTTGCTCCCTTCTTCCCATCGCCCTGTTCGCCGCGGCCGGCATCGGCCTGCTTGCAGGCGCCCCCGCCATCCTGTCCGCCGACGAAGTCCCCAGCAGTGACTGCAACAGCCCGTGCAGCGGCGGCAAGGCCGAGATGAAGGCCTCGAAGGACATCGTCGACGTCGCCGTCGGCGCCGGCTCCTTCAAGACCCTCGTCGCGGCCGTCAAGCAGGCCGGCTTGGTCGACACCCTCAAGGGCAACGGCCCGTTCACCGTGTTCGCGCCGAGCGACGAGGCGTTCGCCGCCCTGCCCGCCGGCACCGTCGAGGGCCTCCTGAAGGACAAGGCCGCCCTGACGAAGGTGCTCACGTACCACGTCGTGCCCGGCAAGGTCCTGGCCAAGGACGTCGTGAACGTGAAGTTCGCGAAGACGGCCCAGGGTCAGAGCATTCGCGTGAACGTGCGTGACGGCAACGTGTTCGTGGACGGCGCCCGCGTCGTCGCGACCGACATCCCCGCCAGCAACGGCGTCATCCACGTCATCGACAAGGTGATCCTGCCCCGCAAGGACATCGTCGACACGGCGGTCGCCGCCGGTTCGTTCAAGACGCTCGTCACGGCCGTCAAGGCCGCCGAGCTCGTCGACACGCTCAAGGGCAAGGGCCCGTTCACGGTCTTCGCCCCCACGGACGAAGCGTTCGCCAAGCATCGCGCGGGCACAATGGAGAGCTTGCTGAAGCCGGAAAGCAAAGGCAAGCTGGCTGACATCCTGAAGTACCACGTCGTCAGCGATCGCGAGTCCTCTGAGGATGCTCTGGCCGCGAAGCAGGCCAAGACGCTCCAGGGCAGTCAGGTGATGATTTCCGTACCATCCGGAGCTGCCAAAGTGAACGACGCCACCCTGGTTTCTACGGACATCGATGCCTCCAATGGCGTCATCCACGTCATCGACATAACTTCATAAGTGTAGGTATTTTACACAAAGTATGATTCCAAAACCGCCAAGGCAAGAAGTTAACGTCACAAGGATGATCATTTACTCCTTAATTCCAATATTATCGATTTATGCAGGTTGGAGAATAGAAAAATTTTGGATTCTAGTAGGAATTAATTTCCTGGTCGGATTTGCATTGGGAATTCCTCTTCAATTAACAGTTCCAGAACCATATGGAAGCATCATATCATTTCCAATCAGCATTGCAATTTCAATTTATGTAGTAAGACATTTTGCAAGAAAGTATAATGAAGAAATTAGAGAAACTAGTTAGAGAGTAATTCTAAAATTTTAGATACTGCCTCTTGTGGATTATCAGCACCAATAATTTTAACATTTTCTCTATGATCAACATATCCATCAATGTACTGAGCAACAGGTCCATTTAGATTTCGAATAGCAACCATTGGTTTTTTGTGCATATATGCAGCACATACTTCAGAAAGTGTGCCGGATCCTCCTCCAACAATTACAATCCCATCAGCACTTAATGCATTTAGAAAATCACGTGTTAACCCCATTCCAGTAGGGATTACAATATCGCAAAATTCATTGGCCAAGGTTGCGTCATCTTGTGGAATTATTCCAATAGTTAACCCATTTGCAGATTTTGCACCACGTGAGGCGGCCTCCATCACGCCTCCTAAGCCACCTGTTAACAAAACAGATCCAGATTTTGCAATTTCGACACCAACGTCAAAGGCAGCTTTTTCATGTTCAGGAGTACAACCATTAGTATTATGCCCAATTACCAAAATTTGTCGTTTTTTTGCCACAGGTCTATTTGAAAAAATGGTTTGAAATATCTTTCCAAGAGAAAAGGATATTAGTAAAATATACAGACTATTACCATGGAAAGACGTTCAATGCCAGTATGTTTTACTGAGATTTGAAAATAATTTGATGTAAAACTTGAGTATGATCATCTATCATACTGGATAGATGCACAAGTATTAATTGTATCAAACATTTTTTTTACTTGATAAAGTAAACAAAACTGTTTTCCTCGTTTGTTTTTACCAAAGTTTCATATGGCCGTAAGCATCTTCTGACATCACCCGTTGCTTTCTTTATGCCTCATTTTATTTATGTGTTGATCTTATAATTTAATTCACGTTTCTTTCTTTCTTCCCTATTTCTCAAAGAAATGTACACAGTTATCATTACGCTCGCAGCGAGTTAACTCAGTTGATAGAGAGATGGTCTGGCAAGCTAAATGTTGATGTTTTGACCCCATTCTTTGTCATAAATCGTAAATCTGTCCCACTTGATTTTCTCCCACATCACATCCCCTATCCTCAGTAAAGAGTACCTTTACCACTTATTATTCTTGCGTAGCCAGCAGTGGTATCTTTCGTGACCACAAATGCCAGCTTCTATCTTGTTAAGAAGTTATTGTAGGCTAACAGTTGTAGGTGGGCCGTTTTTTACACCAAGAGTATTCTATCTGTACATTATTCCTCAAGTTACATTCGCTTTGCGCCAAGACAATAGTGCACGAAAGTTGTAAAATAATTAAAGTTACTAACTGCCTATATATTCCCAAAGAATTACCCTAACATACTGTAGCATAGAAATGAGGAATGCTCTGGTCAGAAACAAACAATAACCTTCATTCAATAAAATCATCAGAATTACTGCGGGTCATTTGTCTATAAATTGACGGTAAATAAAATACAAATATAAAATATAATATAAAATATAATATAAAATATAAATAAACATACAGAGTTGATTTTCTTTGCATCGGAAGAGATTCCTGGTACTACAAAATTTGTAGATAATATTTAATAACGGGATCATTAGTGAAACATGCGCCCCATATTTGTAATCCAAAACCTTAAAAACCTTAGAAAGCATAGAAAATTTTGTAGAAATCCAATACTATTTGTATATATTTACAATGATTTTGTTTATGACAGTCATTTTACGATTAAAATGGTTTTTATGGATTAGCAGTAAAGAAGACTTGTGCCTAATAATCTCTCAATGATAGTTAGTCCAAATCGGAACATTATGTATATGTGCGCAGAGTTGGGGCAGCGGGTTTGAGCAGCTCAGGCTACAACAATGGCTCACCCACACGCCGCACTAAAAAAAAGTCCAGACATGTATAAACTAGCCTAAAATAGCTCATTCATGTTTTAGGGTTATGATTTGATATGTTTTCAGTAAAGGGCCCGATTTATGACAGCATGATAGAAAGACTTTAGGATATACAGCCTGCTCTTCACCTTAGCCAATCCTGGGTAAGATTAAAGGTATTAGTATGCTTTCTCTGTGAGGTGTTTATTGGGTGTTGACCAAGGGATCTCCTATCCTTTCGGGGACTACAGGCCCGCTGTGCTACCACGTTACTACGTGAAACTAAAGAAAATATATCCTTGGAATGCGCAGCATTATGCGACAAAATATTACAGATGGAAAGGGCAAAATCTCGTTTCTTTTATGGTCTTTGATGTACAGGCTAATTTACTGTCAAGGCATTATATTCAAACCCATTATAGTTTACCTGATTAAACTACGTACTCAGCTGAACACTTAGGTTTGACCAAAAACGCTTGGCCATGTAGCCGGACTACCTGCAATAAGCCTCAAAATATGCAATCACTACGAAGAAAAAACAGCTGAACCGGTTTTATGAAATACCATGCCAAGATAACATTTTGTTCTTATAAAGCAAAATGGCCTTCAACCAATGAGATGCGACCTCCAAGGCACAGAAGTTCCATTCAATTATTACGCAGTTCGTCGATAAGGTGTGCGATAGTGCTGTTAGAGTTCAAAGTGACGCCCATAAAGTTGAGAGCGAAGATGACAGCTCTTGAAATCCGGTCAGCGTGTTCAAGGCCCCTAGACTCCCCCCTCTGACTCTGTTACCCCGCACCAATCCTGAAGGCCCCGGATTCGTTCCGGGGTCGTTACGTTTGTCAGGATGTTCGAACCTGGGGACCTTCGGGGCCCTATAACTCAGGCACCTACGGGGGCCTTAAACATAGCGGGTCCAAAGACAAGAACCTAAGGGCCTGCACGCTAAACGGAAGACAGAAAGCATGGCACTCAAGTCGTATAAACCGACGACGCCGGGCCAGCGTGGGCTGGTTCTGATCGACCGTTCGGAGCTTTGGAAAGGGCGTCCGGTCAAATCCCTCACTGAGGGCCTGACCAAATCGGGCGGCCGGAACAACACCGGACGGATCACTGCACGCCGCCGTGGCGGCGGCGCAAAGCGCCTCTACCGGATCGTTGACTTCAAACGGAACAAATTTGATGTTGCGGCCACCGTCGAGCGGATCGAATACGACCCGAACCGGACCGCATTCATCGCGCTGGTGAAATACGAAGACGGCGAACAGGCCTACATCCTGGCGCCGCAGCGTCTGGCTGTCGGCGACAAGGTCATCGCGTCCGCGAAGGCCGACATCAAGCCGGGCAACGCAATGCCGTTCTCGGGCATGCCGATCGGCACCATCGTTCACAACATCGAAATGAAGCCCGGCAAAGGCGGCCAGATCGCCCGTGCAGCCGGTACCTATGCTCAGTTCGTTGGCCGTGACGGCGGTTACGCTCAGATCCGCCTGTCCTCGGGCGAACTGCGCCTGGTCCGTCAGGAATGCATGGCCACCGTCGGTGCCGTGTCGAACCCGGACAACTCGAACCAGAACTTTAAAAAAAAAAAAAAAAAAAAAAAAAAAAAAAATCAGTCCCTTTTTCTTATAGCGTTAACTATTGTATGTTCTTCGTTAACTACGTATACATATGTTCAAAGTGCATATGTTCAATATGTTCAAAATAGACATGTGTCCATTTGTTTAAAAGTGCATCGGCAATATATGCACACATGTTACCATGCTATGTTACCATGAATATCTGAAATTGGTGGATGTCGAAGTCGACATTCACCGGTGAATGTCCGAAATGCTATTCTTCTCCTTGGATTTAGTCAGCGTTGCCAGTCAACTTGTTCAGTTTTATGCAAGGTTTGATGGTGACAGGATAGGTTACTTTGGGTTTACCATCAAAGCTTGTAAAAGACTGAAAAAGCTGATTCGCAACGCTAATTGAATCCCAACAGAGAAAAAGGAATTTCGGACATTTACCGGTGAATGTCGACATTAACTAGATTTCGGACATTCACAGTAACATCTTTATATCCTTATATCAACGATTAAAATTTCCGGACACTTCTTATTCAAGTCATCAAATATTAACTTTACTTCAATGAGACTCAGTTGTCTCATTTATTCAACTATTCCTCATGATGTTGAAATACATTAAATGGATAAATACCCAATTGAGTGGTCTTGGAAGAACGATAAATCATGTCCAGAAAAGGGGTTAGATACCTACTCCGTTGGTAGGATCCAAAGTTCTTCCAGCTATTTGCCAGCAAGTATGACAGTACGTACAGTTTTTATGATATTCAAACCCGAACTATTCGGGTTATAACTACTAAGTCGTGCATAAGACCTACGACCTTGGTTTTGGATCAACACAGTTTCTTAAGTTAAATTGGCTGTTTCTCGATGGAAACAAAAATGAATGGTTTAAACCCTGGAACTAATACAAATCGCGTGTCTGAAAATATCTCTTATAAAAATTAACTGCACATTAAAAAATAATTTCTAATATTGTTATAGCGTATAGATTTCTTTGGGGTTGTAGAAGTGGTTACATTTTAAAGAAGATTTTTAAGGTTTTGAAAGCATTAGCAAAGTTTTTATACTTCTAACTTATTTAACTCGACTTCCCTTACCCCCTGCTAAAGACCAAACAACTTTGAACATACAGATTTGTAATAGCAATAAAATGAAAAAGAAAAAAAAAGGATACAATGTAATTTAACAACTAAAAGAATATCACAGAAAAAATTCAAATTGGTTTTCAGTACAATGATTTCTCTATAAGCTAAATTATAAATAGTTTTATCCTGTCAATTAAATAGTGAAAATTAGTAAGGAATTTGAATAAGCAAGCATAGCAATAAGTAATTCTCCTTTTAATATGCAGCTTTGAGTGGTTCCAAAACCACATGCCAACTCATCTCCAAACCCTAAGTAACAAGGGGTTAAGGCCAGGGGCGTATGGCTCTGGAATTTGTGAATTAAAACAAAATTTAACTAAACGATAAATTGCTTTAAACGTCATAAGTAGAAATACTGGTACGAGTAAAGGTATTGAGTTGCGAGATAAGTCGACTTGAACAAATTATATTAAAAGTCAGCATAAAAAGTCTCTACTAGTGGTTTAGAAAGAATGCAGAAATTGGGGACACTTTTTGGATTTTTGTATTAAAATGTTGAATTTTGGTATTTTCTACTAGTCTTCTAGGCGTTTCAAAAATTGAAGCGGAAACACTGGAATAGCTTCCTTGATCTTGATAGAGCCACTCCCTGGGTGAGGTCTTTCATTGCACTTCGGATTGGCTGATCCCTGTGATTACCCCAAAATAGGAAAACTCGACAGCGTAATTTTTGGGAGTAGTGGACTGCATTTGCAAGCTTCCCTGTCCAAACATTGACACATCAGGTAATACAAAACTGGGATGATAATTTGCAGCAGCTTATGATATTTTCTTCATCTGCTCTACATACTGGTACCTTGAAATTTTTAAGACCGTATTTAAAGGTCTCAGTGGCCTTTTCTTTCATACTGTCCAAAAATGTAAACAAAATAATAATTCCTAAGAGATAGTTTCGTCGCAATAATGTAGAGAACAACTCTATTTCCTTTGTCTTTTCCAAGGGGAGTGACTGTCACTTAAGTAGATAACACCAATCTTAATTTCAAACGATAACTCCTCAAATAATTCTTAAAACTCACGTCTGAATTCTGTACACCAAGAGACAATTGTTTAGATGTTACGATTTGACAGTAAACTAGAAAAAAATGAAATAGAATAGAAAAGAATCTAACACTCTCTTTCCAATGATCCTCCTTTACTTTAATTCTGTGCTAAGCCACTACCCCCCCCCCCCCCTATTCAAGTACGAGAGGAAGAGGCCCACATGTAAAATAGTGTCATCACTCATCTTTTCTAGCTACCCTTTTACCAATACTTAAAAATAGTTTAGTCCCAACGTTCAGATATGACCTCGAAGCCTCAAGAACCACATCCCCCAACACACACCGAGAATAGCGCAGCACAAGCCTAAACTTCAAAACAACAACAACAGCAACAACAACAGCAACAATAATATGAATATCAAAATAATCAAGCCATCATTCAGCTATCATTTTTTAGTGTTTTTATTGCTTGCAAGTACACAAATTCTAATAGATAACACTAAACGTAAGCTTGTCTTCTCATTTTAGATACAGTTTAGCATTGAGTCTGGAGTCGACAGAGACAAAGCAGCCCGGATTCCTTTGTTCATGGCTATTGCAAATGCATTTGGACGTGTTGCCTCTGGCTTGGTTTTTGACTTAGACTTCCTGGATCCATTGGAGTTGATTTCTAGTACACAGCCGAAATATTTCTTTCGATTTTTAAACTTTGTACTAACCACTCGTTCTGTTGAAGGAAATCATTTAAGGTTCATGAAAAGTTTTCTTTTCATGGTAGGTTTTGGTTAACCGTTCAGGATCATTATTGTAATGATGATAATAACGATGATGTTGATAATTTTGATGATGGTGGTAATGACAGAAAATAGTGTGCCGGTATGAATGACTTGTTTCGTAGTTAATGTTGAACAAATCAAAACCTTGACAAAATTAAAAGGAACTAGAAAACTGCCTACGTATACTGTGCACGCACTCTGTATAGATACTCCAATTTACTTGACAAAACTAACACGACTAAGCTGCACTTATAGAAAACGTAATCCACGCCAGCAAAAGCTTTGGAGACCACTTTAGGTTCGGTATTCAGCTACCGGTATGGAAAAGGTCGTATGAGAGAAATTGAAACTCTTAACATAATCGTCAAGGATGATCACCTAGTTTTTCGTCTTTCTATAAATGTCACCCTACCCCCTACCCCCTCCCTCTAATAACCTCAAATATGAATATATAAAGAAACGATAAGAAATAAACACAACTATATAGCACAGAAAAAGAATACTTCTTCAGCATTACAGTGTTCAAAAAGTACATGTCGCCTGATTAAATAATTCAAAGATGCTTCCATCGCTACCATTGTATCCAGTATTATTTCTATGAGATTTTCATATACAATACTTTCCGTGTCCCTTCCGAACTACAGTAGTTGAAAGATATTTCAAGCCCTCCTAAGTATTACCCCCTCAATCTATGCAATCTCGAAAATATATCTACGCCCCAACCTCCCCCCCCCCCCCCCACAACCCCCCCCCCCCTATTTTCGTGCGGGGGGGGAGCTTTTTTTCCCGAGAGGAGCCCTTCCCCGAAAAAATTTAAACTTTAGACTGTCATGCGAGGTAATTCGTGATTGCTGAGGCCGCGTAGCTTCCTTTGACCATATTTTGTAGGCCGAACGTCCAAAGGCTATTGATTTGTTTAAGGGGGAGCTTTGATTAAGGAGAAGGAGGGAGAAATTTCTAGTTCCGGCATCATCCTCATGATCATCGTCAGCAATAATTACAACGGTAACAACAACATAGTAGCCATCCATATCAGTGTTCCGCAACCTGGGATCCATGTACCACTGTGGGTCTGCCAATGATATTTAGGGGTCCGTAAGCTATTGAGGATAGGAACAAGTAAATAACGATTTCTGTTCATTTTCGGTACCATTTCCAAAGTTAAAACAGCCAAAGCAGTACAAGTACCCCTATCATAACACGCGCTTGCGCATTTTGTATGACGATTCAATTCCCTAAGGGATCCGAAAGAATTATTTTTGTACGTAATTAGGGATTCGCGGAAGGGGAAAGGTTACGGATTTATATGATTATTGCAATCACGATCAATGTCATCAAAACCATTGCACTGCTGCTATCATCCTCGTCACTGTTGTCATTAGCGTGATTACCATGCTATGCGGTTGCATGAAGTCACCAACAAATAACCGTCATCATGCTTGTGCTCATAATATTCAAATCCTTTATAGTAATCATCATCCTGACCATAAAGGTTATCATAATTGTCACTACATTACCATGATCGTGATGCTAAGTACTTTCATTAGAAGACAGAGAGCGTTGAATTCATGTTTTCGTTCGTTAAGCCACACGCACAGATTCAGACACAGAGCAACACAGATACACGCAGAAGAGCTGGCGGACTGTAACTAGTTGAGAACTCTAGGATGGAGGGATAATGTTTGGATTAAGAGGGTAGTAAACACAAATATTTAATAATTTCAATTTAGAATGACATGGTTGGCCGAGCATCCGTTGACCGGTGATCCGGTCCGGTTCGGGCCGGAACCGGCGGTGATCTCGGCAAGGGTGATCCAGGCGCTGCGGGATGAGCTGGCGCTGTGGGATGCGGCCGAGGCGCGCCGGGATGCCGAGGGGTTGACGGTCGGCGATCGCGTTCGGATAGAGCTGGGCGCGCTGGCCGGGTGCGAGGCGCGGATCGAGTCGATCCGGGGCGATGTGGCGCGGCTGGAACTGCCGCTGATGGGCGGTGCGCCGGTCTGGGTGCCGATGGAGGATTGCGCGCGGCTGGTGGCGGCGGAATAGTTCGGGCTTGACGCGGCGGCGCGGTTCGGCGTATTTCTGGGATTGGACAAGCCGCGCGCGCAAGAGGATTACCTCCGGCGGCCCCTGCCCTCAGCGATATCTCGACAGGATCGAGCCGCGCGAGGGCCAGTGCGTAAGCTTTGTCCGACCATCACCATGACCATCATTGCCCAGACCACGCGCATATGCGCCGCGCCCGGATGTGAAGCGCTCGCCAGCGGCGGCGCGCTGTGTGCTGACTGTGTGGCTGACAAGGTCAAGCGGGCCATGTCGCGCAAGCGCGCCTTCGACAAGCGCCGCGCTCGCGATCCGCACCGGAAGGTCTACAAGAAGGCGAAATGGACCAAGGGCCGCGAGGCGTTCCTGATGGCGCATCCGTACTGCGCCCGGTGTGGCGGCGCGGCGCAGGAAGTCGATCACATCATTCCGGTGCGCAAGCGCCCCGATCTCGCCTTCGATCAATCGAACTGGCAGGCGCTCTGCACGCCCTGCCACTCGCGCAAGACCGCGCGTGAGGACTCGGCCTTCGCCGGGCGGGCCGCTATTGCACAATAGCAAGGGGGGGTGGGTCGAAAATCCCGCCCCCGCCGCAGGACCGACACCCCAACCCAACTCTTTGTTATTCGATGAACATCTTTTCAAGGATATTGTTTCAGTTCTTGACGTCTGTATGAACAGGTCCACTTAACCAAACACAGAAGTGAAGTAGATGAAAATTGTGTAAAGAAGAGAAAGCAGTACATTAGTTTCGAGTAGGTTTATAATTGCTTACGGGTTTAATACGGGGGGTTATTGAATTTCACTTAAAGTTAGATCATTTGATCAAGGTATAGACTCTAGCAGCCTAGTTTTCTTTGATTGTATAATTGGCATAATTGCCACTTTAATAGCTCTGCATTGGGCGGCCATTAACCAAATTTTTTGTAAAAGTACCCTTAATTTCTTAAAGATTTTGCGTTTTTCGCAAGTGATATTGAATTGAAATAAAGCCACTGCGGTAAGAGAGGTCGTTGATTTTGCAATTGTGAGAAAACGTGTTTTAAAGGCAACCAATATCAACGTATAGTGGGAAAAGCTAAGTATTAAGTGTTAGATACTATAAGAATTATTAGAACAGATTACTTTGAGCCTATTCATGTTCTGTACACAAAAAACTTATTTTATTTCAATAATTTCGAAGGTAATTAAAAACAGTGGAGACACATGTTTGAAAAACGCAGCACTCGCCGAACCACGAGATCAAGCAGTGACAAGCCAGTCTGTTGCATTTCTTTGAACACGACAAGTTCCTCGAATCCGGGCAATTAGCACCAAAGAACTAGCAAAGAAAAGGAGGAAGACCTAAGAAAAGATGGCAAGATAAGATAGAAGAACAAACTGACACTGAGTATTTTGTAGGCCGACTGATGATGATGATGACAATGATGATGATGATGATTATGATGATGATGATGATGATGATGATGAAAATGATGATGATGATGATGATGATGATGATGAAAATGATGATGATGATGATGATGATGATGATGATGATGATGATGATCTGAAAGTAAGGAGCGACATTAAAACTTAAAACGAACAGAAATTACTCCGTGTATGAAAGGGGCGGTTCCTCCCTCAACGTCCTGCTCTTTACGCTAAAGTTATTTACTTTTAATAAAGTAGAATTGAGAGAAAAAATAAAACTTTACTTTACTATAGCTCTTTCCTTGTTGATATTAACTACATAACTTAGTGAATAAACGTAGCTACAATTATTGTAATTTGTGGTTATGTAGTCACAATCTGTATTTTAGTAATTTGCAATTAAAATGGAACGGATGTTTGAACTTTGAAAATGTCTAGTTTTCTAGCTTTCTAATGTTCCTAGCTTTCTAGCTTTGATAAACACTTATTTTTCAGGAGCTTATGCGTGTTTGTGAAATGCACGGATGGGGGGTGCCGACATACCAACTTTTAAGCAATTATCCACCAGCTGTTGATACACCGAACAGACTTTATGTTTACAAGGTAACTTAGTTTTTTTTAAGCAAAAATATAATTATATAGTCGGCTTTCGCTAACTCGAAATTTAGTGGACCACGATTTTTCTTCGAGTTTACGCATAGTTCGAGTTATAGAGGTCATTCTACACCATATTCAACTTATAAAAGTAACAAGTTCCAAAGTGAACAAGTTCCTAAGTTAACAAGTTCAAAGTTAAAAGTAACAAGTAAAAAGTAGAAGTAACAATCCACCGGCTGTTGATACACCGAACAGACTTTATGTTTACAAGGTAACTCGTTTTTTTTAGCAAAAATATAATTATATAGTCGGCTCTTGCTAACTCGAAATTTACTGGACCACGATTTTTCTTCGGGTTACGCTTAGTTCGACTTACCCATAGTTCGAGTTATAGAGGTCATTATACACAATATTCAACTTATAAAAGTAACAAGTTATAGAGGTAAGCCCAATGAAAATTTGAGTTTGAACGCTGCCCCTGCGTCTGGGTCGATTTCGGGATTGAGCTGCCCCCTCTCCTTCTCTGCGATTAGGACATTGCGAAAGACCGAGAGTTGCGCGTCTCGGCCGCGCAGCAACTCCTTATGGATCGCTTCGCTCATCTGATCGCGTTCGAGCGAGGTGGTAACTACCAAGCACCCTTTTTCACAACAAACCGGTCCGTCGCCGGACAGCATGGTGGAAAAGAGCCCGACAACCTCGTCTATCGTCAGATTCGGCATCTGCCCGAGGACATAGTGCGTCATGCCGTCGGTAAATCGCCGCAAGACCGCCAGAAAAATCGCTTCTTTGTCGCCGATGGCGTTGTACAGGCTCATCCTCGAAACGCCGGTCGCTCTCTCGAGGTCGGCCAGCGAACAGCCGACATAGCCCAAATCCATGAACACACCGGTGGCGGCATCCAGCACATCTTCGACATCGAAGGACCGGGGCCGGCCTAAAATGGACGCTGCCATCGTGCCAGCAGCGGCCAACGCGTCAGCCGTTGCGGCACATCCCGACCCACGTGACTGCCTTGCGGTTTTCACTTGGGGCTTGATTTTTTTATCGCCCGGTAAAATAGTCATATCCCAGTCTAACGCGCAGGCCGCGCATCGCAAGGAAAGATCGTCCGATCATGGCCCAACCGACTTCCCCCGAAGCGCATTCAGGATTCGCCGTCAGCTTTGTCGAATTCGTTCTGCGCTGGCGCTGGCTTGTCATTCTCCTGTCTATCCTGTCGGCTCTGGCCGTCGGATACAACATGTCCAAACTGGTTTTCGCATCCAACTATCGCGTCTTCTTTTCCGACGAAAACCCCGATTTGCTGGCGTTTGAGGAATTCCAAGCCACCTACACCAAAAGCGACAATGTTCTGTTCGTCATCAAGGCGGGTGAGGAAACCGTCTTCAATTCGTATAATTTTCACAGAGGGCTCATCTGACTGGAAATTGAACGTTATAGCTCACTTTTTATGAGTCAAAAGAGATCAGATTACTTTTTTCTGAGTCAAAAGGGGTTGGGAGAGGGCATCTATCCCCCCAGAGGGCACCTATCCCCCCCTACACACCCTCTTTTGCCCAAATGCATCCGATCAAAATTTTGACATTGCCAGTTTGTCCGAAATTGTCCAAAGATCAGATAACAAAAACTTTGGGGTCAGCATAACCACCCACACCCAAAGCCTGGGGTAAGGGTTGTAACTTATGCCCTGGGGGCAAATAAAGGTTGAAAAATGGTCGTATGATTAGACATTGAAAGTTCTAAGTCCATTTTTAAAAGTCTGTTTGAGACTCGTAACTGTTAGTGGGGCAGGCCCACATCAGCAGTGGCAATCACCGTTTGACAGGTGGCCCAGTGAAACGCAGGACCTGCTAATTGATTTCTTCACCATACTCTTAAAAAATATCCAAATATCCGAGCATCCAAAATACTCGTGCCAATAATCACACGTCACTAATTATCAGAGCTAGCGAAATGCGACTGCATTGAATGAATGCTAGATGCAAACTGTAGCTCACTCCTATCAGCTCATTCAAACATAGATTTAAAGCTGTGTTTTAAGTGACCAAACAGATTGGGCCAGGAGAAAGTCTTGCTATCTGCAATTTTATGGCACCAAACTAAGACTTTACCCAAAAGATGACGAATTTGAAATAAATTTGAATTCCTGAGAAGTTCATTGATCCAAAATTATTAATAACTATATTTTAGGCTTCCTAGTTGCAAAAAAAGTAATGCCCTACTGTGGCAGTACTGGATTCAACCAAGTTAATTCACTTTATTTGTATGAAGGCTGTGATTAAGTGAACTTGAAAACTTCGAAATTCAAAGTCGAAGTGAATCACCGCAGACACCGAAATATTCAGAGCAATGTCTACAGAAGTAAGTATCTTGTTGTTTAAGAAGTTGATTTATGAATTCATGTAAACTGGTATAGAGCTTATTGATGAATTTAATTCTTTCGGGTTTTACTACTTACTGAAATCATGTAATATCTTTTGTCATTGTTAACATATTTATCATTTAGTTGATCATGTATCATGTGAATTTAACTTATTATTGTTCTTTTTTGCCACATGATCATTAATATATGTTAGTATACATATAAAGATGTACATATCTTTATTTAAAAAGTAAATACGTACCCTTAGGTATTTTTTAGTTTAAATTTTAAACATTTTTTTCGTATTTTTCTTTATCAAAATTGAATAGATCCAAACTTTGTTTAACATTTATTCATTGTATTTGGTTTTAGTTTATGATTTATTTTTCGAGATTGAAACTCATTATAAACTTATTATGGCAGTATCAGTATTTGGCCCTACTAATCAAAAGTGATTTAAATTTTATCTTTAAAAGGATTTTAAAAAGCATGGTTTTACAGCTTTTAATCGGGTTTTGCGATTGGACGTTCACCATAACTAAGTAAGAAGGTATGTAAATTGTATGTAATTGCTTCTCCGTTGCCGGACGTTGAGCGTCAAATACCGTCAGAATAAGAAAAATTGGATGTAGCAATTCATCAACATTGAAGAAGTCAACCACTGGCTACTGATGTAAAACCCATTTAAATATGCATCATTACAATGAAGAATAGTTTTAGAAGCAAAGGATGTTGTCTGATGCTTAGGGAAAATGCGGTAAAAAGCAATAACGTATGATTAAAATAGTAATGGCCTCAACATGACGCCCTATAGGACACCGCAAGGCTTGCATATTACGTCCATGAATTACTCACTTAAAGGAAATAGAACCAAATCTGAAGGGGTATCCATGCTCTAGGAATTTCCATTCCTTTGTCCATGTTGATGTTAGAAGGCGCTCACGAAGGTGAGGGGGCAAAGGGGCGCCCTCTTTGAGAGAATTCACCAGCGTATTCCACCCCACCTGACATTCTTGAAGGCATATACATTTTTCACTTTTGTATATCATAATGTACCGGAAACCAAAACACCTGGGACTTATGGGATGACTATTGGCCGTATGTCCATATGTATGTTCCTTGAAGTATTCCTCAAAGACGCTCTCCGTCAGATATAACCTCAGAACTGCGGGAAAATTTTGTCTTTTGGCCTTAGAGAACAAACTTCTTTTACGACTTTAAACTACTGTTTAGGCAGCAATGAATGGATGCTATTTTTAGGATTATTTCCAAAGAATGATGATATTTGTGACCCGCCTGCCCCCTTTGATATTTTGGAAATCCCAACCGCCCCACCTCTCAACTTCGTGAGCGTTATAAAGATGCAGTCCGTTATGAATTGTTTCCCTACTGTCATACCAATGCTGATCACGATGTACGAACTTTACATCACTCCAAAGCGTGCAATTGCCAGTTCCCTGTGCGTGTTGTGAAACAGGGGAGGCTTGTGTGCTGGCCAGACGTATATCTCAGTCGTGTTTCTTGATTCGCTCTTTAAAACTCTCATTGCAGCCCCCTGATAAGCAGTGGGGCCTTTCCCCAGGGTCCGTTCTTTCCGAAAGGGAAAAGAGTTTCCCTGGGTGGGGGGAGTGTTGTCATTGAAATTGCTGTGGGGATTAATTTATTATCAATTTACAATGAATTATTTACAAGCATATGATAATAATAAAATAATAGGTGTGGCAACGCTGCCGCTTTCGATTGTTTCGACGCGTGAGAATCATGAAAAAATTGATGACACTCCAGGTACACACTCGCATTCAGGCTTACCGATACGATCACTCATGGGTCAAAAAACATGTATCCGTGATCCTTCTTCTGGAAAAAATACACTATTCTTAGAGCTGGAAGCCTCTGCAGTAGGGTTCTATTACGTTGAATCTGATGGTGTAATTTCATTAGAATTTCCTGACCTTTTGGGGGTTTGTCCCTCCTATTTCCAAAATCAGGCTTATTTTCTCAAACTCGTAGGTTTTGATGGGTGATACTAGATTTAATAAGTTTTATATATTTGGAATCAACATAAAAGCCAATTCTTTTGGTGTATTTATGAATATCAAGATTCCGTTTTTTGGAATTTCGGTTACTATTGAGCCGAGTCGCTCCTTACTAAGAGTTCGTTACCAGGAACTATTTGATAACAACTATTATTTGAACGGTTTATGCAGGTGTATTTTCAGAATGTAAAAGCTTCAATTCACCTTTAAATGCCCATCCAGCAGGGATGTACACGGGCATTTAGCTCGGGAAGGGGGAAAATTTGATTATAGGAGAGTGGGCATGACAGATCTGAAAAACGTGAATTACGAAGTAGAAAATATAATAATTCAAAGGATAAGACAAGAAAATCCTCTGATCGGGGTTCTTGTGGTTCTTAGAGCCGTCATGCCTAAGGGTTTTGTATTAAAAGCCGTGATATTCTTCCTTGGATATATTTTCTTTTGCTCATCCACGTAAAAGCCCGAATTCACTTCATTGCTTACTGGAACAAATGTTTGACGGTTCTGATGTACTATTGATCCACTTGTTTAGCACTTTACTTTCTTTTTCAGTGACTTTTTTTTGCGGCCAATCGTTTTATGTGATCAACCTGTTCCTATTGCTATTGCAAAAAACTACATTCTGATATGTAGACTAGAGTATGCAGTGTCCAATTTAATCGCTCATTCCCTAATTTAAGAAATGGATTTTTTGTTTATTCCGATCTTAAGCAATTATCTAGGTGATTTTGGCCTTCATATTGAGTTACTGGTATTTTCTTTCTGCGATAAAAATCTTAATGTGAATTACTCTTTTCGTTCTTAGGGAATCGGACTTATATTTGGAAATTCCATTACTGTTGGTTGTTGGATTAAGTCCCACGTTACAATTGAGTGAACATCGAAGAGAATTCGATTCTACCTTTAAAGGAACAAATCAGAAAGGATGGAAGGACTGCATTACAGAAGATGTAGAGTTATTGAGAATTCGCTTTGCTGGGGAAAGACTCTTTAATGCTACCACATCATACACCAATTTCGAGAAAGGGGCACAACGGTTTGCTGTACCATACGCAAGAAGAGGATTGCTTTCTAGTGTTGAATTTGATAGGCATTTGCACTTGAAAAGACTGTAAATTATATTTGTATTTATTCTGGAAAAGGGGAAGTACTCTATTTTACGTCAGCCTTATTTTACTTCTCATGAGCATCCTTGTTAAAAAGATTACCGAGTCTATTGAACTGAAGAGAGGTACATTTCAAATGTTTGCCAAGCCCTCTGATCCCTAAAAGCGTTTCCCTGTTTTATCACTAGCCCAACGAAGTCGTAAAGTAAAGCATGGGTTATAATATCCAACTTAGGACAGCGCATTTTTGCGAGACTTTCTTGTTGCTCGAAGTAGGGGCAAAACAAGTAGACAAATACTATGGTACGCGCAGGAGCTTAGAAATCCAAAATTATGGTTTGCACCCTCAACTTTGTTCAAACCAATCCCTCTAGAAGACCCCTTGCAAAATAAGATAAATATTTGTGTTCGTCATTGATTTGACTTTACACTTTATTCGCAAGCCCGTCTTCAGAAAGTGATATTTCAATATTGATAAACGCTACACAGACTAGAGGACAACAATTTCTCAAAGTGATAGGAAAAGAGCCTTTAATCACATTCTTTACCATTTGCAATCATAAAATAGTCTAATATCTTCATTTTTCCACTTCTAGCAAGGGCAGTTTTACACAAACCATTACTCAATTTGAGGACACTTTTCCGTGATATACAATTAAGCGTAATTTTAGTAAAAATGATTTGCTTTTCTAGCATACCTGCATTCATCAAGAATTATTTCCATCCTTGTATTTGGTTTGGCTTCACGCTGCTGTTTGCTACTGACCTCGTCTGGAAGCAATCTATAAGGTTTACTGATGATCAGTTTAAGGGAAAATGTGTCTACTACAGCGTTGGTCGACACCCCCAACCCCCAACCCATGCAAGAAATTTTGTAGCTGTGTTATCATTAGTAGCATTACACTTTGCTGTAAATTATGAATTGATTTAACCCAAATGCTGACTCTCCACATAATGATCTGAACCGTAATCATTAAACGAAATTGTATCAATAGGATTCTCTTTATTTCAGTAATTAAAAACGAATTCTAAATGCAAGGAATGATTTAAGACCCTTAGTAATATAATCATAGACTTCATTATTTCAGTAATGCTGGATACTGATTTTCATGCTTCTAATGACTAGCCATGTTGATAAAACACCATAGATAAGCTAGAAAAGGTATAGTACTAATTACTTACAGATGCCTATTCAAGTGAAAACGTCTCATTAAAGTATTATAAAAAACATCACGCAAGGCACAGACCATATTTTAACAGCTGCAAAATATCAAGTAATCTGCAAACTACTCACGACCACTTTATTTTCTCCACATCATACAGTCTAATGAACTAAAAGGTAGGCAATTGGGTTACAGTTTAGAGTTAAGGTTTTTAGTTGTAACATCAAGTTTAAATTTGGATTGATTCCCTTGCAAAGGAACAGTGAACACCCGTGCATGCACGTTTTAGGATATACAACAGCGTATGTTTGATTTATGGTTCAAATAAAGTCTATAGCATTTGGTCTCTAATAACATCAAATCGTAAAGAGGAAAACATAATCTTGAAAAATTACATGACAAAAAGTGGAAGAAATTGTGAAGAATTGTTACCATGTGTATATCATGAAAAAGAACTCGAACAAACCTTCCTTACTATACATTGATCGTATCTTTACCTTTGGCAATAAACAGTCATGGATGTTGCGAAGAGACAACACGATTATGTGAAGAAGAACCAAAATGTTGGGGATCCGATTTTCCACCTCTTCTTTTCTGTACTAAATACTTAAGATGATAACATTAAAATAAACTTTGACTAATGAATATACTAAATTGATAAACGACTACGGTTGGCATGATGCCAATCGTTCCCTGCTACGACGACTACACATCCATGCCGTTCACACGAGAACTGATGACTGACTACGCCTAAAAATTACTGACGTAATAACGTGGACCAGAGAGGTCTGGGACTAGCCCTCCAAACAATGGATTTTGGATGCTTAAATGAGATTTCCAGTCCTCACGCGTGATGGCTAATTCACTCAGTCATTTTGTATGATGACTAAAATCCCCAGCCATTTCACGTAATGACTGAAATTTACTGTCAGGCATCACGCGTAATGCCTGAGTTCACTAAATGCTTGTAACAAATACATGGAAAATAGTTTAAAATGTGTGGCATTTGTCAGTACATTGTCTGAATGCTTGACACGAAGCTATTAGTGGTGAGATATTAATGATATTTGTCCTGTAGTTACTGGCATATTGGTGGATGAGAGGGGAATAATACATTAAGAGTAAAACTTGTTATTTGTTGGTTATAATTTTATAAACTTGATTTACGTATCGTTATGAAACACTTGTGATAAACGCTAACGTTAAGGAATTTCTATCATGATCATGTTTAATATATATGCTTATGACGTACAATAAAAACCGTAGTGTGTCAAGAACAATGGCACAGTTTGTCACTAGAAAAAAATTGAAACTGATATTGGGACTACCTTAAATACACAGTAAAAAACTAAACAGGTCAATCAATAAATAAAGTGCAGCTGGATCATCTATTGACAACACCTTTAAATTTGGGTTCAACTGGATAGAGGTAGGCAATAAGGTGTACTCAGCTAGCTGGTACAACTGCCTCTAGCAAATCAATGGCAGCATCTGTCATGGGTCATTGAGAACAATTCTATGTTTTGTCCAATATATAAAAAATATTTTCGTCACATTATTAACTATTGGTTTAGGGCCATGCATAACATGGCAATAACTAACTTTAGCAACGAAACTCTGGTTACCCTCTGGAGTTGTACCTATATTGATATTCCTTTTAGTCACAATAATGCCTTTCACTAGACAAGTGTCAAACCTTGGAGAGCTAGTTCTGCCACCATCCTTAATACAAGTATTGGAAAATGCACACAACTCTATATTGGCAGGGAAAACCACTAATCTTGAATCATGGACAGACATATGTTATGAAACACTGATTCTAAGCATGGCTCTTGACAAATTGAATTTGAACCTCTATTCTTTGGGAACAAATGACTCAAAGCTTAGATTCTTTTATATATATTAGTCAGTATAAGTAGGTTTCTTGATACAAGATTTATAAGTCTCTTTTGCATAATACACTTATATAATACACTTTTGCAATTACAAAGCCACAATGTGTAAAGTATGCCATCAGACAACTACGAGGATCATCTTAAATCCAGTAATTTGCATTCACTCATTTGAGGAATCCATCTCAATTATAAACATATAGTTTAGGGGTAAACATAATCGAAGAAAATGCATTCTTAATTGGTTTTGAGAAACTCCGAAAAATCGGAAATATAATATGAAATTTGGGGAAACCAATGGTATTCGGTATGAAGTCGAGCGATTGCTCTATAGCGCCCTATTAGCCACCCGAAGCGCTTAAAAAGAGCAAGTTTGCCAGCCTTGCTACAAAAGCATCAAACTTCTGTTTTCCGAATCAATTGAAATTCCAAAATGTGAAGGAACAGCGGACTGCAAAAATCACGAAATGGGCTCACCATTTCCGAAGAGGTTCCAGACAAACATTAAAAACCTTGTAAATATCCTAATAGAATGGGGTAATCCTTTCGAAAGTATGTATGACAGTTTCGTTTCCATCGAATCCGGGAGAATATCCCATTGTCGTGCCATCAGTAGTTACCGCAATCTGAAAACTGTTGGTTATTCCCAGTATGATACTTCGGTGGAAGAACGCTTTTCCAAATGTACAAAGCCGCACAAATTAACCGATACGCCAAAACAAGATGCCATTATTCTCAACTTCCATTCCATCATCGAAATTGAAGTCGAAATCAATTTTTCATATGGTTAAGTCAGATTCGGCCCTATTTGCCAAACTGTATTTTGGCTGCAAAACCAGAGGTGTTGACTTGGAAGTATTTCAAACGCGAGAACCAGCCTTTCCCTCCTTCAGTCTCTGATTAGGGTAATCTGACATCTGGCACGAAGTTCGGTATTGTAACTTTGCTCACAGCTTATTCTTCTGAAGTTGTGACTGAGAAACCTCACACCGATTTCAAGGTTTTTAATGGTACCGTCCTAGTCCACCGTATAAAGCCAAAAAGCAAGACGTTTGTCGAATATGTTGGAGAAGAAATCTGTCAATACCTTCGTAAGCAGTTCACAAGTGAAACACAGCGAGTTGACATCGTCTTTGACGTTTATAAGTCCGACAGCTTGAAAAATTCTACACAGTCGAACATAAGAGATTCTACAATCAGTTAATTATACCATCACGATGAGCAAATTGGCTATTTAGCTCCATGCATCTGTTGAAGTTGGATCCCTTTTACTACAAGTTTAAAGGCTTTAAAAAAAATTTATATGGAGCAATCTAAAAAAATGAAAAATCTCAGCCCTTTAATCAGCGTTTTATTGCTTTCCACATGAATAGCCAATTTATTTGACTTGTTTTTATAATCAGCAGAAAACTAATTCGAAGAAAAATGCTTTACATGGTTTGAATTGGTCTACCTACGTGGTCTAAGGTATGTTCATTTTAATTTTTGTTTCATTTTTCATTTTGTTTTATATTGGTATTGCTCTTCATGCATTTACTAATGTATTTTTTTTTCTAAATCGTGATAATTTACATAATCAGCCAGAGGCTCCCTAAGGCCTGGGGAGGAATAAAAAGAGACGTACTAGAGGTATAGCCGGGGCAAAGTTACCCAAAATCCTAAATTTCTGGCCTCTTGCAGAGGATGGTCTGGGTACTATTATAAAATTTTAAGTGTTTCTTTTATTACCCCACCCCAGATAAAATCCTGTGTTTGTCTGCTTGTGGTAGATGTGTAACATATAACAAATTCTTTTTGGTTGACTTTTTTAATTGATTTTTTTTTTTTGAATCTCAAAAGGAAAATAATTTCCTGTTGGGAATGGTTTCGTCGTTTCGTCACTTCGAAGTTGACCAAAGATGGAGGAAATTCATTGGGTGTGTAACGTTGAGTAATTTATTGAATTCGTTCAAATAACCCCTTAACACCAGAATATACATAAATGAAGGCTAACAATAATTTAAAAAAAAATATTTCCCCACTCCCAATGAATATTTTTTTAATTTTACTTTAAACGACCCAATATGTTCTGCCTCCCAAATGCCAGCTGGGATATCATATTTTCTGACGATGGACATGTCCTGGACACTGACGATGGCGGAATCGCAGCGCATCATCGAGATTCGCTCCAACACCATGCCTGACAATGGGGTGGTCACCACCTACGCCGACATCACCGAACGCGTCGCCTCGGCCAAGGCGTTGCGCCAGGCCAACGAAACGCTCGAGCAGCGCGTCGCGACCAGAACGGCGGAACTGGTCCGTGTCAACGAGGAACTGGCACAGGCCAGGGCCACTGCCGAGGAGGCCAACCTTGGCAAAACACGCTTCCTGGCCGGCGCCGGACACGACATCCTGCAACCACTCAATGCCGCCCGCCTCTATTCGTCGGCACTGGTCGAGCGGCTTGGTGAATCGGACAATCAGGAACTGGTGCACAACATCGATTCGTCGCTGGAGTCGGTCGAATCCATCCTTGGTGCAGTGCTCGACATTTCACGTCTCGATACGGGCGCGATGACGCCACAGATCAACAGTTTCCCTCTCAACGACGTGCTGCGCCGGATCGAAACCGATTTTCAGCCGTTGGCGGCGGAAAAAAATCTACGGCTGAAAGTCATGCCAACGTCCGTGATGGTTCGCTCGGATCCGAACCTGTTGCGGCGCCTTATTCAAAACCTGGTCTCCAACGCCATCAAATATACCGAGAACGGCCGCGTCCTGGTCGGTGTCAGACGATCTGGCAAAATGGTGTTTCTCCAGGTTCTCGATACGGGTATCGGGATCCCCACCGACAGTCAGCAGACGGTCTTCAGGGAGTTTACCCGTCTGGATGAAGGGGCAAAGACCGCGGCGGGACTCGGCCTCGGCCTGTCGATCGTCGACCGCATCGCCCGTGTGCTCGATCACCCGGTCCACCTGTCCTCGGAACCGGGGGGCGGAACCAGTTTTCGGGTCGAGATACCGGTCGAGACGGAAATACCGCATAAAGTGGTCGACCATGTCGCCCCCGGTACCGCGCGGACGGTGCTGCAGTGTGAAATGTAATAGCTCATGGCGCGCTAAGACGCGTTTGCGGGTCAGGCCAAGGTCCTGGGCGCGTTGCAGCTCCAGGCGGAAGTATTGCGCCAGGCTGACACTGTTGAGCAACGGCCAGGCGGATGCGCCGGTGGCCTGCTGGACACAGTCATAGGCATATCGGTGTTCTCTGGCCAGACGTTCGTTAGCGGTGATAATCGTGTGAGTCGAACTCAGCCGGGCTAGTGCAGGGGGGAAGTTAGCGAAAAAATTACTCACCCGTTTATTGTATGCGATCTGGCAGGTCGCCTGTACCATACGCGTCTTTGTAAACCGAGGTCAGTGGGAACGTTGAGCAGCAACCGTCGTGTGAGTTTTGTAAGTTTGGGGTGCCCCAAGGCGTTGGTGGACTCTGAACACATTGTCACCGAGCTGCTGGGTAGCGGCTATGAGGTGGTGGCGGAAGACGCGGCGGCTGATGTTGTGGTAATCAATACCTGTGGTTTTATTGATCACGCTAAAGCGGAAAGTTACGACGCCATTGAAGGAGCGTTGGCTGCAGATCGGGAAGTGGTTGTAACAGGTTGCCTCGGCGCGGACGCTGATAAGCTCAAGCAGAAGTTCCCCGCACTCAAGTTTGTCAGCGGTCCGGCTCAAGTGCAGCCGGTGATGGACGCGGTGGAGAGTTTCCTTCCTGCAGGACCACCTGAACCGCCACCTACCGCGCGACCTGAAGCCAGACACCGGCTGACGCCGCCTCATTACGCGTACCTGAAGATATCGGAAGGCTGCAATCACACCTGCAGCTTCTGCATTATTCCGGACATGCGTGGGAAATTGGAATCGCGCCTGATTGGCGATGTTTTGCATGAGGCTGAAGGCCTCGTTGCCGACGTTAGTTTAACTCTAAGTAACTTGTGCAAAGAAACATTGAAACAATAAGGGACTGCTCTGCTATCTGAGCTCTTCTGGAGGAAAAAAAAAAAAAAAATCCAAATAGTTCTATGCTAGGCTAGCATGCAATTCACCAGTTTGCACTCTTTCTATAAAACAGTTACTACCATGAAAAGCACCCTATGCTAGTAATTCAGATATATTCTAAGGGCATATTCATAACTACAGGATAATGTAAAGGTTAAGATCAAGGGCACATTAGAATAAAACCCTATAAAATTGTGGATACTACTTTAAACAGTTAGATAGTATGATAATTCTAATATTTAGAAAGCACCTAATCTCTGACAAAAATATTGACAAAAATCTAGGATAGACATTATTGAGAAGCAAATATGTGTATAAACCAATTCTTAGACCTACTTCATAATATACAAAATAGTTTAATTATAGCTAGCACATCTTGAAACCCTCCAACACTATAGTAATCACAGGAGCATTCTACAAGAACATTTAGTGGTGAGTTTGGGCATGGGAAGGAAAAACAAGATTCTTTAGCATAATGACCAGAATCAAACTGGGCTTCATCTTGTCATTGTTGCTATTTGTACTGATATCAGACTATATGCTCTAGACTTGCAGCATTTATGTTATTTACATAGGCTAGGAAAGAGAAGGATGGCAGACCTTGACTTTCCTCATGTCATCAGCCTGCTTGATTCACACAAAACTCTAAATGTTCATGAATTGCATAAAGGATAAAAACAAAACAATTTAACAGGATATTAAATGTTGGCAAAACAAGAGCATAGTGATTAAGATGATTGAATGGTAACAAAACCCAAAGAGCATAGTGAGTATTGTCTCCTCCCAAGTTCAGAACAGTGGTTTGAATTTTAGAAAACCTAAGGAGAGGGGCAAACCAAATGTGACTGCGCGGAGCTCTTGAGACCATTTTTCGGGAGGCTTGGGAGGCTCCGTGAGTTTTTTTTGAAAACGGCTCAGGCAAGAATGAAAATAAAAAAAAGCACACGTTGCAATGATTAAAAAAGCGAGACGGCTCATTTATTTTAGTTCCTTGTCTAAAGATGTGAGGGGGAAAACACTATCTTTCTTCCCCAAAAATACGCTGTAAGTTTCATTTTGATAGATCAAAGAATAATTTCTAGACCTATTTGTAAAAATCTTATTTAAATCATTAAGAGATATTAAATTTACGATAAGAACAATATTATATTTTGCCCACAGCGGAGTTTCTTGGCCGTTCTCTAAAAAAGAACGAACGTCTTGAACTTTCTGCTTAACATAAGGTGTCGTCGCCCATTGAGACACCCAGGCTCGATAGGGGGTGTATGCCATGGCATACAGATTTAATTCATTGTGGTTGGACTGAATGAGTGTGTTTTGGTCGAGTGATGTTTTATTAAGTTGTTTAATAACATCTTTATAGTCTTCAGTAATATAGACTCCTTGCTGGGTTAGTGAGAAGTAAGCTAACCAGATAAAATTATCACTAAAAAATAGTATTAAAAACGCTAAAAGAGAGACTTTGCTCTTATTTAAAAGGAAATTTATAAACTTGATGAGTACTGGTGAAGCTAATAGAAAAAGAGGCGTCCACAAGTGACCACGGGTAAAGTGCAGTGGCTGGTGAGGCGGAAAAATAACATCGTGTTGTGATAATGCCAATGAAACTAAAAACCAGGTCAAGAAAAGTCTCTGATAAGGCTTTGATAGCAGTGCCAAATGATAACCACTTTTGTTAATCTTCAGAATGATAAAAAAAACAGGTAAAGAATAGGCGAGCATCATTGATGTGGCAGGAAATAAGAAACTCACCATCCACTGGCTCATATTATCCTTACATTTCTCGATATTCCTTCCCCTTTTTTATTTCTTCCTTTGGCCTCTTCTATTCATTTTCATTCATTCCTATTTTTAACACTTTCCCGTACCTCAATTCTTCTCTTTTACCTCTTTTTATTTCCTCCTTCATGTCTTTCCTTCTCCAAATTAGCTCTCTTAGTGATAGAATCTCCCAATATCTCTATTTAGTTTCAGTTTTGAAAGAGGCTACTTTTGTATACTGACCTTTTGAGAGTCGACACCTGCAGGGGTAATCCATTTCCCTGTAAATGGGTCTGAAGAGATTTTTCAGACAAAAAATTGTACTCTTACAAAAATAACATTCTTTTAACATTCTTAACCATTTGCCAATATTTAAGAATCAAATTTTGTGGAAAACGTTTCAAAATCACGATAAACTTACCGGTAGAAAACACTGTAATGTTAGTTTGCTACAGTTTATAGGATATATTTCGTTTGATTAACAATTTTAAAGGTTGTACCTGATGTTGGGTAACAAAATATGAAGAATGAACTTTAAAACGGGGCGAGAAAGTTTTGGCACCTCGGACCAGAATGATATTGTTGGGGTCGAGGTGGACCTAATTCAACGTTTGAAATATTGATATTAATAAAACTCCTATTTTCCAGTACTGATCAACATCTAATATTTAGTTTCCGTTTTTGTTAAACTTTACTTAAAGTGCAACTCGGATAAATTTCGCTCGAACATTACAGATTGTTGGGAGGGTTAAGGTGATTACCAGGCACAGAGACATTAACAGAACGTTTCCTCACTTGAGGGAACAAACAATCAAGTGGTGTATTTTTCGTTTACGCTATTATGCTGACGCTATTATGTTTTCGGAAATAAACCTGTTTCAGAGTTCCTTTGCTTCTTGAATACTAAAATCATCTCGTACTAGACTATTCAAACTCCAATACTCGGTTTACAGACGTATATATCGAAAGAGCTTAATACTGAAATAGTGTAGGTGTATGCAAGCTGGTATGGCTATCAATTGTTGTCAAAATTTCCGTTTTTTTACAGCTTCGGTTACATTTGGGCCGACCCGCTTGTTACTTAAATTTCGCACCACGAACAGTTTGATGCAAAACAAAGCCAGTTTATGCTCGTTACATTAGTTTATAATTCATTCGGTTTATAAAAATTTTCTCATTATCTCTGTTTGTACCGAAGTTTTCATATATTTATTTTTAAGTTTCAGTTGTCTCCTAAAGATTGATTTAAGTCATTTATCGTGGAAATTGAATGCGGCTTGTCAAGCAAAACTAAGTGACTTAGATATTCAAAGGCATGGTGAGCCAAAGCAGTTAAAATCTTCTTTTTTAGTTTTGGACGCTAAATAGTGATTGGTACTTTCGTGTTAGCCCGACAACACTCAAGAAGTTTGCTCTGTTTGTCTGAGAAAAACCGGTTTACTGTTTACAATCGGTTATATCTTCGTCTCAATGAAAAAAACTACGATGCTTGTATGTTTTAATTAAATATTTATATATAAAGGTGGTTAGGGTGAACTATGTTAGGTATTTAATATAATGTGTTCCGGGCGGCCACTTCCATAATTCTTTGTTGTTGTAGTTTCCTTAATTTTTATACCAAAGTCTTATATTTTTATTATTTTCTGGTATAATTCGTAAAGATAGGCCCAACTTTACTTCTTAAGTGTTGTCGCGATAACTCGTAAGTTCCGAATTATTTACTCAAATTGGAAAATTTTCTCCCAGCTGTTGACGGATTCTTCCAAAGTGAAATTTACCACAGAAACACTGTTTTCGTCAGTTCTTTTTTTCATCATATTTGTGAACTAAATTCATTTATCTTTGGAATAAATGAAGAGAAATTAGTGGTAATTTCAACTTTTGACAAGTTGAAATACTAATTTTTAATCCGTCTTTAACGAACCATGAAATGCACGTAAAACTCAATGCAATAATATGAAAGAGGGGATGAAGGTAAATGAAGATTGTGTAACACCAAGATTTTAGAGTGCTAATTTTTTCAATAAATCCTGAATGTTTGGAAAGCTCGACGTAGAAAATTCTTCAAGCTACAGTGCATAAAAAAAAATTTGAAACTCCGATCATACTTCAAATACCGTCAAGGAAAAGCAGAGGTCTGGCCTTAATTTCAGGTGAAAATTGACCGATTTGAACCAAAATCGGTATTTTCTTGGGGCATCCCACTTTTTGGCTCTTCTCTCGACAGTCGCGTTCACCCTCTTTTGAGAATCTCTTGTATGTCTGAAGAAAGATTTGGACGATTCGGCTAACGAATGTTACCCCTTTGAACTGTTGTCTATATAAATCCATCTTTTTCTTGTTCAGAAAGGGTACGTTGGAATTCGTGGTACAATCAAAGAGAAAAAAAGAGAGAATACTGTCCTATACTTGTTAAAATGTGTGCCTCACTTCTATTGGTTTATATTTTCTATGGCGCTATAGCAGGCCAATTACGTTAAATTATAAGCCTATTTCAGAATGGGAAGCCGAGTAAACCTGTCTTTTGTATCTTTTTTTTACAACAATAATTTAATCAATTGAATTTTAACGATTGCTCCGTTGTTAAAATGTTGAGCCAGTAAAAAAAAAGCGCAGAACTCAATTCATTCTTTTGTGTGAAATTTTAGACAAGAAAAAAGAACAAAAGATATTTGAGTCAAAACATTTTTAAAATTGAACTTTCTGTTTCTCCATTGCGATGCTGTAGCAAACAAGATTTGAAACTATTTGAGCACCAAAAGATATTATACGGATATGGCACGTACGCATACCAAAAAGTAAACAACTGATAAATAAACACGTTAGACAAGAGACGTAAACAAGTATGATTAATCAGGAGTTGACAATAGTGGCAGTTAACTCCACCCTTACAAACAATCTATGTTCGGAGCGGCATGGGATGGCGTCGACCTGTGCTGAGCTGTTTTAACCGATGTCTTTTCTGTATTTGACGCGCAGGAGTTAGAAATACAAGTAGCAATTGCTCAATCAATGAGCAATGGACCTGATATTGAAATTACCCTTAAAAAACTGTAGAAACACCAAATAGCCTTGCTAACAGATAAAGGACAGGTGGAGCATCCAAGAGCAACGCACCTCAATCAAGGTTATCAAGCAGAGAAACCACATAGGAACCTGGCTCAACCGCCCAGCAGGACTCCCTCTCGCCGATTATGGAAAGAATCTGCCATCAATGTCCATAGATACCAGGCTGAATTCATACGAATCGACAAGTCCCCTGTGTCTTGCTTTGAGACTCCCTCTTATTCTTTTAAATCCTGTAAAGGTGTTTTTTAAGGTATGGGGTACACAGTACACATTGTTTATAATTTAACATCATACAGGTTTGCCTCCAGTGGTGGTCTTGGCTCTTATTTCTAAAAACGGGATTGGCACATTGGGAGGAGTCTAATACAATTGGCAAACCAAAAAAGAAATTCGTAAGGGTCCCTTACAATGAGAAACTCCAAACAATGGTCTAAGGAAGGACTTGAGATGGACCTTGATACAACGAAAAAAGAATACTGGTAGATTTTTCTGTTCCTTAATTATTAACTGTGCAGCCTCAAAAAAGATGATGATGATGATGATGATGATGATGATGATGATGATGGTGGTGGTGGTGATGATGATGATGATGATGAGGATGATGATGATGATGAAGATGATGGTGATGATGATAATGACGATGATGGGCAGATAGACAGACAGACCGACAGAATTGGCGATTGCTATATGTCACTTGGTTAATACCAAGTGCCATAAAAAACATGGAGGTCGAAACCTTACCACTTACAACAAGAAACTGAAGTCGACAGACTAAGCAAAAGAAAACAGGAAATAACCAAAGTGTGCTCCGTCAACCCAATAAGACAAAAAAATCTAGTTAAAGTGACTGGGAAACATGAAAGAGATACAATTTGTTATTATTTGAGAGAGAACTTTGAAGCATTTAATATATGGTTTTTTGACAAATTAAATTGAAAAGTATAATGATTATGAAGACACGAACAACTCATCTGGGAACACAACATCAACGCCGTTGATGTTGTTTACTCCGGACTTCTAAGAAATCAGTCTACCAAAACTGAGTTTCTTGTCTTTGGACTGGAGATCGTCTCCAATGATACAATCCTGATACAGTTGGTTCTGCCACAATGTCGTCTTCCAGTTCATTTAGATATTTAAGTCTTCGATTTGGAACTTCAATTAGGTTCACTAGGCAGCTTATAATTGCTTCTTTGAAAGAGAAACTAAGAAAATCTTATGGTCTTCTCGCCATGGTAAAGGGCCAGTTTGATATGAATTTGATGGCCGGCTGTATAATGCGTTTTTGCACCGCCTGTGTTGTTTTTGAAACTGTTTGGGAAAAATAGGTGGAAAAGTGTGGAAATTTTAAAGTATTTTAGATTATAAAATATTTATATTAAATAATAAAACAATTCTGAACAAACGAGCACTGCCATGATAATGCATAGCCACTGATTCAATACCATCACCTCTGAAAAAAAAGAAGTTCGTATCCATGAATTTCCTTCTTGGTAAAATTAAATAAAAAAAAATAATTTTTTTAGCTGAAAGTAAGGAGCGACATTAAAACTTAAAACGAACAGAAATTAATTTACTGGTGTATTCCTGTTCCACTCAAAAGTTTCAGAACTGTACAGAAGAAGTGTATAAAGATCGATGTGTGGTTATTAATAGTGCGGAACTTATTTATTTCGGTTAACGTGGCTACATGTATATCTTACACTACTGCCGTGATTAGGTTTACAACTCCCGACACTTCATCTGGGAATATTAATAAAGATTAGTTTGTACAAGTCAAATAATTCCTATGACAGTAAAATGAAATGATGGGAGTCCTCTTGTATGGTTAAAGTTTTGGAAAGTGCTTGATCCCTCCGGAGATTGTGCCCTAATGATAGAGTTCGTATAAGAGGTCCTTGCTGTTGACGCGACGCCATGTCACTTGCGAACTCCAATTTTAAACAAAGGACAGATTCAACCAACACAAATCAAACTGATAGTCCATATATGAGAGTAGCATCATCGGTGTTCTATGACGTCACAGTACCGATAGAAACAGAGGAGGAGGATGGGGAGGCAACGAAGATTAGCCAGAAACAGCGGAGATCGGCAGTGAAATCGCTGAAGATGACAAGTTTTACTAATCAAGGATTCCATTTGGATGAGTTTGAGGTAAGACGAAGGTTGATGTCATGGCTTTAATTGCTCATCAATGTTCAACTGCATTCAACGGAGTAGATATATCATGTGGTCCTAAACCTGAGTCAACAAAATACATTTATCATGCCTTTTTCGTAAGTAGTTTTGTATATCGATACGATTTAACGCTACTACAGATGAGAAGTGCATAATTATAAAGCCACTTTGAGAAATGTGGGGGGTAAGTTTCGAAACCGTTACTTTTCCAATAAACACAAGTCACTGTTATGAGCACGACTACTAATTTGTATCGTGGGGAAATCAAGACGAGTGGCAAATAACTTCAAAATGTCTATACGAGGTCATTAAAACTAACTAAATCTGGAACAGATGAGTCGAAGGTTGGTATATGTATCTGTGTTATCGGTTTATTGAAGAAATTTGCGCTGTGTTACCGTGGCTTTTAGTAGTACACAACGTTGTCAATCTGTTTGTAGGGCATGTGATAATGTTCTCTATGATATCCCTTCTAAGCCCGTCTCTTTGCTTTCATTCTGCTTCAAAACTGTGGAAAAATCAAGGCAGTTGCAACTTTAAATCTTTATATATTATGTATGCAATTTGCGATATGACACTACCTACAGAATGCGGTATTTACCGGTATTGAACAGTTCTTGCTGCTATGTTTCCCTCGCGGCTTATATAAACTTGTAAACTAATCGATTTTGAAAAGATCTGCTCGAAGAGTTGCCCTTAAATTCAATGGTCCTGGCCTAAATTGCTATAAACAATGGACGCGAACCAGTCTTACGTGGGGCAAGGAATTGATGTGGTATCTGTTCTCATTGATGACAGATACTTTCCATAATCCGTGAGAGGCGGCCCCACTGGGCAGTTAAGCCTGCTTCATGGATTGCTTCTTTGCCCGGTAGCACAAATTGAGGGGCGTCGCCCTTGGACGGCCAAACTGCCCTTTATTTATTGGTTAGCCCCTTTGGTGGTTTTACTGTTTATTTAGGGTAGTTTCAATGTGGGGCCCACTGTTCATCAGGGGTCTTTGATTGAGTGATTGCCAAATGTACTGTCTGGTATCCTAGTAAGAAAGGTCAGACCGAAATCGACCGCATAGATGTAAAGCAGACTTCATCATACAGTAAATGCATTTTATCTACAATATCTTCCTTTTAAAATATAAATGTCAAAAGTAAATATTGGTAAGGTTTATTAATAATGTGAGCTCAAAGTATGTTAGAGTACACCTCCATATGCTCAGTTTTGAGATTTGCACGAAGTGTCTTCACTCTTTAACTATAGGAAAACATAGTAGATAAAACACCAAATAAGGAACCTTTGTTGGCAACGTTTGGTCTGCTGAAAGACTTCTTCTGGTCACCTGTACAGATTGCGTATTGTTACTGCGCTCATACACACATAATTATGTCCAAAAACCATGCTGTATTTGTAGAAGTGGAGCTGTGTTACGCAGAAAGCGTACCGTATACTAATTTGGAACTACCCTTATGTTATTAAGTTTTGGTATTTACAGTGTTGTAATACAATGATTGTAAACATAAGTCACAGACTATTATTCTGCATACTGCTATAGCCTAAACCAAAACAAATGCTGTGTCGTTTGGAGTCATGCACAGGATGATCAACTTATCTAAACTTTGTGAGAGATAATAGTGAAATATATGGTGCATACAATGCTTTTACGACACGAAAGAATCATTAAATGATCACTCACTTGTACTTGTAGAATTCAAAGTCACCAGACAAATATGACACAAGGTATACAAGCATATTTACATAACAAAGCCTGTAACTCACCAAATCCAGTATGCAATAGCATAACTCATATGGTAGTTAAAAAACCCTTGAACATACTTCCTTTTTTAGCCCCTAACCTGTGAAAACTTTTACGTTACTATGATTTTAAATTTCGCGTTTGTTTCGTTAGTTTAATGCCATAAGACCATAGGCAAACTTTGGTTGATTTAATGTAGTTTGACAAGCAATCATCATCATCATCATCATCAGCATCATCATCCTCCTCCTCATCATCA
The DNA here is from genome assembly GCA_010016025.2 of Alatinidae sp. Z8VKAUB7J3. Lineage (NCBI taxonomy): Eukaryota > Metazoa > Cnidaria > Cubozoa > Carybdeida > Alatinidae > Alatinidae sp. Z8VKAUB7J3. The sequence goes on along the minus strand of JAAAKM020073195.1, from coordinate 177,150,419 downwards.
TCATCATTATTATCATTATAATCATAATTATCACTATCACCATCATCATCATCATAATCATCGCCATCACCATCACCATCGTTATCATCGTCATCGTCATCGTCATTATCATCTTCCTCCGCGATTTAAGGTCCATTTTCCATGCGCGCGTGTATGGGTAGATGGTCAGGGGCCTCTGCTGTGACCGATAGGTCACGAGTTTCCAAGGCGGAATCTTGTCGATTGTGTGGTGGCATAATTATCTTTTAATGCTGCGAGGTTGTCTGCTTGGACTTGGGAAGTAGAATCGATATAATTGTATACAATTTGTAAAGGAAATCATTACCTTATTAGAAACTAAAGAGTCCCACAGACGATTAATAATATTGGCAATAATATTGATGAAGGTGTTAAGTAATAACATTATTGGTCATCTGTGGGCGATGATTGAAGAAGCATTGCACAGTATATTGACGAAATCAAAATCCATAGATATGTATTGACGCTTGGTTAATATTTTGAATGGTTGGCATCAGGAGGGTGTTAATAGAATTGGGTATTATCGCAAGATATCTGCTGTCTCTGCATGATCTGTCATGAGATCTCACATGATCGATATTGGCCTAGTAGTTTAGTCGAACTTTCCGACGACACACATTGCAACTGAAAGAGATTTAATTCACTTGCAAGAGTGAGTTCCTGTACACTCGAAAATATAGAGTAAAAAGTAGATTTAAGAGCCAAGAAGCGAGAAGAAAGGTTTAAGGGAAGAAGCTAAATACCCTACCATGTTTCTTTGGGAAGCAATTTAAAAAAGTTTAAAGATTCAGCCACATGTATGCTGGAAGTGACCAAGTATACAAACGTATGTATTATACTTCGATGTTCTCACCCTTTCTTTGGCTTATTTAGTCCGTCCCGTTTGTTTTTTACTTCATTTTGTTTTGTTGCAACTGCAAAAAGGAGGATAGCTACTCCGTACGTGACGAAGGGCAATGATGAAACGAGCCAGTATTGTCAATGAAGTGAATCGTCTTTGGGGATACATATACCATCAATAAATGTTCGTCCACGTTATTGTCAATATTTATTGAGCATCTGTGGGCTGCTTAAGGCAGCTAATTGGGCGGGATTAGTCCCAGGACTTCCGGTGATCCCTAAAGAGGAACCTAAAGCTGCTAAGTTGGGCAATTCACTTGGCCGTGTGTGGGGAGGAGGCTGAGCCCAGCCTCCCATCCCACTACCACCTTGGTAATGTGAACCGCCACTTTGATAAGGAGGTCCAGAACTTCCTCCACCAGACCAAGGATGGACACTTCGCCCGCTTCCATCCCTAGAATAACCGCTTCTTCCAGCACCTGAAAAAAGGAGAAGTTAAATATGTTAACATCCGTTAAGTTGTTCAGCCTTAACTTTTCTTTATTCAACTTAAAAAGTTGAATAAAGAGCCTCACAAGCAAGGCTGGGACAGTGCAAAAACATAGAAAAAACACCAATATCTCATCATAATAATATTTCCAAAAGTTAATGCAGCAAAAAACAAACAAAATAGGGACACAAAAGCAAAACACACAAAGAAGAAGATCAAATAATTTAATTTTCCATCATCAACGGTGAACAATCAAAATTTTAGCAGATAATCTTTAATATTTGCTTTTTTAAAGTTAGTTGAGATTTTTGGGATGGATCAAACAGAATTGTGTCATTCAGCTAATAATTGTTTGCAATGAAGGGCATTTAATACCTGACGGTAACAACTTTAAGAAAAGGAATAACGTTTTAGTTTCCGAAATATATCAAGTTTTGAAGGTCGATGTAAAAAATTTCAAAGTATTCTTATTGCCCTATTTTGTAGTACCTATAAGAGTTTTATGTGCTTCCAAAATGTATTAAGATATACAAGTGAGAAGTAATTCAAATAAGCGGTAATTAGAGGGTGGTAAATTATTTTTAAAATGGTAAAACGAAAAATATTCTTCACACGATACATCGACCCAATATTTTGAGCAAGTTTTAATCTTAAATACTCAATATGATTATGAAGTCTGCTAAGCACATTTCAACCAGACCCTCAACGACGTTGGCGACATTAGACGATCTAAATAAACAAGGCAAAAAACATTCTTATATAAAAAAACGTACATACTTGTAATCTAAAATGTTAAGGTGAGAAACGGTGGATCCTAAGAAACATACAATGGCTTCGAAATACCATCGAGATCAAACCCCGCTAATATGGCTTGGTTCCTGGTTTGAAATCTCTGTCACTCTAGTATATGTCCGAAAGCACGTTAGTAGCATTACTGCAGAAGGGCGTGCTAAAAATGAGGTAAATACATTATTTCCTGGCATACAAGCACGAGATACAGATATGCCTTCGTTAGAAACGGCTACCTAAAGTTATTTCGACATGTTGAGGAACGTGGCTACTCCCTTCTACGTAATTATAGGCGTATGCGAAATAGCAAAGAGCGGTAGACATTCTACTGATAACTCATATAATACTACTATTGATATCTATTTATTGAATAGTGAAAAAGTCTTTTCTAAAATGACGTCTTGCAT
>JAAAKM020073195.1:177048723-177147865 GCA_010016025.2 Alatinidae sp. Z8VKAUB7J3 | reverse complement strand
AGTCATTCTTCTAATGACTCATATAATATTGAAATGATAAATACTCAAATCCGTAAGGAATTCGTAAGATATACTTAAGTTTGAAGGATGGTCGAAAGTTAGTACTGTAATAAGGAAATCTACTCTTTTTTCATACTATCCTATATCTCTGACATAATGCAATAATGAGGACCTTATAAAGCACGCGATTTCCTTATATATACGCGATTTTTTATATTGTGAGGGTTTGTACGTGAAGTAACCTACGTATACAATATGAGAGGCATTTCTACTGAAATCTGATTAAGTGGAAGGATTATATTAGATTCAAATTGAGGGGATATTTTCCCAAAATCTTAAGAGACAGTGCCTGCTAAAGTTTGGTGGGGAATAGATAGCAAAGCAATTGCATTTGACGACAGAGCAGACAGACAGATTGACCGGACTGACGGGCAGACAAGACAGACAGACATAAAACATAGACAGACAGAAGGAGCAGACTGATCACACAGATGAACAGACAAAGAGACATAAAGACAGGTAGGCCAAACAGACCAAACAGACAGACAGACAAGACAGAAAGACAGACCAGACAGATCGACAGAAAAGGCAGACAGAAAAACAGACCAGATAGAAAGAAAGACTGACAAGACCAACTAGAAATATAGACACAAAGACACAGAGAAAGACAGACAGACAGACAAACTGGATTAACCAGACAGACACAAAGACAGACAGACAGACAGGCTTGAAAGACGAACAAACTAGACAGACAGATTGACTAGACAGACAGACAGACGGGCAAACTGCCAGACCAGACAGACGGAAAGACCACACACATAGAGAAATCAGAAAGAACAGACAGACAGAACAGACTTTGTCTCAAAACATAGACTGAAAAGTCAGAGAGACGGATAAACAAGACTGATAAAGGGACCAGACAGACAGAAAGACAAGAAAGACAGAATACAAAAAGACAGACACACAGACCAGACAGACAGAAAGAGCAGAAAGACAAATAGACTAGACAGAAAGACCAGACAGACTAAACTAACCAAACAGACTGCAAAGGCCAGACAAACAGACCAGACCGATCAAACTGACCGAAGAGACCAAGAGAATAGACACGGACAAAAAGATAGACAGACAGAGTAGAAAGACAAGATAAAAGGACTGACCACAGAGACAGACGGACAAAACGGACAGACAGACTTGACAGACAGACAGGACAGAGAGACACAGAGACTATATAGACAGATAGAAAAGACGGATAGACAAAAAGATATACTGACAGGCTAGACATACAGCCAGATAGACAAGCAGACGAACCGACAGACAGACAGATACAAATGAAGAAAGATTGATTGCAGCTGTAGGATGTTTTTACTACTACAGCAGCAGAACACAGGATATCATCATCATCATCATGTTGTATAAAACAAGGTAATATGTTGTGTTCGAGGATTTAATTTTAAACTATCAGATCTTGTTGACTGACTTGCAAGTTGTTGTTTTTTGTTTGTAGTCCGTGACAGCCATTGGGAGGCGAATCGTTCGAAAATATAAACGTTCGAAAATTTGATTCTTGTTCTTCCTTTGAAATCAAGTTTGGAGCTTCCATAATTAAGATAATCCACAAGCCCTTCATGATAACTGGATCTTAATAAAATCTTGTCATTAGCTTACAAATAGGAACTGCTAATATTTGATCAATTACGGAGAAGCCAAAACTATATGTTTAGTTGCTCGGTCTTGTATGTAACAGCTAGTTATGAATCGCCCCCAATTTTTATGCAGAATATGAATCCAATACTTGCTGGGAAAAGACAGCGTGACGTCAATTATGCAGGTGATAATAATAATAATAGTAATAATAATTTTTTTTTAACATCTTGGCCATATATTTCATATATATTTACATACACACCATCTTACAACGTATTCTTACTGTTTTCACCCGGCAAAATATGAAATGGGGACAGTAAGATTTTTAGGAAGTACGAAGCTAATCACAGAACTCTAATATTGATATTTAAATACATAATCAAGTATAATTGCATAATAACACTACAAAAAAACCCACTGCCAAACAAACCCCAAAACAACAAACAAAAAAAACCCCAAAAAACCAACAAAAAACCACACACACACACACACACACACACACACAAAAACAACAAACAAAAAAACAGCAACCCCAACCTCTCAAACCACACAAAAGCATCAAATCGTTAAAATACAACTTCAAAATAATGCAACAAAAATAAATATGCCGTGGTTCTTAATTAATTTTATAGTTATTAAATACGAATTGTAACTGAAGTGACTAAAAGCCGAATATTAAAACATTATTAAATACTGTCGATGTAAAGAAACCCCGATATAATGAACACCTTATATCGCGATTGCAAATCTGAGCCACCCTCGTTTTGCTGTAGCTAAACCTTTATAATTTAAACCCTGGTTTGACCGGCAAAACGGTATCACTGTCACGGCAGTACCTTGCAGCGGGCAGTCACCGGACCGACAATTATATTAGGAAAACTTAAAATGCTAGGTTAGTATGTGCGACGTCGCCCAGCTGATTGGTGTAAAGGCCCGATTGGTAAGACTCTGTATGTTTTTATCGAATCAACTGTTTTATTTGTTATAAATTATAAAACTAGTGCTAATGTAACTTTCTTATTGCACATAGATTATAAATCTCAATTTGCTCAGCAAGGACATATCGCAACATTTCGGTAAAGTACTGTATCTTTAGAAGTTCCAAAAAGAATTTGATTAGAAATCCGAGAGTTTTCTCTGATTGTCGTCGTCTTGTTGAGCATCGTAATCGAAGGGAATATTTTAAACTCAAATCCTTCTTCGAAGAAAGTTCTTCCACGGTCACTGACCCAAATTCTTCCCATCAGCAGAAGCAGATAAGGAATGAACAGTCTTTATGGTTTCAATACTCCCCAATTCATCATCCAGTAAAGAAAGTGAACCCAACTCTAAGATCATAAATTAGCGCAACTTATAAACTACTCTATGCTAATTAAATCCATTGACAAACAAACACATCCACACTCTGATACTTTTTATTTTCACAGTTATACACAAGATCAATGTTTCTTAACGGGGGTCTAGGGACCCCTTAGATGGTACTTGAGTTTTTAAACGGGGTAAAATGGAGACAAGGGGTACTAGAGGGATCAAGAGACATTATTACAAGTCTTGAGAAAGACGAAGAAAAGAAAACGGGTTTGACCCCCGCCGCGGCGGGGGGGGGGGGGGGAAGGGGGTAGTAGGCCCGCGGCTGTGAATATTGTTTGATAACGCATTTTTCCAAGTTGCTGAAAATTTCAGACTTTTCCTAACTTATATCTGGCAACTTTTTGGTAAGAAAAATTTGGTCGTTACAGTCTGTGGTCTGGCCACGTGAGCCCGATAAAAAGTTAACCATCTTTGGTGAAAAGTGACATTTTAAAGAATAAGAAAGCCAAGCCGTCTCTTAACGAACAACAATATGTTGTATATATAATAAATGTTACCATTGGTATGAAGTATATGTAGTTTATACATGGAAGCATCTTTCAAAGTGCGTGGATAAACGCAGAGGAAAATCGTCCTCTGTCTATAAGCATTATGCTGACAAGCATAACTGCAACGCTCCATATCGCGTAATTGAAAATTTTCAAGTCCTGCCATAGTGCAGCAGCCAATCTGGTTCTTTAGTAAGAAAAAATGGACCCGTGTATTGCACCCTTGCCAGAGTGACTGCAATGAGTTGCTTAAAACCTATCAATTCTGCTTAACACCTGATGTTGATTTGGTTCACACTTGATTTGGATTTACCAGCTTAAGCTATTTGCTTTACAAAAGAACGATGGACATTTTACACTGTACCGAGGGAGTCGACCATTTAACCAGCCAGTTTGTCGACACTCAGACGCACGCAGGGCAGAAAAACATCAACGATTTTTTTGTTAAAAAGTGAATTAAATTTTTGTTTTCCAGTATATATACATCATTTTTTCATGTTTGAACATTTTGTTACGTAAATTTCCTAGTTAATTATAATATATTGTAAGTTAACTTTTCTGTTTTGTTTTCTATTTAAAATCTGATAGTCCACTAAGACACGGAGAAAATAGTTGACATTAAATAGCAAAGAAAATCAGGAGTTAAAAAGGAATACTTGCTGTTGGATGAGAAATGGTTGATTATACGGTTGACTTTCATACGATACATTTAGTATCAGCAATAGATGAGCCAGGCAGAAAACTTAATCTTAAGATAAATATTAATACCAGGCATATAGACCTCAAAAAAATCATAATGCTAACGTAATAAAATACAAACAATAATTAGCTCCTGAGTTTTCAATGTTTCCTTACATCATTTTTGAAGGTGAAATTACAACGTGAAAAAAACGAGTTAATAAAGTGAAACTAGAAAATAAGTGATAAGGGGAGAAGGAAGGGGGGAAATGAAGTGTTAGAAGAGAGAAAGGTTTATAGAAGAAGACGTTAAGTTGAGACTTGGGTTAAGTTTAAACAAAAGAAGGCTTTCTTTAAGAAGGAGACCGAAATCAGTAGAGGCTGAAGCGAGAAAGTTAAAGTTTGAAAGGGAAAAGTGTGTGTTACAGTCAGTGCAATGTGAGCGAATACTAAAGAAAGGAGCGTTTTTTGACAGTCAAGGCTGAAACACCCAGATGATTCACTTTATTAACTTGTGTTTTTTACACGTTGTAATTTCACCTTCGAAAATAATGTCAGGAAACATCGAAAGCTCAGGATCTGATTATTGTTTGTATTTATTTACGTTAGCGATACATTTAATGATAATTCAAATTATCATCAAGGGAGAGGGTTTCCCCGGTGGTGACATATTTTTTATTTCTCTAGTGCCTTTTCTATGCTGACATTTCAAGTTTTTAAGAATGATGTCAGTGATGATGCAGTTTAAAGCTTGGTAACCAATTTTTCTTTATGCGGTACCAATAATGGTCACCGCTTTGAAGCTCAGGGCTTAATTTCTTGTGTTCAACACGAATTTTGCTCATCATAAGAGAAGGAATAATGCAAATTGTAATGGAATCATAATTGGAATATTTTGTTTTTATGTTAATGAAAGTATTGTATGTAAGTGAAATGAAATCGTTTAATATACTAACACCAATCTTTCTGCAAGGAAGATTTGAGTTTGCCTTTTATGATACGAGGGAAACAACAAGGCTAGGTGCCCTTTTAACTTGCTCTGTTTTATTGAAACAATATCTCGGTTAACAATACACCAGTTTATAAAGTGGTAGTTTTGCTTTTCAAACTATCTAATATATTCAATGGCGAAGACAGTTGGTAAGTAGTTAGTTATACAAGGGGCATGCTAATGCAGGTAGTAAAAGTTTATTTTATTTTTGTCATATTTTGCCTTTAGGTACAGCTACGATTATGGACTAGTTCATCATATTATGATGAGTACCGAGCACGATTTCTCCCCCAGTTCACGCCAATATATGTGGCTTCAGAACGACCTGTCGAAAGTCAACAGGAAGCTAACCCCATGGGTCATTATAGCCGGGCATCGGGCGATGTATGCAAGTCAAGATGAATGGGGTATGTATATTTGTAACAATGAAAGAAGTACTTTTTAAAAAGTATCAACAAACCTTGCTTGCATTGGATTTGGTAAGGAAAGAATTTTCGAGAGTATTTGCCCCTCTGTATTAAAATCTCATGGCAAAAGGGTACACCCCTGGTAATAGCCACCCCACTCACAAACAGCCCTCCTCTGCTAGTAATTTGTATTGCCGGTTGAACTCCAATCATCAATTGTACAGTTGGACGGCCCTGTTGTTCTAGCCGATAAATATTCCCAGTTTACAGTTCCGAACTTTGAACTTTGTGACGGGACTGCTCGAAAGTTTACTTAATATTCCAGCAAATTGGCGACACGTTCCGACATTCAAGAGAAGGGCTTCACAATATCAGTTTAGAAAGTAGGAATTGGTAAGAAAAATTGCTTTACTAAATGCGCTGTAACTTTTTTTCCCCAAAAGTTTTTGTCTTGGGGTTTTACTATGATAATCTACCAAACATTTCCGTTCTAACGATGCCAAATATCAAACGTTTGCAATTTATTTGAGGTTCAACAAAAATTCTCCTGGACTATAGACAAAACTTCACCAATGATGGGTTTTACCAGAAATAATGTTCGCGCCTTATCTTAAACTGCTTCATCGCTTGTGGCTGCTCTAAAAAAACAGCAGTAGCACCTACTCTTCTATTCGTCTCGTCGTTGTTGTTACTCTTGAAGTGAATTGTTACTTCCCATCGAAGCTTTTATAGTAGTACGCATGTACAAAATAAGACACCAAATGGAGATATAGTGTAGATATGATCTCACAACAATCACCTTGTTTGAAAAAGGTTATTTATCAGGTACGTTTTACGCCCTCTGAATCAAGCTATTACAGTCTTTGAAAGGTTATTGCAGCAAGGATGTAGGAAGCCAAATCTGCTTAGGGGGTAGAGTGGGCAGTAAACACTACTCATAAAGGTTTCTCGTAGCTTTTGTTTTATATACCTATTGAAAGATCTTTACAAGGGCGGGACATTACCAGAGGGATCTCTAGAAGCACCTGTACATGTCAGAGAGTATATGCTTCTGTTCTCTTACCTTGTAACAACATTGTACTGGTTGTGTCATGCTTACTTAATCTGAACAGGAGATTTTTATATGAACTTAACTCTCCTCTAATTTATAAAAGAATTTCTAACAATTTATTCCCCATCTGCTGGCTGCAAATTCAAGACCCAGAATAGAAAGTGACCCTATTTTTCTTAGGTGGATTTTGGAGCCCCATTAGGAAACTTTTGTTAAGTTAGAAATGAAGCAAACTAACAACTTTAAATAGCTGTGTTCTTTACAAACAAACATTTTTTGACATAAGTTGACATTTTGCAATAAAAATAAATCTCTGGAATCTTTACCTTTTCCTCTGCCTGGGGTCAATCCAAGATCAAATCTGAAAAAGCAACGGGTAGAAAATAAAAGTTACGATTTTTGTTGAGAGTACAACATAATACAAAGAGGAAATACTTCACCACAACATTGCTAGTACTCATCAATATCCCATTAAATCCAACGAGATATTTAAGGGATCACGCTAGCTACTTATTTGCACTGTAAGTTGCCTCTAAGACGAAAGTTGTCTGTAAGACGAAAGTTGCATGCAAGACGAAAGTTGCGTGCAAGACGAAAGTTGCCTGTAAGACGACAGTTGCATGCGAGATGAAAGTTTCCTGTGAGACGAAAGTCGCGTGAATGACGAAAGTTGCCTGTAAGACGAAAGTTGCGTGTGAGACGAAAGTTTCCTGTAAGACGACAGTTGACTGTAAGACGACAGTTGCCTGTAAGACGAAAGTTTCCTATAAGAAAAGATGCCTGTAAAACGACAGTTGCGTGTAAGACAAAAGTTGCGTGTGAGATGAAAGTTGCGTGCAAGACGAAAGTTGCCTGTATGACGAAACTTGCGTGTAAGGCGAAAGTCGCCTGTAAGACGAAACTTGCGTGAAAGACGAAAGTTGCGTGCAAGACGAAAGTTGCGTGCAAGACGAAAGCTGCGTAAGACAAAAGTTGTGTCCAAGACGAAAGCTCCCTGTAAGACAAAAGTTGCGTGTGAGATGAAAGTTGCGTGCAAGACGAAAGTTGCCTGTATGACGAAACTTGCGTAAGGCAAAAGCTGCAGAACTTTTCGAGACATTTAGACCTGATATAATTTCCTAAGGGTCGCTTCTCCACTGCTCTCACCATGGAAAGTATGACATAACACATTTTGACAACTAAAAGTTTCGAAAAAATAACTATTCAAAAAAACTTTGATTACATTTTTTAAAAAATGTATTTTTGGTTTTCTGTTCTCTAGGTCGATACTACATCCTTCGCATATTGTAGAAAACTGCAGTTTTTATGCTGTTTGTTCAATATTTATCAAATGTCTAGAGTTACAAAAGGAAGTTACCATACTTTTTAAAATGATACTGTTTAAGATCATAACAAGGTTTTCGCTGCAAACTTTGTTCCTATGATCGTGACGTTCTGAAATGATATCCGTTTACCTCGGTAACGTGGCGGTGTATTGCACTTTTTGACCAAAATTCGCATTGCCTACAGCCTGAGTGCAAATTATCGCAGCTGAAGTGGGTAGTTAGTTACTACGTCAGTAGTTTTTGTCTGCGCGCACGCTACATTGCCTGTGACATTTCAGACTCGTAGACTATGTGCTGTAAGTAAGAGAGAATATAGGAGATAACTCCTACAATAGTCCATATTGTTATGTGTGTGAAATTTTTGCACGCCATTAATTTTCACTATTAATTACTTTAGGTCTAGGTATTTTCAGAAAGTCCAATTAAGTGTCAAGCATGGTCGAAAACTCTGAAGCGATTCTGATCACTAGTCTGCTAGGTTCACCATTTTACGAAATGAATATCGACACATGAAATGATAACATTTTGGCTCTACTGACCTAGCAATGAATGAAAGGTGAATAGTCCACTGACAATTTATGATGAGTAAAACGTCAAATGTGGAAATTTTATTGACAACGTTTCGTCTAACAGACTTCTTCAGGTCACTACTTAAAAGTGGCTAAACCTAAGTAGTGACCTGAAGAAGTCTGTTAGACGAAACGTTGTCAATAAAATTTCCACATTTAGCGTTTTACTTATGGTAGAACAACTCGATTTTTCAATTGAAAAGTAACTTTTTTAAGACAAACTTTTCTTTCAAATGGCTATCCCGAAGACATCATTGACAGCACTATCAAATGGAAACTTTCACAGTTCTTCAAAGAAAAACGCTTCGAACGTAAAAAATGTCCTGTATACTTAAAACTACTAAGGCATGGAAACATTTCACTTCGTTTTGAAAATCAGATCAAAAAGGCCATAGGGAAGTGTTTTGACGATGTCGCTCCACGTGTAGTTTATACAACCAAAAAGCATTATCAACTAACCACAAAGATCGTGTGCTTTCCACAAATTTTAGCTCTGTAGTTTATCAATTTTCATGCCATTGTGAGGATAGCTTTGTTGGCCGCAAGGCTGGTTCACCAAATTAAGCAGCATGTACCATCCTTTATTCCCCAAACAACTCCTAAAACTGACAAAACTGCCTCAGGCTTCAAAGACCAAAACACCTCTAAGAAATGTTACTCTGCCATAGGGCAGCACTTGCTTGAGAACCAAGAGTGAGCCAAAGTGTACACGGAAGATTGCTTCCGTATCAAAAGAAAGGCCAGGTCTGCATTTAATTTGGCCGTACTGAGGTCAGTCCACATAAAAGCAAGAAAACCTTTGCTATGCAGACATAAAGAATTCGTTTTCTCACTAGACCTATTCAATTAATCTTGTATACATTAGATTGGATAACAAGTTTAATACTGAAGAGAATTACAAGAAGTGTTTCCAATCATTTTTATCTCAATATTTCGTGTCTTCACTAAGATACATATTCATTCAATAAATTTTGTTTTAGTGGATGCTGATTGGTTCAAAAACACAAGCTATTCAGGCAGTCAGAATTCTGATTGGCTCTTTCAAAAATACAGTTGGGTATAATATTTCACACATTCCATTTCGGTCATTCTGACGTTAGTACTCTGAGGAGTGTCAGACGAAAAAAGCTTTTAAGTACAAAGCGGACGTTAATAACAAAATGGATAACATCCTTAATGATTGGTTTTGATACCATCGCTCAGCAGCTAAAATTTCCTTTCCTTTAACTCAGTGGATACGGGGGAATTAATTACTCAATATTTGTCGTGTTTCGGCTTTGAGCCTTAATCAGTGCCAGAGGAACGTATAAAAACCGCGAAAGATTGACTGCAAAAACTCTCACCTTATTTTTTTAACCAGATGGTACAATGCTTGAGCTGTTGGTTTTCAAATCATGAGGTAGTAGGCTCAAAGCCCCGCAGTTCCCTAAAGCAGAAAGCTATTGTGGTAATGCTCCACTCTTTGAAAATTACATATAATTGCAGTAGGTCTACTGAGCATATGTATACCTCTGGCAACGATGAAGGCTTAAAGCCAAAACACAACAAATACTGTTTATTTAATTTCCCCGTACCCACTGTCGGTCTACATGCGCCTGTAATTACACCAGCGGGCCGTTATGAGCCAGAAATACTAATACCGATGGCTCCAGTGAAACGTCAAACAAATCATTTCGGGCAACAGACGCTGATTGCGCCCGTCAGTTTCTTCTTCTTCGGCCACAATTGACTTAAACTAAAATTAATTTGAGGTTGTACGTGGTGCATGCACATCTACAATGGTCCACCCCCGACAGCGTACAGCAAATAATTCCATCTTGTCAAAGCCTGACAGTAAATGAATCTAAATGGTTACCAGACTACAGATATTACAATTTGAGTAAAGTTCTAAAAGTGGCCAGATAATCAAAAAATCAAGAAAGCTTAACAGGTGGACCTCGCCGAAAGTCTTTTACTGTGTACAGAGTTCCAATGCGACCCTGAGAACCACACAACATACCGAGTCGTAAGTGTTAGCAAATACCACCACAACATTACGACGTATGGCGAAACAAAGTAACCCAAATCAAGGTTACAGGCGAGGAGTAAGTTTCTGACCTGGTACATGAAGTTTCTTTGTTTTCTTACTCTTTCTTATGGTGTTACATCCTGTCCTACCTTTTGTTTACACCTCACAGACATCAAGGTCAAGTTGGATGGCTGTTCTACATAAATGTTTGTGGACGCTAGGGATATATCTCGGGAGTCAAAAGGGTGGCATCATTAAATATTTAAAAACCTCTGATCTAGATAGACAGCCATAGGTGAACATGAATACTTTCATCAAAGGCAACAGTATTTTACAGTTTAAGCATCAAAATGTGCATTTATCAACACTGTATCGCTCTACTTTTATATGGCCTACTTCTATGTGACCTACTTCTATGTGACCTACTTCTATGTGACCTACTTCTATGTGGCCTACCTCTATATGCCCTACCTCAATTTGCCCTACTTCCATGTGCCCTATTTCAATGTGCTCTACTTCCCTGCCCTGCTCATCTAATTTGCCCTACCTCCATGTGCCCTATTTCTATGTGCCCTACTTCTATGTGGCCTACTTCTATGTGGTCTACTTCCATGTGCCCTACTTCCATGTGCCCTATTTCTATGTGCCCTACTTCTATGTGGCCTACTTCTATGTGGTCTACTTTCATGTGCCCTACTTCCATGTGCCCTATTTCTATGTGCCCTACTTCTATGTGCCCTACTTCTATGCGGTCCACTTCTATGTGCCCTACCTCTATATGCCCATCCAATTTGCCCTACCTCCATGTGCCCTATTTCTATGTGCCCTACTTCTATGTGCCCTACTTCTATGTGGTCTACTTCTATGTGCCATACTGCTATGTGCCCTACCTCTATATGTCCTACCTTAATTTGCCCTACCTCCATGTGCCCTATTTCTATGTGCCCTATTTCTATGTGCCCTACTGCTATATGCCCTACTTCTAAATCACTGCCTTCATTACTACCAATTTCCATTCATAAATAAGAATCCAAACTTTAGTCGTTCGGGCTATATTCGGATTGGCTTATATTCGGAGGGTTTTTTGAGTTAACAAATTACTTGTGTATTGCAAAGCAATCCACCATTCGGTGTCCAATCAAAGAGAGTAACAACAACGTGTTATGCGTAAAATCTTTCAGAACTAAAATCAAATATTGGTGTTCTGTCTATAAATTGTCTATGTTCATGCAGTATCACTGCCTTCATTACTACCAATTTCCATTCATAAATGAGAATCTCAAATTTAGTCCTTCGGGCTATATTCGGGCTGGCTTATATTCGAAGGGTCTTTTGTGTTAAGAGGTGACTTTTGTATTCCAAAATAATCCTCCATATGGTGTCCAATCAAAGAGAGTAACAAGAACATGTGGTGCGTGAAATCTCACAGAAGAACAAAGCAGATATAGATGTTCTATCCATAAACTGTCCATCTTCATGCAGTATCACTGCCTTTACTACTTCCAATTTCCACTCCCAAATAAGAATTCCAAATTTAATCCTTGGGGCTATATTCCGAATGGCTTATATTCGGAGGGTCTTTTAAGTTAACAGGTGAATTGTGTATTCCATAAGAATGGACCATTCGACGTCTAAAGACACTCTTTCCGGTGTGCATGAAATTACATGACATGCAACTTCTTGTAGATAGGAGGGGTAACGAATTTCCTTGTCTGTTTCTCTTTCTCTGTGCAGAGTCATAGATAGAAACTGAGTCAGAATCAGAATAGACATTAGACATGGTAACTCAATGGCACTTGGAAAGAGGTAGAATCTGGATAGATACTTTATCATTATATTTAGAACTCTGGCGTTCAGCATTTAGGAACGTAAGTCTCTGGTCATTATCTCTTCAAATTTTTAAAGCACCATCTATGTTTGCAGTAAATAGTTTTTCCATACATGTGTAGCAGGATTTTAGAAGCAGCAGAAAGACTGTTGGCAACAATATAATGCAAGCAATTGCCTATATTTAGAACTTTAAAGGCTTAATTTCAAGTACAAAACAATAGTCACATGCTTTCAACTACTGATCTGTAACCTTGATCTTCCTGTGACCTCCCTCTAAGAAATATTCCTTTTGAACCCCTTAGTGAACTTATGCATCATATAAAATTTATATGGATGCTTCGTATTAATTGTGTATTAACGATCTCATGGAATGGAATGGCATGCCCTGTGCCTTTGTTTCATCTATTTTGGAATGAGACCCAAACTCAATAAATATCTCAATATAATCATTTATTTCTTCTGAGCCCTTATCGATTCCTAAGATTTTTAGAACCGAAATGGTACCCCTGGTTGTGGGTCACTGCTTTTGACCATAGTTAATGCCATAGGAAACTACTCATAATATAGTATGTCAGCATCAGCTCACTTTTGTTGGGCATCCATTTTGCTTTTAGAAGTATCAGTGAGCAAACACACCTTACATAGTACATACTTATCACACCAAACAGAATGAGGATAGATATGTCTCTGCCTACTCCTTCATTCTGCATCCATAGATTGTATGAATATTTGTTGGAGAATAATTCAAGTGGGGCAACAAAGAGAGTGAGGAACCTCTTCACAACTAAATGGAACTACACAAAGAGAGCTAATAGTAACAAGCACAGCAGTCAGATTATTTTATTTTATTAGCCCATTCACATATAAAGTTAGGGAAGCCGCTATCCACCACGATATGAGCTATAATTTTGAGATGATTTTTGATGAATGTTTCTTCATACATTATATATTTCTTTTATTCTGCAATATGGACACCAGGCATCTAGTCCATACTACTTAAAACACAGAAAGACGTTTGTGATTGTCTGCCCAGTATTATAGTACAATGAACTAAAAGGTTACGTTAGATGTGGGAAATGAAGTTGGATGTGGGAAATCAAGTCTATGTACGAACTTCTAATTTATTATTTGCATTGACTACATTGTTTGGTTGCTGTAAGCCATGATTTAAGTCTATTTTGATGATATTTTTAATTGAGGGATGCTATTAATTAACTGACTTGATAGATGAAACGGAGTTGATTATTTATTGGCTTACCAAGTTTACCAAGTAGTATTACTGGTAGTATACCGTCAATTTCGAGCGAATTTGTGTATTATTGTCTCGGTTGCAGAGTTTGCAATCAAATTTCCAGCCACAGAGAGCCCTTGGTTGTGGGATTTATTGTGTACCAAATGTTTTATTTAGCACAAATAAATGTGTTTATTGGATCCAAAAATGGCCTTTAACACCGTATCCTTACCTCATGTTGGTATATCTTCTTTCTTTTCCCGCTAATAATTTACTCATAACTCATTATGTCGGAGTGTAAACCTTATTTCAACTGTGAAACATCGACAGTCACTTTTCATGCTGTAGATAGAGTGAGGTCAAGCCTGAAAACCAGGCTATAGTGCCCAGTTGATTTGAACCGTAAGTACGTGGGCATTACTGTGCGTCTTAGTTTTCAAAAACTTCTCTGTCTCAACAATTTGCCTTGTTTGGTGCATAGACTGACTTAAAGGCTGAACTAGACCACAAGGGAATTCGTTGATCATTTTCCAATCATCGCACATTGATTTGCGGTCTGCCTGTTCTGCGGTACAGCGTGGATTATCCGTTAGGTTGACTATTATGAACAAAGTTTATATTTGTGCTGTTGTTTGGTACCATCTTGTTCATATGTAAAGACAGACATACGGTCTTAGCTTGGCGCCAAAGTGAAAAAGTTTTCGTCTTCTGTTTATTTAGGGTAGTTTCAATGTCGGGCCCACTGCTCATCAGGGGTCTTTGATTGAGAGACTGCCAAAATTGAGGGAGTCAAGGAAACAAAATATAAAATCATCTCACAAGAAATCGACGAAAAGGTAAACATCAATTAAAAAATTTTAAATATGATAAAAATTAGTTTCAAGTAGCTCACATGACGTATTGCGAGGGATTAACGTATCTCCTACAGCTTTTTGTGTGCTTTAAATTCTATTTGTAACACTACATAGAAAATCGAATTATAACTACATGATGTATTTATCGTACTCAGTGCAGGCTATGCAACCGAAATCAGGACATCAAAGGTATAGGAAACTGAAACTTGAAACCTGCGAAATATGGCGAGAAGAAACTGTGTTGATCGATACGAGGCGTCAGGTATTCGTATACAACTGACCCTAAGCACCGATTTGTTAGGAAAGGAAGATTGACCTGGTTTAGACTTCTGATCTTTATCTGACACACAAAGTGGAATTTCAAAGGAAAAGACACCACAGTAGACTTCGGCCGCGCTCGATGGAGAAAATTGTGGAGGCAAACGTGGATACTGTCATATACATTCAAATCCAAATTGCTTAATTGCAGTCATTTGAATTCATATGTTGGAAAGGAATGCGCAAAGTCCCTTGATGGGTGATACAACTAAGTCGAGTCAAGTAAGTCGAGTGATTGCTTATTTCCCTACTTTAAAGGAACACTTGGAGTGAAGTAGAAATACCATTTATAGTCAGGAAGTATAATGTCATTACACACCCCGCCCAGGTGTAACAGAGACACAGAATTACTAAGAACCTCCTTCCATCTATTTTTGAGTGGTCATAACAACAAAATCAAGCAGCACCATCAACATATATCTGGCGTAGTTATGGGATACGTTTTGGGTTTCGATTCCGAAAGAGCACTCTGGAGAAAGCACTACGTCATGGCATCACCATCGTTTAACGACAATCGATGACCCAAAGAAAGAAGAATAAAGAACCAAAGTATCGAAGATTCAATCTCGGTCATCCAAGCCCCTTTTATTTAAACCTTGATCATCCAATACTAAACCAATTTTGTTTATTAGAACCTCGATTATCCAAAACCTTAGTTATCCTAATCTTGATAATCCAAACCAGTTAAATGGTTTCTGTGAAAGAAGCTTAAACGATATATAATAGTCGTAGAGGCGTTTATCCTGTTAATTATTGCAGATTTTATTTTTAGTTAGTAAACATGTGATAGTACAAAAACAACCTTTAAAAGGTGTACGACATTATACGAGTTTTTACGGCCTTCAAGGTTTTTTTATTTGACAAAGGCCTACGCTTTCCATAATTTACTATGAACTGTACCATTTGCATTCTTTCCGTAATGGCCATGTCTTGTATACGTTTTTGACTCTTTTGTAAGCATCGTTTCATCATGATACAATATCTGTAATTAGGAACCAAAACTTAGGCCCAAATTGCTCATGAGCACTTGAAGGCTCTATATTTAAAGTTGCGCCGTTCAAATATCTTATCTTCAAAATATTACTATTAATTGAACACTACACATCTTTTTCTTACCTTTGAGATATCAAAAGAAGCAATCACTTTCCGTAGGAGAACTGTATCCTTTAGACGCTCTATGTTACTTGATTTTGAACCAGAAGTTGGACACTTTGAGAAGAAGGATTTTGATGTAGTTTTTCCACCAGATGAAGCACTCCTTGCTGGCAAGCGAAATCCGTTTGCAACTATCAGCATCGTAAAGGATATAACCAGTATTCGATTGATCAAAAATTGTGTCCAAACCATGGTAGTTTAACACGTTTTCGTGAGGGACGTAGTGTGCATGTGCCAAACAGTAGATGTCCGCCTGGTGGATTTATTGGTATTCCTTGGTATTCATGCGAAGAAATACAAAATATGAGTGTGACTTTAAGAAATGAAGTGATAAGAGAGTCATTCATAATAAATCCAAATACCATGGGCCTCTTGTGGTATTTTTCTTAAATGCTGTATATTTTTGTCTTATATTTGTAGGCTGATGGTGGCGGAAGTTTGACCACAGACTGCTACTTACTAATTTAACTCGCGAGTACTTTTGTGTGTTAAAGCCTCATGTGAACCATGAACAGATACACATAGGAGACAAAGACACAGTTTTTAAAATTCCGGTGGTTTCGTAAACATGCATGTTTAATTGCATCCACTTCTTGTAGCACCTTTGAAACATGTGTACAATACCCCACCCAACCTAGCTGGTGATTTCATTTTAAAACTGTATACATTAATTAGGTTGATTGGGGCCTTGAAGACTTGCTAGTTATGTAGCTGCAGCCTATCAGACAAAATTCAGTTGTATGTAGCGTTTCAATCATCATACTTCACATCACACAACATATAACAATGTTGAGGTACATAGATTACAGTTTAGATTTTGACACCCAAATTCCACATTCTATTGCCCCAAGGGGAAATGGGATGTCATGTACACACTTTGATTTGTGATACACCAACATTCCAGGATAGTTGGCCAGATCAGGAAGTTTGGCTTCCATGTAAAGACTTTTGGCAGAATGTGGAATTGAACTCTTACAAGCAGACAGGTGAACTCAGTAAAGATCTGATCAGGATAGCTTCTCAGAATATTACTGGGAATTCAGTGGTTAGTCCTTTCTTTATGTTCTGATGGTCATCTCTAGGCCAATTTTCAGAAGTGCCATATTATTAGTGCTTTGTAAATGTGCTGTAAGTATGGTTACATTGTTTTATTTTGATGGCAACATACGTAGCTATTACCCCGATAAGGCATATTTGACACCGTGTGCATACACTAGATGCGTACATTCCATGTTGCACAAAACGTTGAAAATAGGCTAATAAGGCATACTTGACATAGTTTGCATAATTCAGATGCATACATTAAATGGTGCACAAAGCGTTCAAAATAGACTAATAAGGCATATTTGACATAGTTTGCATACTTTACATGCGTACATTTCATGGTGCACAAAGCGTTCAAAACATGATAATAAGGCATATTTGACATAGTTTGCATACACTAGATGCGTACATTCCATGCCGCTCAAAGCGTTTAAATAGGCTGATAGGGCAAATTTGAAATAGTTTGCATACACTAGATGCGTACATTCCATGGTGCACAAAGCGTTCAAAGTAGGCCAATAAGGCGTATTTGACATAGTTTGAATACACTAGAAGCGTACATTCCATGGTGCACAAAGCCTCCATTATAGGCTAATAAGGCATATTTGACATTCTTTGCATACACTAGATGCGTATATTTGATGGTGCACAAAGGATTCAAAATAGACTCTTATGGCATATTAGGCACAGTTTGCATACACTAGATGCGTACATTCCATGGTGCACAAAGCGTTCAAAGAAGCCTAATATGCCATACTTGACATAGTTTGCATCCTCTAGTTGCGTGCATTCCATGGTGCACAAAGCGTTCAAAATAGGCTAAATAGGCATTTTTAACACGGTATGCATACACTAGATGAGTACATTCCATGTTGCACAAAAGGTTGAAAATAGGCTAATAAGGCATACTTGACATAGTTTGCATAATTCAGATGCGTACATTAAATGGTGCACAAATCCCTTCAAAATAGGCTAATAAGGCATATTTGACATAGTTTTCATACTTTACATGCGTACATTTCATGGTGCACAAAGCGTTCAAACCATTCATCCTAATGTACTACATTCAGGTTGCATAGTATTCTGACGATGAGCAGTCTTTTGAGGGACAGGTAACGAGTAGAAAATATTGTGGACGGCTTGGCGTGCTTGTTTCAATCTAAAAGTAATTTTTAGAACACTGTGCCTGTTCACGATATAGTAAACGATTGCCTAAGTATATTGGCTGCAAAGCATAGTTTTCCTTTACATTTCTGTCGTCTATGTGCCGCACGCAAGACTGTACATACTTATTTGAAATGGTATGTGCTTCATGCCTTGCTTCTCTGCCTGTTAGCCTAATTTGAGGGGCGTTGACCCTGGACACCCCAGCTGCCCTCTATTTATTAGTTAGCCTGTTTGATGGTTTTCCTGTTTATTTAGGGTAGTTTCAATGTCGGATTCACTGCTCATCAGGAGTCTTTGATTGAGAGACTGCAAACAAGCACCACCCCTTATCAGAGGGCTGCACTGAGAGATTGCAAGCAAGCCTGCAGGAAGTGTACTAATCGATCTGTCACTACACAGTTTCACGTACTGCAAGCATACTTCACGGTAACCTTAAACTAGGGTTTAAGAAACATAAAGAAGCACATATACATGACAATTTTTCTGCTCTTTCTCTCTGCAAAGAAATTGTGACCTATATAAATAGAAAATCCAAAGGGCAACTATTTTGGGACTACGCTATGTTTAAGCTTCCGTTGAGACAACTCAAAGAAAAGCATCCTTGCACTCCTGTATATTGTGAAGTTTCAATTTTCGATCGCTAAAACTCGCATGTCACTGCAATCTCCCGCGCTGTTTCTGGCATTAAGACTAACGTTATGTACGTATCCCTGTACAAAAAGTCTACAACATAGAACTTCAACCTATGGAATGGCAACTCAGCTAAACCGGAAACGTATGTTGTGTTAGCCTCGTTATCGAAATATTTATTTTACGAGAGTGACGAAGGATAGGCGTATTGGTAAACAGGTTCCTCTGTATTTATGTTTGATATTTTTATATTGCTATTTCTGCTAATGCTGGCTTTATGTTAGGAATTGTGGATGTTATGTCGGCTTCTATTAATTTTGGAGTGAGCAAGGGTAGAATTAACGGGTAAGAAGAGGACTAAATAATGATTGTTTTGTCGATCTGGTTATGCTTCGTTTATGTTAGGCACTCTTGATGATTTATTGGCTTCTATTTGCTGTTGATTTGGTGTGCTTATGTTACGAATTGTCGATGTTATGCAGGCTTCTATTAATTTTGGAGTGAGGAAGGGTATAATTAAGGGGTGACAGGAGGACTAAATAATATTGTTTGTGTCGATCTGTATCTTTTTATATGTCTATTTTTTAAAAGATTTGGAATTATTCATGTATTTATTTTCCGAAAGTGAGAGATTGGCGTGATATTTGATATTTTGATATCGCTATTTCTATGAATGCTGGCTTTATGTTAGGAATTGGTGATGTTATGTCGGCTGCTATTAATTTTGGAGTGAGCTGCAGTAGAATTAAAGGATGAGAAGAGGACTAAACCTTGTTGTTTGTGTCGACCTGTTCCTCTTTAGTATTGCTGTTTTTGTTCTAGGAGCTTTGTGTCAATAGTGGGTTGTGGTATGTTTATTTGTGAGTGATCGGAGGGATAAGCGCGTTGTACACTAAGTGTCCTATGTTGATATTTTTGATACTGCTTGCTCGATGTTAGGATATGACTTCTTTAAAATTTTGGGGTGAGCTAGAATTATATTAAGGGGTGAGAAAAGGACCAAGTAAAGTTGTGTCGACCAATTATCGTTCTTGATGATAGTGAAGCTTTTGTGTCAGTAGTAAGTTACCATATATAGATTTCGTATCACTTGTGTATTTGGTTATTTCAAAACTACAATTGACATAATACAATGTCATGTTGATCTGATTAAATCATAACTAGTTATAGACTAGGCATATACTACATGTTGCACTGCTGAGATATCAAGAAAGAATCTGAAAATGACAACGCCTTGACTATATATACTTCTACTTTACAGCACAGTACATCACATTTACAGTTTAGTATTACTATTTGACTCAGGCCCTTGGCCAGAGTTAGAAATTTAGAGGGATTGTTTTGAACTTAGGGGAGGCATTCTGAATTTTGGGGATCTAAAATTGTAACTTAGGGAACGTAACTGGGGGACTGACAGTAAATGTAGGGGAAGTAAACCCCCATAGGCTCGCTGTGGCTACGGATGTGATAAAAAGGATTGCCCATTGACTTGCTCTTAATAACACGCTTTCTATTGCTCTCTAATTTCTTTTTTTGCAGTAAATAGTAGATGTCTAGGGAATAATGAAATTAGGGATGCAATTACCTGATTTTGTTTGTGGATGTAGGATAATTAGGCCATGGACATTATGTCATTATATTTTCGCAACAATTATATTTCTTGGGATTATCTTATGTTACATATAAATTAGCATTATGCATACTAACAGCCCAACGTATTTGACATTAGGTATGCAGCTTTATGCAAACTGTCAGCTGTTTGCTACATCGGACTTCGGCGGACAATGCGACGTTTGCACCAATTGCCACAAGGTAGATAAAAACACAAGGCTTATGTTTGGAAGACCAAACAAGGGTCCACATTTTAGAGTGACGCACTTTGCAAGTGGAGATATCTCTATTTACAACTTTTACTTTGACGAAAAAGAAGTCGTGCTACTTTGCGGAACGAATAATGGTAAGTCTGGACTTGATTAGATTGTTTTAACTTAGTTTAAGTTTAAACTAAGGATTTCCACGCCACGTCATAAAAAGTACTGGTTTCTCACATTATTTACTCCCTTTCCTACCATAGGGACATCAGTGTCCCAGAGCAGAAAACTGGTTTTGCAGGAAAGTGTGAAAAAGATGGCGAATCAAATCCTCTAATGAAACATTCCTTATCGTTTACAGAAGTAAATAAACAAAAAAATATTTCATGGGTCACATTCGCGATATTTTTATAGGCCAATTTTTACGTCACGTGACAAAGCAGCCATAAGGGTCAAATTTCACCACGCCTAGGGGGACCATATTTAAATATTTGACTTAATTTTTTGACTCAAATTAAAGAGTCACATTACACGGATAAGACAAAATATAAAAAACAACTATTTCTTTTCATGAGACGTTGTGGTGTTTGATCAAAATCTTGGGACACTAGTGTCCCATCGTAGTGAAAGGGATAATATAATAAACCTCGAAGGTAGATGCCGCTATACCTTGCGGAAAGTACCGGCCATGTAGCCCTTTTAAAAACAAACTATTTTACGCTGAAAAGCTCTTTCAGGGTGACTGCCAAATCTGGAATACGGATTTTCCAAACATTTCCCTCGCAAATATCCCTTTTCCCCTGACATATTTCATTAAGTGTCGTTCACTAGAACAAAAATTAATGACTTATGAGTCAAACTATGAAGCCAAGCAAAGAAGAAACATTGCATCAGCATGTTTGAAACATTTAAACTTTGGTATTCCTTTGACCTTTCAACTTTCCTAGATCATGGCACAAGGATGAAAAATGATGATATAAGTATGTTGAGCCATTCTTGGATGTCAGTGAAAAGGGACTGATTTTACTGATATTTCTCAAACATATTTCTGAGGGTATGGATTTCCCTGACATTTCCCTGATTACAAGGCATGGCAGACACCCTGTCTTTACAAAACGTATGGCTAATGAAAAAGTCTGATAAATTCCATCGATCCAGAGTTGGCTCAAACGAAATGACAAATTAATTCTGTAGCAAGAGCCATTTGCCAATGCTATCACTGATTTCATAAGGTAGAATCGATCATTAGATGCCTAATTAACAAAAAGGCACTAATAATATGTCAGTCTTTTTGTCCAGTATTAGGCAGTGTAAGTAACTATTGTTGACAGTTTATTTCATTAACTTTCTTATTTTGAACTCTGCTTCAGATTCAGCTTTAGACCTGTATGGTTTTCCATACTTTTGAGAAATCCCCAAACAAATATTTTCATGTGAAATTCAAAGGTATTCTATTTCATTAAGAACGTCTTCTTTCAATTTCCACACGCAGGTAATCTTTCCATATCCGTAAAGTCACAGAAAGTATATTGTGAAAATGGTCGTATTATATATACATTTACTTTACTATATTTGCAGTACATTTTCAAAAACATCTTCATGAGTAATAATTATTCAGTTGGTGTATTTTGCTGAAGCCTTAGGCCACCCAACAAGTCTTACTTGTTTTCAATACAATTTATGAAGTATTTTCATTTTATTCGGAAACAAAAGTTGTACCCAATTACAAATATGAATTTTGGAACACTAAAATCTTCATGAAAATTTTAGAATTAACTGCCAATGATAAAAATCGATGACCCTCAGGATCGACAAGTGATATTTGCTGGAATGAGTCTAAGTTTGAAAGTTGGCTAGGGCCCCACTTGACTCCACTAATCGAAACCTGACCCACTGTACTAAAAAGTTTGTCCATTCCTGCTGTAAATTCTGTAAGTGTTACGAGGAAACAGTTGTAAAAAAAGAAACAAAATGACAAACAGACCAAATTATGAAAAGCTGACTGTTCCAAATAAATTAGTATATGTCCAAAAGACCTCTGGTTTAAAGATGAACAGAAAACCTTTTGTAATCTTGATTCGTAGTGTAAAGTCCCTTCGCATTAAAAGACCTGAAATGTATTCACAAGGGTCTGTTAAATCTTCTTTAAATAAAGTCAGGTAGTTGCTGGTGCCATCGTGATGTGGTAGAAAGGGTCTTATTTGTAAGAAAATCAGGTGTTAATTTGTAATTATGATATCATTCTATTTTTATTTCACATACATAAATACTCGATCTTGTAAATCCGTAAGACACACTTTCACTTCGACTTCAAAAACAAGCTGTTGGTAGTGATTTTTGCCTGTGCTAGTTTCGCTGCCGCGGATATAACAGTCTTGCCGCTACCATTGCGTATCGAAGTCAATATAGGTTAAACATCAACCACTTAACCTATAACGGTATTATTGAATGGCTCCAAGTTGTCCTCCAGAACAGGTATGGCCAACCTTTTCAAGGCACGGGTCGGATCAGAAGCTGACAGAGTGGTCGCGGGCCAAAACTTTGTCACCTCCTCTTTATATTTTATAACTTGGTTATTTCATCGGCTCTTTTTGCAGGTTATATCTTACTTTATTTTGGTGTAACTCGGCACTGAAAAGATTAGTTACTGTAACAACGGAGATGTTCTTAAATAACAACCTTTATGTATAAATTGAGTTTAATCTTTCTTCATTAAAAGCTTATCTGATATTTTACCGATTTGCCCCCGATTTTATCATGATTTAGAATGAATGATAAAAGCGATCAATCCTTGCATACTTCAAATTACTTAATTCTTTCCCCGAACTTCTTTATAAATGAGTTAATATTTTGTCCCAATGTGGAGACACAAATTTTTAGAGTCTGCTCAAAATACGAATCGGTTAGTCGCAGTTTTAGTTGTCGTTTTTTGCAAATAATTCGCATTTGTAAGTGCTTCCTAGGAGAAAACAGTCTACGCTTATCACAGAGAGTAGTCAACCATAAAGAATAATCCATGGACAGGCAGTCATATCGTCAATAAGTATAAGTCGTCATTTACCAAACAATAGAAACAACAAAGACAAATAATTCAGAGGCAACATCCCAACACAAGGGCTCATCAGTAGAACTGGAATGAAGCAGACCTTGGTCTGCTGACCACATGCCACTGGATATGGGGGAATCCCCTAACTAAACACTCCACATAAAGGGTGGCCTTGACCTCACAAGGTGGGTGGAGCCCACCCCAGGGAAACTCAATAGTTAGACTCCTCTAGCTAATCAGGTCCCAGGCCTAGGGACGGTTGGGCTTGCGACCCTCCACCCAAACCTAATTGAAACGAATAGTGATGTTATTGCCTCGGATGATCAATCTTCCTTTTACACTTCAAGACTTCAGCATGTCCCCAGACAAAAATTAGACCATCGTTTGAACCTTATTGACCAAGGTGGTCTTTGCCTGGCCACCGGGAACGTTCTGACCCTTAACTTCGCTGGAGCAAAGTCAATGCTTGCGCTAGAACTCAAGCGTTTTGGTGTGGCTGTAGCTGAAGCTACAGCTGTAGCTGTGTAACTGAAGCTCTTCTTATAGGAAACGACTCGGAAGACATTGGTGAAGGCTATCACCTAATCTGGTCGGGTGACCAGAGAACCAAAACTAATGGAGTCACACTTGTGCTAGGCTCTCGGGCCAGGAGGTGCTTCTTTTCTTACGAGCAAATTTCTGACAGGATACTAACAGCGCAAATCCAGCACAAATATGGAAAATGGACCATCATTGTCTGCTCTGCCCCAACAAACCAAGCCTCAGATGAGACGAAAGATCGTTTTTATGCCCAGCTGTCTAGCATCCTAGCAAAAGTACCCCCTCATGATGTTTTAACCCTTCTTGGCAGCTTCAACAGCACTGTCAGAGATACAGACCTTGTTAAGATACTTGAAACATCTTGGGTTAAAGCTAACCCTACCGCTATTGAATACGGCTACACAGGTCTCGTGGCCTTTTATCCTCTGCGCAGCAGACAGAAACTACTGACGTAGTAATACCAAAGCCGATGGAGGAAAGACCCTGGTAGTAATACCCTGGTAGTAATACCCTGGTAGTAATACCCTAGTAATACCCTGGTAGTAATACCAAAGCCGATGGAGGAAAGTACTTTACAAAGACCCTGGTAAGACTAACCCACTGGGATGGTTTGCAAGCAGGCTAGTTAACTTCGGGCCACCAGAGAAAAACCCAGCAAAAAGAACCATGAGATAACATCACAGTGTTAGAAAGGCTAAAGGAAAGACTAAAATAAGATGTCTTGAAACAGTAGAGAAAGATATGAGCAAAATTAAGGTGATGATAATAAGTGGCTGTGCAAGTGCAGATAAGCAGAGTGTAAGCTGCAAAAAGTACGTTCATGTGACAAAACCTGACTCGGTGCGTTATGTCTTTCTAAGACCAAAAGAGCGTACACGAGAGAGAGAGAGTATCCTCCGGTATGTCAATAGCGCAGAGTATCGCGCTACAAAAGCACTGATTCTGAAACCGGCTCACAGGTTTGCGGTTCCTCCACTTTACAGAAAACCATGATCCCCCCGCCCTCTCCACTTTTTTCTTTTTGGCCTATCCAACGAAGTATAGTTCGCATTTGTTATTGATATGGACCTATATTCTTTGCTGTAATACAGGCTGTCAATTTCTGTACATTTGGCGGGCTCTGTATTTGTGGTTTTCACTTTCGTGTTGCGATATAAAGAAAACTTTGAGGGCATCCCTCACCGCAACTTGAACCATCCGGTGCCATTGGCACATGGCTTGAATTCCGGTGCATACATTCATACGTTCATTTTTTCAGGGATAGTTTTGCACCAGGGAGGTGTTAATAGAATTGGGATTTATGAAAGGATGTCTGTGGTTTGCAGCACGTGATCGATATTGGCCCAGTTGGCACTAGTGAAATGAGCCAGTACGTCTGTGGGAGACCCGAAATTTCATCAATAAAAGTCTGTCCTCATGATTGTGGATTTTCATTGAGCGTCTGTGGGCCGCTTAAGTCTTACTAATTTGACTAACAATATATTTGAAATTATTTACTTCTTCTTGTTTCTTAGGTTTCTGCTAAGGTCAAAATGCAAGTCTTCAAAACTATTACTTTCAACGAGATTGTTTTCATCATAGTCCTCTACAACGCCCAAGTATCTTCGCACATGTGCGTTTGGTAGAGGAAGTCATTCAATTCAATTAGAGAAATATAAAGAGGGTCGTTGATTAGCGAGAACGTTTGGAGGAGAGTGGTGGTTTTAATACATTTAACACTCTTTGATTCAATCGGTGCTATAGATGGTGGAATGAGTCATGATGCGAGTCATACTCTTTTGTTTACCTATTTTTGAATTAAACTTTTCCGATCTTCCAGTTACAAGTAATTAAACTGAAGATGAGAGAAGTATATATCGAAAGGCAGCTACTAGCGGACAGTTATACAGATGTTCACCTTGTAAGATGCAGAGCAAACAGATTATTACTGTCTGCAAAAGGAATCCACCTTCACAATTCGAAAGGCATCTTTAATTTCTAACTAAACCAATAACTAAAGTATTAAATATGACAATAATACTCTTCTACCTTTGTTCAAATTCCCAATCAAGGTATACAGTGCACGAGATTGGATTCTGGCAAATGGATTTCAGTATCACAATTCAACTATTCGAACAAGTTACGAAAGTTGAAAATAACAAGACAAAAGTAGATTTTGTCAATGGTGGAAAGATAGTTCTTGGACCCAAAAAAAGCGAAGGCAGTGGAGTCACAAGTTAAGATTATCATCCGCCCCATGTACTCCAACCCTCCAATCACTGGAGCCAGACTGGCTTCCCTGATATTAAACACGCCGGATTTACGAAGCCAGTGGCTGATAGACGTTAAAGGGATGGCCGACAGGATTATCAGCATGAGAAGTGCACTGGTTGAGCACCTTACCAAACTAGGTAATAAGAACTTGCATTCTTTGACAACGTTGACTTTGAGATTTGTTACCAATACCAAAAGGAATTTTAATTCGTAACTGATAACCCTCCGGTTAAATTGCACTCTCAAGATTCAGATTGCCTTCGCTAATGTTCAGCAGGTATGCTATATATCTAATAAGGATTCAGTGAGACTCATTTCGTTTATACACAGGACCGTAAAGGTTCCTAATATCTTTTACCAGCTTCCCCCTTTTAAGCGTCTTTGGAATCCAGTCAGCAAGCAAGAGATGGTAGTGAGAACTGAGCAGATGATTAGATATTTATGTAAAGGACGGAGAAGTTATTGGGTTATTGGGTTTGTCTTCGAATAGAGGTCTTGACCTTGGTATGAGGAAAACATGGTGTTACGCTAATATGTTATGCATCACCCTGTTCAAAGAAATGGGATATGGCAAAATATTTATGGTTGTTTGTCAGCGTACCCATAATTCATTATAATTAGATTGATCAATATTCTCCAATAAAGGACCAGAATATATGTATTGGTGATGCAAATATCGGCGTAAGCAAGTATGGGAGGGAATCTAAGTCATGGTTTCACCCCCCCCCCCCTGATTCTGGGGACCTAACTTTTTGAAATCTCTTATTTAATGGGGGGACCTACGATTTTGGGAAAAAGTGGGGGGACCTGAACTTCTGGGGGGACCTAAATAATTTCACCCAATTCTGGGGGGACCCGACACAAAGAACGCAAAACATAAAAAGTGTTCAGAGATTACTTCCTGTTTTGCAGTAAAGAAGATCAGGTGATCTCACTTACATCGCAACCCCTCCATCAGATGTACTCTAAGTCATTTAACAAAAAAGATCTTGCAATGGCTTCCCTATTTTTTTAACAGTACCATATAAGGAAAGTCACGTGACATGAATGGCTTCAAATGGCGGGGAATCAAATATAAAAACTTACAGCTGATGGCACACCAGTCGAGCTTATTAGAAAGAACTAGACTTCTGAATAATAAAAGATATTTATGGGTTTACTACCCTTTTGAACGTATATCTCAAGATATATGGATGGTACCTAAAGGCAGGAACAAGGTAGATCTCGGGTTGACTAATTTTCACGCTGAAACCAGTAGCGACGTTGCTTGCTTATTGTTCAATTGCTAAAACTGGCTAAAATGTGCTTGTTGTTTGCGCGTGTTGGTTTTGATCATGAAATAAGTAGCGCTGTGACGATAAGAGACCATCAAAACGATATTTATTTCGTTGTTTGTGGGAGTCAACTGAGGTCATGATTAATTTCGAGCATCTTCTGCGGATGCGTGTGTTTTACTCGCATATGCATACTATAAAATGCGCAATAAAAATATTAAACTCATTTTCTACACCTCAGCTCTGGAATTTCTCCAACCTTGACTTTAGTTGTTTACGAAAGAGCTGCTTATAAAATGAACGTGTATAACATCTGAAAACTATTGGTAAATATGTATTTGACAAAGTTTCGTCATATTTTCAATACTTCCTCAGGTCTGAGTATATAGTAGACCTGTATTAGTAGACCTGTAATGGTCTTGAAATAAAAGAGACGGTTTCATAATATAAGTTCCCTTGCAAGCAATATCTTTTTTACTTGCTTCCAGATATCTGAAAGGTTTGTCCTACAAAAGGGAAGGGGGGACCTGAGAAAATTTTTACCCATGGGGGGACCTAAAATTATGGGGGGACCTAGAATTTATGGGGGGACCTGAGAAGCTGGATGAAACCATGGGTATACATTTACCATCATCAGCTCCCCAAATCTCCTGTGAAGATTAAAAAATCTATAGGCTTTCCTTAAGCACTTGCAAAGTGATCTCCCCAAAACTCCAAATAGCAACCCCAGTTCATAATGGCCCCTCAAGATTTTTATCTCTTGCTATGCGCCTGGCAACTTGAAAAAATTAATCAAGAGAGCATGTAAGCTATGTGAAAATGCTTGCTCTTGTCTCTTCCAAATATTAAACAGTCTTTTGCTCTCTTGGGTTTCTTGAAATATGTGATCACTAAGGTCATCAACATCCTACCTTTCATCCTAGTTGAATAGTGTCACGCAGAAATATTACTACCCAGGGACTACTTCACTATTGTACCCACTTCCAAACTCATTGACAAGGTATCCGCATTGAAGTATAACTAACAAGACTAGCAATTTATTCTATCAGCAACTCAATGAAAGCTATTTCTTACATCAAAATACCAACTATAATGTATTGTATTTCCCTTGTTGAATCTTACTATTCAAACATGAACATGACAGTTGTCATGTTTATGAAATAATACCGTTCTCTCTGACAGTGGATAATGATGGTATGCGCTCTGACAGGGGATTGGCAGGTTTAGACAACCAATTTACTTGAGATTATGGAACTGAGAGTGTGTTAGAGACAGACTCTGAAAATCAATCTACAAAATCAGTGGACCCCCCATCTGGAAAGGCATATCACATCACAAGGAACAGAACTATCACATTTTGGCATGTAAGCACGAAAACATGGAGCAGAACAACAGTTTTTGTTCAGGTCTATATAAAAACTCTTCAGTTTATTTTTGAATCATAAATGGATACAGTATTCCGAAAGATGAGCAGCACGGAAAATGAAACATAGCATGTTAGTAAGTATCATTGATGTTTGTTGAAGCAAAGTTTACCATATAAATTCCATTTATCAATAACACTACGTGCCCCTGAATCGGGAAATGCGACAAGTTTGTTTTACATTATCCAAAAATCGGACAATTGTCTTCCCAAATTCAAACCCTCGCGCCCTACATCAGAAATTCTAAGACCCCGCCCCCCAATGAAAATAGGACAAGAGCTGTTACCAAATCCGAAAAGCCGAGAAAAAGTAGAATCTCTACGTAACGATATTGTCTCCATTAACCTTTAATGCGTCACGCGTTTTTAAGCATTGATGGGGGGGTGGTCCTGATGGGGGGTGGTCGTGGTTACCACCCAAGACTTTCAAACGTAATGTCATAAACAGAAATGCATTGAAGGCTTAGGTTTTTTTACTTGCTTGGTGGCTTTGCCCGCCCAATAGGTAAAATTTGCCCGAGAAAGTTGGATCACTTTTTTATTTCAATTTACTTATGTAATGTTTCCCCAATTAATCGAACCAAACTAATTCTCTCAAATGCAATTTGGAGCGTTCTAGGGACTGTAAAAATTTCCCCGGCCAATAAAACCATAGTGGGCTAGCTTGAAAGGAGGAAGGGGAGAGGAGGGAAGTGGTTTTGTTTTTAATTTGCCTCCCCCTCCCCCCATCAAAATTTGACTGGCTGCGTGGCTGTTGTAGCGAGAGATGTTCAATGGTTTTTTAAGACTGAGATTTTTTATGTTATTATACAATACTAGTATGATGAAGTTCACACTTTCTGGTTCTTTAAACCTACCTTTTTTCAAAACGTGAGTGTATCGAGAGAGTATAATAAAAATATTCCGCTACAGTGAGGTTTAGACGTCTACGACTTGCGAAGTATTTGAATAAAAGTATACCAGAATACCAAGGCAGTGTGTGACTCCCTAGACAGAACTGGAGGTATATTAAAATTTGGAGAAAATGTCAACGAAGGATATAAGTCAAACTGCACGAGTTTAAACGTTGTACTTCTAAATTCGAAAATATAAGGGAAAGTTCAGTGAAGACAAGCACCTGATAAAACTGCGGTGCTTTAGACCACAACACAAGATCTCCAAGTGTTTTTAATTTTTTCCCACTCAGTTCATCAATGAAATAGAGAGACAAACTTAAAAAGCACACTCAATCGAACGGAATTGCAAAATCTGTATAACTTTAACATAAAGACTTAAAAGTCACTTAATTCGATCATGTTGAGATGTATTTGCAAAATTATCCAAAATTGATCAAGCAATAGGGAAGGGGAGACGATAGGGGTTGTTTTGCTAATTTATTTTACGAAATTTATGTCGTCAAGTCGCAAAGTTCTAAATACAGTTCCTCAAGACGATCGGGCGGCGGCAGCCAACGATATCAATATGAAAAGAGATGCTCTCCTAACATAAAAGCCAAGGAGTACAATGGAATGTCGAAAATTTGACAATCGATGAGAAGGAATACCCAAAGACTCTTCGAGGGATAATGTCATTAATAGCATCAGTTTATGACCCACGTGGTTTTGCCAGTCTCCTGCTATTACCCAAGAAGGTCATCAATCAAAACATTTGTAAACTCAAGTATAGGATGAACAGCTGCCCCAAGACATCCTAGATCGTTGGATACCATGGAAGGATAGTTCATTTAAGTTAGAGGGCTTTGGTATCCCCAGGTGTTACAAAACCATTACATTGAATGACTCGTGTCAGGTAGAAATCCATAATTTTTGCGATGTTAGTGAGCAGCAAGATTATGGCACTGTTACACATCTTCGCTTTATTAAGGCAGATGGAGAGGAAAGCAGTTTTGTTACTACTGTTGCTGATTCCAATGATGTACTGGCCCAACGTTCCATAATTTTAATTGGCTTCTTGCTTACCTCTTGCTATCACAACTAGAGTTACACACCAAACTTAAGTATATTGTAGAGCTGAAGAAAAAGGACACGATTTATTCCTACAAAATGACTTTCGTTGACTACATCACGCACACTTTCACGTTGATCGGATAACGCGAAGAGAGCTTGGACGAAATAGAAACCAACGTTGAAAAAGACAAATCTTACTTGAAAGTTTCTACCTTCTCTAAACGAAACGAGGGGCTTTTCAATTACACAATAGTTATCACTTACTCCTACGTGATTGATTGTATTCTTTCTAAGAAGCTTATCTTCTTTATGTGTTCGGGGACCAATATCCTCTGTAAAGTAGTCGTAACGCTAGCCGCTGGTCCATGGATATTTTTGCCTTTCGGGCTCATGTGACATTGATGTCGACGAAATATTTGATAATAAATTCAAAGTAAAAATCTGCTTGATGTTCTTATTTAATCTCTTTATAATACAAAATACTGTTGGAACAAGTTTTATACGTTTTGCTATCTCTGCAAAGCATTGAAACATGATTCCCAACTGAAAATGGAACATGCATTCAAGCAAGCTAAATTTATTGTAAAGAAGTTTTGAATTCCTTATTTTCGTTCTTTTCGAACCAAGCCACGCTTCAATGTGACAAACTTTTTGTACGCTATTGTTTACTTTATCTCGTTTTATAATTCGGTAGAGCCGCACCTTAAAGATTTTATACCTGACAATGATCAACATGGTAGCCGAAACATTGAAACCTTATAAATTTTATCCTCTTTTAATATTTACACCGTTTTTTTTCTTCCGCTCTTTTTCAAAACACAGAAGGGATATACTCAGAAGGTTGGCTAAACTCCTGTTGTAATGCTCCACTCTTTGAGAATTATATATAATTGCAATGTGTCTGCTGAGAATATGTATATGTCTGGCACTGATGATGGCTCAGAGCCGAAACACAATAAATATTAATTAATTAATTTCCCCGTACCCACTGACTGGAGGAGAATATACACATGTATATGTATGGCAATTTGACAAACAATGCGGAATGTGAAACCTAATATAACTGCACTAATTTGATGTAATCACTATTACATTACATACTAGTGTAGTGTATATGTACTGCAATATATACTACAAAATATACATACATATAACACTAAATTGTGGCCGCCTAATACCTCTTGAAATCTTATAGACGCAATTTCGTGCTTTGAGTAGGCAATGGAGAAGTTGAAGGATATATAGAGAGTAAAGCATTCTAGGTCATAGAGGCCCATGGCACTGTATATTTGAAGGGCTAGAGCTATCAGAGTAATGGAGGAGGCCAGTGTTTGGGCAGTTAAAGACATAATTTGCGAGATACAATGAGCAGAAGAGCAACAGAAATTTGCAGTTATAATAGAGGTACTCAAGTGATGTGCACTGAGAAAGAAAAGAGACCTTAGGTACCGCAATTTTAGCAGGCTTTGAAGAAACATACAGAAACATAGAGTTAGAATAGACGATGCATATACATCTAATAGTAAGTTTGGTGGCAGAAAATATAAAATATACGGCGAGAAACCCCAGTCTACCTTCATGGTTGATTTAAGTTGACAAAATGCTAACTTTTTGTTAAATATTTAACATTTAAATGCTAAAGGAAATCCACTCAAACAAGATCACATATATGGAAAACAAGATGTATACAGTTTGAAAGATTGATGCAAGGCAAGAGTAGTAGTATTCGTTTTGGCATAATGACTTGTTAACTTTCAGAACCAATTGTGTTAAGAATTTCTCAATTCACAATGTCAGTTTGTTAATATTATTGAGCACGATCTCAAAGTGGAATGGAAAATGGAAAGCTGGTCTGTTAAAGATTCAACGTACCAATCTGTGGATATTGGAAGTCTGGTAAAAGTTGCAACATCTCAACCCTCATGGCAGAAGGGAAAGGCTCTTACATTTATTTTGAGAATAGACTTAGAAATAACTGGTCAAAGATCTAACTTCAATCGTGCAATCGCCTACGATCAATCACCAAAAGACGCTCCAGGACTAATTGTCAAATTACGCCCAACGGTTTAAATTAAGAAATGGACAAGAAGAACCCAGACTGGAAACTCGTAGATCGTTATGTTTCCATTTACTGCTTTGCTGGATACAAGTATCGAGGAGTGCATTTATAAATAAATGTAAGATCATCAACAGGAGCGCAATGAGAAAGCGTCAACTAACTTATGAAAAAAAAGGTTTAGCACGTCAGAAGTAACTTAAGTGTAATAAACACCTTAGTTAAGCATGAATTCTGTAATGTAACATTCAACCACATTTGGTATTGCACGTTCTAGAAGACATTTAGAATTGTAGTAACTTTATGTATGATGATCCGTTTGATATCATTTGAGATTTTTTATAAAGAGCCACAGATGTCAATTTTGATCCATTCTCTGCAGGTGTCCTGATTTGAATACTTGCTATATTGAATTAGGAACCTATTAGCCTTTTTAAAAAGCGAGCATCAAGAGCACCGTGAGACTTTTTCTGATGATTATGCAGGCTGCACTTTCTTAAATCGACATACTTGTTTATAATATACAAGACGGTAGTAAGAATGTGTAAGACAATGCTGCATATTCTGCTTATAATTTCTTTTAAATCATAATTGAGTAAAACCAAGAATTAAGAGCACTATGAGACCTTTTGTGTTTATATTAAGTGTTCACATTCTTTTATAAAAAAGGGTTAGTTTACTCGAAGTAATACCTTATCCTATGCTGTGATTGATATGTTACCCATCTGTATACCTGAAATCTATCTCTATTCTAAATTCTAAATCATGTCATAGCAAAATATATATCTCTGCCTAATATTACGTTTATAGTACTTACCATTATCACAGAAACATTTATAGCCATGTTCACAATCGTCAAAACATCTGCAAGGATGGCAAGGATTAGGAACAAGGCTGCGGCAGTAAGGACCAACCTGTCAAATGAATGGTGCAAAAACGTCAATAAAGTTTCATAACATTGGAATAGAACAGTATTTTCCCGAGGATCATCCTACAAATACAAAACCTCGAAATATCTGTATTGGTTGATTTACTTTTATTTCCTTGTCAATTAAAATAACAATTAATAGCTGCATTTGTACCTTAAGCTCTCTGACTCTTTCAATTTATGTTTAATCTACTCTAATTTTTTATACTGAAGAATGCATGTTCTCTTTAGAATGAACGCCCATATTTTGTTTGTTATTAGTCTCACCTGACGATCCCTCCTTTATCCCAGTTATGTATCCTAGAACCAACATGATTACATCGGTAATTATGATAATAATTATGACGATGACAGTAAAAATAAAAGAAGATGATGATAATAGGGATAACAAAAATAATGATGATGATGATGATGATGATGATGATGATGATGATGATGATGATGATGATAAAGTAAGATGATATTGATAAAAATAATAAAAGTAATGATGATGGTGGTGGTGGTGGTGGTGGTGGTAATGACTATAATGATGTGACAGTGGTGATAATTATGAGTCCATCTTGTTTATGTTGTATAGGTACAGAGTTGGTGGAAGACGTTATGGTAACTGTATGAATGAGAAGTATTAATAAAGCACTAAATTAAAGACGGTTCATGTGCACAAGACTCTATTTCATGACAAAAACATCACCATTAAGTGCTGAAGTAGAAGAACACATTTTGAACACACATACTTATTAAGAACATTTGGACTAGGTAGAGCTTCAAATGTTCTTACATATTTAACCTCCTTATATAAAATCCTTATAAAAGTCCTGAATCAGGGACGTTCTTGGCGCTTCAAGAGAGGCTAGGCGATCGTACCTTCCAAAACACACCTGGGTAGGCAGAGCATATATTCTTTACTTCCAAAGTATGCGAAAGGAATACGACGAAAAACGCTTTAAGACTCTTTTTATGAGAAACTCATGAGAAACCAGTACCTACTGATGAAAAGGAAATATCGCACACAAAACATCGTAGAGAAGGTAAAATGCCCCTAATTTTTTTCTGTGGCATATGTTCGCCTGTCCTTTGTATGTTTTTAATTTTAAATAAGAATAACCCTTCACGTCCTAGATACTCTAGCTCCGTGTATCTAGGTCAAATCAAATAAGTAAAAAGTAGAAAGATAGGAAAAGGACAAAACTCCAAGACTGTCATCTACATAAATATTCGTTGCACTTCCTGATGCATTTACATCCTTACAAATCATAGCATGTTCTAATTATTAGTACGACTTTAAACCTCCCCGTTCTTAATACGTTCTTAACTCCTATAATTTTTTGGTTCCGTTCTCACAAGCTGCATTCTTCCAAACATACATGTGTTGCATCTAGTTTCAGCAGATTAGCAACGAACCGTCCAAATAAACCAACCGAGCTAATACTTGTTATTTGGGGTTGGAAAGACTCATCACTTCTCCCGGTACTTTACAGCACAGTAAATACACTGTGTAAGATTTCCTTTAAATTTACACTAAAACTTTTCAAAAGTCTGTTATCTTGATACCAAAAGAGGGCTTAGGCTGGTGTTCTCCTTGAGGGACTGAGGAGCTCCTGAAGCCTTTTCAAGGGCCAATAAGTGGTTGTACCGAATTTCTACGAAATATAAGACACCGTGCTTTGCTGACTTGTCTCAGCGAATGGCCTACTTGAAACAGCACACGTGATTATGAAGGGTTAGGGCGAAGCAACCTATTAGCGATTATGTTGATTCATTAGTAGACTGAGGAGTGTCCTAATGCAAACACAAGCAAAAAAGAGGGCCTGAAACTTAAAACGTGTCAGCAAAAAGAAAGTAACAAACGTATTTATCTTTCAGTAAAGTATACGCAACACTTTTACTCTACCTGAACACAATTTGGGGAAAGTGTTTTTACTTTTACAAAAAAAAGTTTGAGGAATATCTTTAACGATGATGCTGTAATAGAGTTGAAAACAGTGTATACCATGTAAAAAGGTGATAATTCCAGAATGGCTTTAAAAATGTCGACTGAGTTACGTCAACATTTTAAGAACATTAAGTAATAAAAGAACTGCATAAGTGTCTTTAAAAACTAGCCTGTTTCCTATTATAAGCCATGTCTTTGAATCCATTATCAATACCTCCCTTGTCAAAAATCTTGAATAACTTGATCTTTTTCTGACCCTCAGTACGGCATTCGCTTTTCACAATCTACCCGCTGACCTTCGCTCTGTTATCTTCGATCGTAAACATGTGACCTTGACATTTCGGGCGAAGCAAGAGCTAATCTTTGACATTTCAGTGGCTTTCCCTAAGGTTTTACACTCCGGTATCATCGTAAAGCTCAAGGCATATGCTTTCTCTGGAAAAAAGCTGTCCATATTACGATCCTTCGTGTGGTAGTAATATCAAGGCAGCACTAGAACGCTGCTCCTCCAGTCATTACTGTATCGACACAAGCGTACCACAGGGCTCTGCCTTAGCTGAAAAATTTTAATACTATACAGTTAACTGAGAGATATAACAACTAAAAAGTAATTCAGTTTTTACCTGTTACATTTATTGCAGTCAAAAATCATTAATCTGACAACAATTGATGCAATATTCATAACAGGGGAGAAAATATTAAAAATACATTGGAAGCATGGATAATACAGATAATCATAGATAGAGACACAATTTGATTCAAAAGTAATGTCTCCCGTGTCATCGATTGTCGATCCGTGCAGTGTGCAGTTGACATGTATACCAGACTATCACTACGGCTGACAAGACCCTTTAAAGTGATAATAGTAAAAACGGTGCCTACTGACAATTCTTTGAATATTAGACATGCGTGGCTAACTCATAAATTGATGAGCGTATAGTTGATGAAAATGAGTCTGGGGCATGACGTCCTGGCAGACTGAACCTTACATAAATTTCAAAGATCGATTCACAGGAGGCATGCCCTCCTTCTACGAGTGTTGTAGACTTAAATTTTAACTCACCAATTTATTGATCAACATTATGGATTCTTGGATTCAGAGCGGAATTGAGTAGCAGACGAGTGTACAGCATAGACATAGCATAGCGTATCATGAAGAATCAGGGATCCTACAGGAATGCCAGTATAAAAAAGACGCTCAAGAAAAATATTGTCACCGTCGGGGGTCGAATCCTTTTTAACTTTCAATGGGTTTTGGACAGATGGATAGGTCAAGTGGCAGTGCTGCCTTAGTCAAGTCACATGGCGCAGAGAAGCTGATTTCCAATTGCGTACAAGCTGGATGTCGATGTCCACCGGTGGATGATTAGGAGCTTATTGGCGACTAGAGAAATATAGGATGTTAACATTAGAGGTCACCTAGCTCAGCTGGTAGAGCAACCGTCGCGATAGCTTGGGTCACGGGTTCGATCCCCGGTGGTGACATAATCTGTTTCTCTAGTGAGATAGCATACCCCATGGAACTATCAAGGTAGCTGTACAAAACTTTAATAAACTATCTTAAGGGTTGGAAAACAAATGAATAATGTTGAACCCCTTTTGACCATTGCCAAATCGGGAAAACAACTCCTACCTCGTTCAATAGTTTCACATCAACGCTGGAACCACTGATGTTTTAAATATTTTACTTCTGGCTCCTTAATTCCAGTGCAGAGGCTTGGCCTCAGGTAACAAGACGATACGACTAGGAGGAGTCTAGTAACAGCCGACGAAGTCAACCTCGACACACAATATAAGAATTAGGAGAATACCCGCCTTCATTACAAAGTGAAAAAATGTCATCAATGAAGTAAACTTCATGCAAAAATTCTTCACGAAGAACTGTTAAAGCTGAAAAAGCAATATTCGTTTTATCTTTAGTTGTTGACAAAAAACTAGTAAACTCCAGGCAACTATTTGTTAATTCTTGTTTCGTCTGTTTTCTAATATTTATTACAAATTTTTAGGTAGAAGTGCGGCGTTTGCTAGAGGGCGGCGAGTATCTGAGGGCGGCATTTATTGTAGGAAATGTGGTAAGAATGTGTTGTAACTTATAATCGTATTGCCAACAACCAAAATGGCAGGAAAGAGCTGTATGCAAACTAAAAGCTTTATTCTAATGCAAGCCTAAAACAATGTAATCCTATTTGTGGGGAGTAACAGAAAATCTTTGTTGCTTTCTCGAGACATAAGTCTGCGCTGCCTTTAAGTCTGAAACAACACTCGGTTTCACGCAAGCGCAAACGACAGAATCTCAACGGAATCAATAAAAAAGAGAAACGGTTGTAATGTACACATCTGAGGCCTGGGGACTAGCGAACGTGCACTTGGATTGTTGTCTTCAAAATATGTAGAGAGAATAAAAGGTGGGGCTTCTGTGTTTAATAAGGGGATAGATCTATCTTTTTGTTTCTTATTAGCTTTACGTAATTTATTAATTTCAGCATAACATTTGAAAAATTTTCAGAAACCTGTTAGAAACATTTTCTTTTGGTTTCATACAGATTTAAGTATATAAGAAGTAGGTACTTTTAAGTACAGTCCTTAGGGGAGTTCCATGTGTATATTTGCACTTAATTCAAAATATTTTCTTGCGTAGCAGCATAGAGGAGAATGATAGAGGGCGTGGCATTTGCTGCTTATCACACAGCTTCTCGTCCTAACTTTTTAGGAGGGCAATCTCTCAATCAAATACCCCTGAGAAGCAGTGGGCCCGACATTGAAACTACCTTAAATAAAGATAATAACCAAGGGCGACGCCCCTCAACTTGTGTTACCGGGCAGAAAAGCGAGCCATGAGGCAGGCTCAACCGCCCACTAGAACCGCCTCTCGCGGATTATGGAAAGCATCTGTCATCAGATACTACATCCA
Organism: Alatinidae sp. Z8VKAUB7J3; assembly: GCA_010016025.2. Classification (NCBI taxonomy): domain Eukaryota; kingdom Metazoa; phylum Cnidaria; class Cubozoa; order Carybdeida; family Alatinidae; species Alatinidae sp. Z8VKAUB7J3. The sequence goes on along the minus strand of JAAAKM020073195.1, from coordinate 177,108,983 downwards.
TTCCTTGCCAAAGGACAAAGGTAATAAAAGAAAAATCAAATCACTGCAGTTAACTTAGGTTTCATCCCCCACGACACTTTGTCGGACCTCCCGAGAGCTCTTTCAACGACGGTGACATTTTATCGACAATCCTACCATCGATCTAAAAGCGAGGCTATTTCTCTATTTATCCTTGAATTTATCGATAACAAAAGGATTCCGATTCCGGCATTAAGAAACGAGTTCGGACCATTCGCAGTTATAATTTTTTACTTTTTCGGTAATACATAAATAACATTTTCGCCTTCTTCCGTTGTAAGGTTTGGGTTTTCAACAATACTCCACTCAACGTTGTATTAGATACGCTTTTAAGACCCAGATGTATTTAGATATTTCCACAGTCTCATTTAGTGGTACCAGCTTCATTGTCATGGCGCAAAAGCAAGTGCTCTCTGGAAGGTAAATGTAGTTACAACGTCTTGTTGAGTTTTAATGAGCTTACCACTGGACATTTTAAGCGAAGGAAGTTTGAAGAACGATTTGCTTTCAAAAGGAAATTTTGTTGGTAGCAAAATGGTGATATCAAATAACGTTATAAACGCTTCTCTTTTTTAAGCACCCCCCTTTTGAAAATTTAATGAACGCCCGGAGCGTTTATACTAAGCATTGCGGCACCAAAAAAGATGCTGTCTCTCTTTTAATGTAATGGAGCGTATTTCCAACTGAGATCATGCTGATTACGGGTTTTTGTTTGGCGTAGGCTAGTTGTAGGCTAGAGACGAACATGTCATTGTAGCTCGTACATCCTTTCCGACCATTTTTGCACTACTCAGTGTTCAAAGCCATGTGTAACAATAAGTGTTTTCGTAACACCTGTTCATACTTTACTGAAATTAGCACAGATAACGTAATTGACAAAGAACATTTTCATGACAAAGAACAACATCGACTGTTTATCTTAATAAATGTAAACTGCTTTATCCAATGATTGAGAAACGCAAAACGAATTACTAAATGAGATTTAAGATCTTTTTGCTAAGTTTAAGGTTTTAGGTGAATTTGAATAAAGAACCTTGGTCTTGTGGGTTTTTGTTGGTATTTTTGCTTTCTCACAAGTGATAAAGAAGTCGTAATGTTGGCAATGCTGACTGTACTGTTTATATTACTGACTGTATGCTCAGCACTTCAACGGTGACCGTTACTACGCTTTACCTTGGCCATGCTAACATACTGTATCGTTAAGGGCAATAGTATCGAACTATTTTGTGTTTTACCTCGACAGTGCGCACCTATTTCACCTTTTAGCTTTGCGGTGAGAATTTATGTTATTTATGAAGCTATAAAGATTTAACTTATATGTGCTTTTCTACTGTTTGACGTGAAACAGAAGGTGTATCCCCGGTGGTGACATATTTTTCGATTTCTCTAGTGTTCTTTTCAAAACTAACATTTCAAACCCTCTCTTCTCGATAAAAATTTCTAACTTTAATGGGCTTTGGGTTGATAACGGGTCGGAGGGCAGTTCTTCCTTGGTCAAGTCACATGGCGCAGAGAGGCTGGTTTCCAATTGCATTGAACTGGATGTCGATGTCCACCGGTGGATGATAGGGAGCTAATGTGGCGACTACAGAAATCAAAGATGTTAAAATCGGAGGTCACCTAGCTCAGTTGGTAGGGCGCACGCCGCGAAAGCGTGGGTCACGGGTTCGATCCCCGGTAGTGATATATTTTTCTATTTCTCTAGTGTTCTTTTCAAAACTAACATCCTTTTTTATAAATTTTCAAAATCCCCTGCTTTCTCATAAAGTTTATTAATCTAATGCAGAAGTTAGATGACAATGTAAGGCATTACGTCTTTTGGAAAAAGGGAGCTCAGTTATATACCTTATGGTGGTTACGTGTTGTTCTACAGTAATAAAACCAAGCAAAATATATTTAACGAATCTTCTTAGACTCAACTTTAATAGATATGTAAAATTTCTATAGAACCAAATACGGCGTATGGAACAGTTTAATAAATGTCCAATATGACTGTCAATGGATTCACATACTACATAGAGCAAGACCTAAAAATGCTAATAATAATAACAAGGTGTGTTTGATACTTTCCTTAAGCAATACGTACACTTAACACTTTCACCAGTAGATGATTTCATTGATACTAACAGTGGCATAGTAAACTATATGGGAGAGGAAGCTTTTACAAACCAAAGAAGTTTTGGTTTATGTATCGTACAGACAGGAATATAACAAGGGATGCTGCTGTGATTTCAGACACTTTTTATTTGGCACGTTGTAGAAATTTATACATAACAATGTCTACATGGATAAGGCATTGGAGTGGGTTGGCCAAGGAGTCTTCAGAACTCCTCAAAATTTTGAAGACAATCCAAATTAAAGAAAGTTGTGAGTCATGAGAAGAAAGAGAAGCAATACCTACGAAATAGAATATATCCTTATGCCATAAGAAGAGGACTTCTGGTATAATAGATATTTTGATAAGAGAGGCGTGGCTAAGTTGGCTATTGCTCTATCTCCCCTGCCACCCCATATTTTGCAGTCTCTCAATCAAAGACCCCTGATGAGCAGTGGGCCCGCCACCCCATATTTTGCCCCCCCCTAAATAAGATTAATTCAATCATGAGTTTCCAAAGGTCTAATTCAAAAGAATTTGGATTAATAAGAACTTGCTAAAAATATTATCAGCGAGAAAATCAACGAGTGGGCATTCTTGAAAGGCAAAACCGCCAAATATGAAGTCTAAATCGTGGTCCCTACAATATACAGCTTCCACTAATAACAATTCATATTTTTGAAGAAAAAGTAATTACGAGATCGAATTCTAATTTATAATTCTATATTTTGTTAACGAATTGCGAACTCAACAATATCAGACGCAACTCATAAACATCGAGGGGGGAGGGGGAGCAAGCATGTAGCTTTGGTATCAAGAGGGGTCATGGAGTGAAGAAGGGTGGTGGCATCAGAAGCTTGGGAACCACTGCTCCGGAAAATCGATTTAGCCTTGTGACATCGCAGTGTACAAGAGACCTTACAAGTCCTGAAATAAGACAACCTTTGCTAAATAAAGTTTTTTTGTTTGCATCCGACTGTCAGTTTAGCAGATCCAATCCTTTGCTTGATCTACGTGAGCTCTAACGAGCGTGAAGGGGAATGGTTAAGGGGGCAAAGATATGCTGCAGATGTGGCGCAGTGAACTGGTTTGCTGCACACGTACCCTATTCATTTAAATCTTGCTATTTGAAGCAGAAAACCTGCTTGAAGCAACGGGCAATAGTTCACCTTGGTTTCTGTTAAGACAGGAGATCACTCTCCTAGACAGGAGATCACTCTCCTAGACAGACAACTCTTAAATCTTCGATACAGATACTTGAGAGCAAGCTTTTCTTTGTATTTTTGGGTGCCTAATAGAAGGAGGGGGTGGAATAAACGGAAGGGTTTGAAAAATCCCCCAAAATGTAATAGATGGGGGGCCTGGACAAAATGTGAAGTCAAGAATCAATGTTTAGAATCACCTTCAACTTCCTAAACGTAGGGTGATACAACAAAAACAGTAGTCAGCTATTCGAAGTCATGATAGTCTCCTACATGCCTTCCGAAATTTTAAAATGTTTTCCTCGCCCTCCTACTCAACGACAGTGTTATTGCTAACATCTGTAATGCGCTTCCTCATACTTCTTCGAGACACGTAGGAGGTCACTTTCATTTTTTTAATGTGTGATTTTCATATTTTACTGAAGATGTTTTCTATTCGTCCGCCGAAGTATCTCCTCAAAAATTGTCATGGTTTGGAGATTACTTAAAAATTAATAAGGGGGGAGGTTAGAATAAGAATGTCCTGGGTGGAAAATTTTTGAAAAATTAATTATCGGGGGGGGACGTCTCTTAGGCACCCAAGAGTATGTGACAATGACGAAATAAGACCGTCTTTCTACACTCATGACAAAACCAAATATCTGAGATTACACAATGCAAGAGGATTTGGAAATCGAATTATTAAATACAAGATTACTACACAATATATGTGCATTTTCACCAAACTTTCTTTTCGGACATTCACTTGTCCAAAAGATCCATTGTCCGAAAAATTACGAGCCACCTTTAAATGTCCCATAATGGTAACTATCTCGCAAGAAAAATGTCTTAAGTTGTATAGACTGCCTCCCTTCTCAATGATACTCCAACATCAGAAAAACATTGTGAAGATAGTTCATAGACAGGCCTAATTACCGTTGAATGAGGAATTATTAAGATATCCAAATAAGACGCACTTTCTTTGTCAAAAGAAAAGCCCACCAAAGAATGCGTAATGCATTAATTAAACATTCGAAACTACACACACAAACCTGTTTTCTCTAAGAGAATGATCCTCAAGACTTCAAAATCTTTGTTAACTTATATTTTCCATTTTACAATTTATTGCTAAGCTTTAAAATGTTACATACGTGCATTTTTTGATAGGTTTTGATTTTCATAACAAGATTGTGATGCTAATTGTTTTACTACTAAACTACTTCATGAAAGTATCATCGATCGATCCCAGGTGGTGACATGTTTTCTATTTCTCTAGTGTTCATGAAAATGAGACTTTCAAAATGACGCACCAAAATATGTACAATCTACGTAGTGTTAACTTAATATCTCCTACAATAGAATCTGCATTAAACTTCATTGCATTTTTTGAGTTCCGTTGAAACTAACCACTTTAACAGCTAGATAAAGATAAACCTCAGCGGCAGTAAAAAACACACTTGTACGACTTGACGTGGCGCAATTTCTATACAATTGCATGTACGCTTGCATTTATTTGCTATCAAAGAATTTCCGCTTAGCTACATGATATAGTCTAATATACAACACCTCTCTAAGATATAAATACTATAATAAAATACAATATAAGATGCTATTAAAATACATAACTAGAAATAAAACATAAATGAACAAAAATTAAAAAGAATTCAAAGCAATGCACAGTTGATTATTTAATAAATTGACATAAGACACTCCTATGATTGACAGTGGCAACGATAGACTGAAAAGATAAAAAACTCATTGTTTCAACGATGGCCTTATAATTAAGGGCAGCTTACAGGGGTCAAAATAATGAACATTTTTAGTGACCGGACGTTTCTAGAGATAGCTTTTTATTTTGTAGCAGGACCGGGACAATTGACGGTGGCGCAGCCGCTGTGTGACGATAGAGTCACCGCAATGGGAAACTGGGTTTCTGGGGACGTTCTTGGCCTTTCAGTGGGCTGCGAGAAACAAAAACCGTTTCAAAAACGCATCTAGGGGACATCATTGAGTGCCATTTTGTGGCTATTTTTTCTTGGATATATTATATTTTCCGCATGTAGAACTGAGACTGCCATTGTCTCCTGGGATAAATTGTATCTTCCGTACTTAAACTAAGATTATGCACCAATATTTTTGCCCTAAGTATGCAATTTCAGAGAAGATAATTTTGCCAATAACAAAATGACCTTGGAGGTTGGTGTCACACTCCTGTCACTGCCATGGTCATACAAAGTTGAAAATCTTGTATTTCTAGTTTTGGCTAGAAAATGCACTTTAGAACAGTTCGAGCATCCCAAAAGCCACTCAAGTGGCGCTCGAAAGTCGCCATATTTTTTCGGCATAATCGATTTGCTATTCCAGTGTACTGGTACCCAAAATTATAGAAGCAAATTTCCCCAATTATTGCCTCATGTGCTCTAAAATACCATGCCGTTGTTGGGCTGTTATGATTTGCAACAATAGCCGTGCGTTCAGCAGTCTCGAAGAACCGGAACGAACTCGATGTTAAACAGGAGGCCACTCACAGAAGATAGATGACAGGGGTGGAGGCTTCAGTCCCTGTACTTTTTTACCAAGTAATGTTTTTCTTTGTTAAAGAGAATGAAATAACCCTTAAACAAGAGAGCAAAGGAGAAATAAGTTCTGTTTCAAGTTTTAATCATTAAAAGATACAATGTATTTCTATCGTATCTAATGTCTCTCTTTATGTAAGTTTTAATGCACCCATGCTATCCGGTACTAATCTATAGAAAAGTCCGGTAATAAAAGTGCTTCACTAGCTAAAGTGAAAAAAAATATTCAATTCGTTCTAGTCACCACTAAATGCTAAACGTTGCTCAAGGCTACCTGTACACTTTTTCCACAGCAACTTCTCTCTCAGAATGAGATGAGGTAAAGTCAACTTTTAACACTACTAGACTACCACGATAACGGATTCATTGCTGCCACTATTGCTGCTGCCATCATCACAATCACCATTACCACTGCTGCTGCAGCTATTACTACTGGTACTACTACCACAATCGCTCCTGCTACCACTACTACTACTACTACTACTACTACCACTACTACAGCTAGTATGAGATACGTTTTTGGTTAATGTCGCCTTGCTCACAACAACAAATGATAAGAAAAACTATTCGTCCTTAAGATTGAAAATTACAATTTATATAGAAGTCTGTGTAGATGACTTCCTAGACTCATAACAAGTATGGCGATAGAATTCTTCAAACCTGGAGTTCATTTCTGAACAAAACTGACATTCCAAATAAAATGTTCCAAAAATTAACCCTGGTGCTTACCATGCCGTGAAACTATGCCTTGGAGGCACTTACATATCCTCGTAATATCCCTTAGATAACAGCAACCTTTTTTATGCTTTGTTTCTATGGTACCTCATGGGGGTAATTCTTGGTCAAGATTATTACAAAGGTTTTTGGTTATATCAACAGCTAGCATATGAAATAAAAAATAGATTTGCACGGAATTCCCAATACTAATAAAGACTGCTTTGTCGTCGTTCCATGGTTCGTTCAATATTGAAGCTTCTATTTCGGGCGCAAATATTCTATCTCGCTAAATATGAAGGATGCAAATCACACTTAAAATCAAGATACAGCTAAAAATTTGTACAGTTGTGTGCGGCCTTTGAACCATCGTAAGGCCAGCAGATCATCTCGACATGCAAGGAGAGAAAATTCTCACGTTATGTATCGATTAATTTATACTTCGTGTCTTCCTTCACCTTTTCCATCGATTCAGGGGCTGGAATCAACCCCTTTGCAAATAAAGAGGGGCATTAGGGAGGTATTTTTGTCATCAGTCTATGCACACTTCCATCGTCATACACAACCTAATTAACAATGATCTGTAGATACTTTTCAAGGCTTTGTCAACTAGCTAATTACCTCGTGGTAGCTTTTTTGATTAAGGGCCTTGATGGAATAGGTAACTACCCCAGGACCTGAGCACTGAAAAGGGCCTGTAAAGTATTAGGTGCAAATTATTGGCCCCATTTAACCCCGAGTTATTTAGTCCCTACGAGGGGAGCAAATATCCTAAGGTCTTCGCTGGTCTTTGCAGGCCTTGATTGCCCCAAAGTGAAAGATTGATTTCTTTCCTCTTGCATAGCGCAACTTTAGCAAAAACTTGTTGTAGATGGGAAGTTATCATAACACAGTTATATCTTGAGACAGCTTTTATTCAAGTTCAACTGACGAAATGCTGCAACCATAGGATCTCTTTAGTACTGAACATTCAACTGAAAATGTAATCAAGAGACACAAGTACCAATAACTTATCTCATCTGTGTGCTAATGGAACACTCGTGTCTCTGTAGAAAGCACTCTTTTGACATGCATGACTAGAAAGACTGAGTCCTTGAGCCACCTCAGTGCAGGCCCACTTTTTGGTAACACTACACAAACGTAAACATAGGCATAAACAGTAATGGGTGTAGATGGTATCAGAAAACTGGGGCATCTGGGCATGTCATGACACACTACACTTCTTTTTTAGTAAGAACCAGATATTTGGGGGGGGGGGGGGGGGGCTGCGTGTGTCTTGCCAATGTTACTGCAACGCCTACTTGTGTTCCAATGAAAATTGACCATTTAGGCTGTTGTCTATCCGAGGCAATAACTTATCTACTCGGAGACGCACAGGTAGTCACTGTCACAGGGTCCGTATCAAAGCAAATTAGATTACGTCTCTCCTTTGACTGAATTTACCACTTGATCTCTCTAAGTAACCCTGTTTCTGGCTTGACATAGATTCTCTTGTTTTACTTGACGCATCGCACGTCCTGTCATCGATGGTTTAAAGGTAAAGCATTTTCAAGTGTTCCTTCAACCTTCCGCGCAACTATTCTTAGATTTTTCTTTGGTTCAAGAATTCAAGAATTAATTGTACATTACTATACAAGTATTTCTATAGCTTTGGCTACCATTTTAAAACCCCTTTGACATCTTGTCCCATAACCATCACTAACTATCGTTAGATTTTTAGTGAAGTTACAAGCAAATATGTAAAGCATTGAACCCTACCTTTCTTGGGTACTTGTAAGGCGCAGTAATTTTGGAGACGTGTTTCTGGAGATCTTTGACTAACTTATCTTTGTCTCCTTGAAAGGTGGGCGAGAGGACGATGAAAGCTTTGACAACCTACCAGGAGATAAAGCAAACAAGATGCAAATCATTACCTATCCAAAACATCATACGGCCTCATTAGCAGTGTACATGAAGGCTTTATTATACCTGGAACAAACGTTAGCTCTAATATAATATGGTGTTAGTTTTGAAACGAACACTGGAGAAATAGAAACTATGTCACCACCGGATATAGACCCCGTGATTCACGCTTTCGCGGCGTGCGCTCTACCAACTGAGCTAGGTAACCTTCGATATTAACAAACTTTTCGACGATGGTCCATAACATGGTGTGTAAGGACTTTTTCGGATATTCTACATAAGGACATACAAATATGGACAATTTTTTTGAATGTGCAGTTTGTGGCGGAAAATTGAAATATGTAACGTGAATACCACAACTCTCTTAAAAGTCGGCTTATTCACATTTTTCTCTAATAAATGCCAAAGCCGAGCCATAGGATTTACAATAGGCTATAGCCCCTTAGTAGCTGGACAATTTCCTATTCAGTTTTGGTTGGAGACTGATGTTGAAGTAGTAGCTTCTCTATACGAATACATTTCAGCTAGCTTAGTAAACAACGAAAACGTAACGCCAACGACCTCAAATGGAAGCACATCGACCATCGACTTTGGGTGATTTTCTTTTTATCTGAAGTAGAAGACTTCAATGGAAGCATCTGAACCCACTACAGACTCTCCGTTCCAATACAATCGGACGAGTAGTACTGATACTACGTGAATCCTTGAAGATGAGTTTAAGGCACTGTAAGTTTACTTGTAGACAAAACTAACAATACATATTGAAACTGCAGTAAGGATTCCAACTACTGGAAAAGAAAATACATAACGCTATCACACCCTGGCGTACAACCGGCTTGGAAAGACGAGAAGGAAGGGAGCTCCCCCAGAGAGTATTTTGGATCCCTGAACTGCAACGGTTTTCTGTGTATTCTGAGCACTTGCTCTATTCTGGTAACGTACAGGCGCGCTTTTCATAGAGGAGGTTGCTTATGTATACCAGTGTCTGGAGCCCCTTGAGTCAGTAGCTTGCTCTTTCGTATAACCACATTTGCCTTATATGTAATTATCAATTTAATGTCAGAAGCTAGTCTGCTAATACTTTTAAAATGTTATTTCTAAATTTTAGTCTATGAAAGGAATTTTCCGTCGGCTTGTCGATCATTGCAAGGGATTTCACATTTATGTTGCATACACACTGGTAATATCAGCAAGTACTCCTGGAGTTGTTTGTCATGACTTTTAGGTACAATGTGAAAAATTCATAGCAGAAGTAGACAGGATAATTCTTACAAGAGAGTCGAAGGCAACACAATCGGCGAACTATTACATACAAATAGTACCTCACGTTAACTTACAACCGGGACTTTGTAGCCGTGTAGGATTAAGAGCATCTCTCACATTGATGGCCCTTCGGTCAGTTAGCCAGCTATCTGCAAGAATGGCGTATCTTACTTCAATTACCCAGGTCTCATAGACACTTTGCTCTCAATCTCTCTTCAATTTCTTTACATGGGTAGCAGTATTTTCATAAATAGTCCCAAAAAGGTAAACAAGCGCCCCTTTATCATAAGCGCCGCACATCAAGCTCAAACTGATACTAAGAACTGTAATCACATATTAGAGGAACACTTAATCTGCACAGGAAATTACCAATTTTAACCTGGCCTACGTTAAGAATTGGCTATTCCACGCAGCGTGCAACTAACTGTACATGTCGTATGATAAATCGTCAATACAGAAAAATTCTTACTGTTTCAGGCTAGCGGAAAATATTAAAGGACTTGATTCTTCGTGCACGCTGTGTGTTGATAGCTTTCGAGCTATTTCTTACCCGCATAATAAAGGATATCAAATAACTCAAACTATGTGAAATTCTATCTAATGTTGGTTTAAGACGCAATGTATGAACCCATTACTTGACAAATGAAAGAAATGGTTATAATAGCTTATTATATTACTTAAAACTACCTCCTCGCATATTTATGTAATTTCTGATTGCAAATACCTAAAACGGTGACAGGAAGCATTGCTCAGGAATAGTTTTCTTCCCATCTACATTTTCTTTTCTCTTTACTAAACTACCAGACCAGAGTTCCAGACCAGACCAGAGTTACACGTAACTGCAAAAATAAGTTACATGTCCCTTTCCGAAAAAGCATTCAAGGTCAGAAAGGCTATTAGTCGGGACAATATTTTTTGTATGAGATAATATATGAATTAGAATGACACCATGAAATAGCAAAACTATGACTAAAAGTGTGTACTTAATTAAAAAAATACGAATTCACCTATTGCTTTTAACTTAATAAAACTCTGACAGAAATGAAGGGGGAAGTTTTCGAGGAACATTTTGAGGAAAAAACACACAACTACCATACTGAAACCTGTAATAGTTCTAATTTTGACAAAAAAGTTTTACTTTCAAAGAGAAATCAATATTTTCAAACTGAAGTGCATTGAACATGTAACTTTTAATACCTAAAACCTTTACAAACATGTTTTCCCCTTAAATTAAGCGACAAAATTCCCTACTTTTTGGTTGAAAAGCTGAAGACCTTGAAATTTTCAACGCCTGTCTCACCCCAACGAATCATTTGAAAGGAGAAGAATTTTTGAAAAATTTGACCTTGCATACCCTTTTAAGTTGAAAATATGCTTTGCAAGATTACACGAAGTCCCAAACGCACTATGTATTTTGATAGTTTCATCCCATTGCCAACTTCATAGACTTTTCTCTCAACTTATTCTTCTTCCCCACCTATCTAGACGTAACGCTATCAACACCGTCTTTATGAGGAAGGGCCTAGTTATTGATTTTAGATGGCCTGTAGTTTTAAAAATGGCGAATTGTAGCTTAACTATGAGAGATAATTGTGAAATTAAAATTGTGGAGACGGTTCAAAGCACGGGATCTGACGTGAAAACTAAAAAAGCTTTCTTTCATGAAGAGCGAAATCTGGAGAAACCAAGTTCGTAGAGAAAGGAAGTTCCACAATCACGTTCCTTGGTTTATCAAACGAATCTCAACCGTGAATCATTCTTACTCTGAAGCTGGCGTTGTCTCCACAAAGGAAGAAATTAGGTTGAACCAAATATAAATAGATCAACCAAGTAACATTCATGCAAAAATTCTTTCTGGTGGACTATTGAAACGGAAAAAGAAATATTCGTTTTTATCTATAGGTGCGGAAGACTTTGTTGATAGAAAACAAGTAAAACTCGTGTAACTATTTGTTATTTCTTGTTTGGTCTGTTTTTAAGAAATGCCGATTTTCAAGTTGCAGCTTTTATTAGAGGGCGGCGTTTATCAGAGGGCGGCGTTTATTGAAGAACGGTATATAGGTTGACAGCCTCAAGACTAGCCTTTGTCGCAGACTTTAAGAAACGTCTTCACAAAGACCGTGCACGGTATCAGTGACACTTTAGCTGGTTTTGATTGGGAACGTTTTCGTAAATTTCGTTTACTCTCTTAAAACAAGTTCTGCCAGAGTGAAGGAGGGCTGTTTGTAGTAAGACGATTTGTAATTTGTGTAATTTGAGGGATGGCTCCTTTCCCAAGCTAAGTACTAAGTTGGGATTGTTATATGTAGGTTAAACCTGATTGGATGAGATTTAAATGTTGCGACTGATGCTCTGTATAAAGGTCGAATCCGAGTAAGGCAGTTTTGGTAGAGTGAAGGAGGGCTGTTTGAAGAAAGTTGATGTGTAAACACCAGTAATTTGAAATATGGCTCCTTTCCCCAGCTAAGTAGAAAGTTGGGATTGTCATATGTAGGTTAAACCTGATTAGATGAGATTTAAATGTTGCGACTGATGCTCTGTATAAAGGTCGAATTCGAGTAAGGCAGTTTTGGTAGAGTGAAGGAGGGCTGTTTGAAGAAAGTTGATGTGTAAACACCAGTAATTTGAGAGATGGCTCCTTTCCCCAGCTAAGTACTAAGTTGGGATTGTTATATGTAGGTTAAACCTGATTAGATGAGATTTAAATGTTGCGACTGATGCTCTGTATAAAGGTCGAATTCGAGTAAGGAAGTTTAAAATTGAGTTCTTTCTACTATGAGTTATTTCATTTGTGAGGCTTGTTATAAGAGGTACTTTCATGGAGCCAAACAAAAGTATTACATTTTCTAAATTTGCTGGATGAGTACAGTTTTTATGTATTAGTACCTGAAGCCAGTATTATTTTCTCCCAATACTCTTTTCCAGGTCCACAATACTACACAAGCCATTAAGGAATTAGAAGCTTTGCTAGGACTAGAACTGCAAGGGTATGTACCTGGTACAGTGAGTGTGAAGAAACCACATATCATTTCGAAAGATGCTTTGAAAAGCTACCTGACAAATACATTAGGACTAAAAGACACAGGTACTTCAAATATAGCATATCTTAGTATGACATTAGGTTTACTGCACTGTCAATAGTCTTGATAGTTTTACATAGTTGTCCCGTAAATACAAATGCCTTCTACATTGTACGTTGGGCTGTGATGTTGAAAGACTTCTACTTAATATCATAAGCTGTTATACTGAATAACAGGTACTTAGTAGTTTAGGCTGTTATTTTAAATGCCGCTTACTTGATACCTTAGGCTGTGATGTTCGATGCATTCTCTTTTATACCTTCCTGTCATTTTCGATGCCTTCTACTTGATATCTTGGACTGTAATGTTGAATGACTTTTACTTGATACCTGAGGCTGTTATGCCGAATGTTGAATGGCTCCTACTTCATACCATAAGCTTTTATACTGAATGACTTGTATTTAAAAGCTTAGGCTGTCATGTAAAATGCCTTCTACTTGGTACCTTTGGGGCTGAAGTTGAGTGCCTTCTCCTTGAAACCATCACCTGTTATCTTTGATACCTTCTACGTCATATCTCGGGCTTTTTTATGTTATGTACTGTATATCCTAGGCTGTTCTGTTGAATGGCTTTTACCTGAGACCTTAAACTGTTACCCCCATCCTGCTAACCCTCCAACTCGCTCCCATTAATTTTCGCCCCCCTGGAGGCGAAAATTAAAGGGAGACGAAATTTGAAAGGATTAAGGTATTTTAATTGATTCCAAGTAGCAATACCAGTTTTTTGGGTAAGTATAGCGATACAAATAGGGTTCAGAACTACTAGGATAAATCATCATCCTTCCGTTCTATGACCTCCAAAGGTTACGTTCGAGAGGTATTTCTTTCGCAGACGACAAAATTAACTGTAGTACTGTCATGTGGATCTGCTGGGGAATTTGGTTTATGAATCATTAGGGTTCTGAGTCAAGATATTAGCAACTGCAACGATACTTATCTCAGCGATTGACTTTTATATTTTGTCAAGAATCCGGGTTCTTAGTGAAATGAATACAATTACTTTTAAGTCAGCTCTGAGGCATACGGAAAGGTGCACATTTGGAGGTGAAATTTTGTTAACGTAGCTTCAGGACACAGATAAAGGATGGGGAGGGGGATCATAAGATTGCAAAACTCTCCCTACAGAATTTTGTAAAATACGTTGTTCGTAGTTATGTTGATTACGTTGAGTGTTAGGATTAACCTATAAACACACAAGTCATTACGACAACAAACACCTGGCGAACAAGGGTCCCGATCGTAAAGTATATATTTCTTTAGTATTTTTCCAAAATTGATCATTCAAAGGCTCCCTTCTCGACAACGTTTTACAAATAAAGTGGGCATTGTGCAAAGATTCCTGTGATATTGACAATTGTATATCAAAGACCACGAACCAAGGGCTTTAAATTAACAAGGCCTCTAGAGGATTATCTCTTTTGTTGAGTCCCATTCAGTAAACTCCATCAGACCTTTGCTGAAAATACTACTTAATGACCATGAAAAATGACCTACTGCTATACATCAAACATTTGACGCCAAGAGACAGAAGCGTTTCTTTGTAAGTCGTCCAATCACCGTGCATCTATTCCCGCCTTGTGTCTAGTCCTCAAACATCAGTAAAAAAGCCTAGACACAAGGCGGGAACAACCTGAAATCTGATTGGCTGTTGGAAAAGGAATCCTGCGTTCGTTGCCTAACAGTTCATTGTAATTTTCTGAAGTCAATGAGGACAGACCGTGTTTAAGAATACGTAGAAAAAATTGAAAAGAAGTTCGCCATGAAGAAATGGTCTAGCGATGATGAGTTCCAACACTGCTTTGCTAGCTTAACGTACTGAATCATGGCATTTGTTCATGGCACGTAATGAATTTCACTTGGTAGAACTGTGCTTCACGAGAAAATCAGCAAATTTAGGTAACTTTTCATCGTATACTCCTACTTATACTTTTATCCTAGAAGCCGTTCACTACATGGATATATTCATAGCTGTTATTTAGTAAAAGTGTCCTACATCAAAGGAACAGAGTCGATGTAGGTCGTGAAATGGACGAACTCCTGGCCCAGGGAACCTCAACTGCATAAATGACGAAGGACGTGGAAATTGTGATTGATTCATGGTATGTATTCATGGCCGTTGCTACGTCTCTGAAATTGTCCAATGTCATACAAGCGGAATTGTTGCATTAGCAATCGGCGAATTCTTGACGGAGCGGATCTGAATTAGTCATGGCTGTCTCTTAAAACTGTCCCATGTCAAACGAACAGAATTGCTGCTGCTGGAGCAATTGGAAACGTACCTGCGGAGAGGATATGAAGTACACGCACAACGAGGGACCTGGAAAACGGTGTTTGCTTTATTTACCTACTTGGACTCGAATTATTGAAATTGCATATGACATGAAATGAATTGATGAAGTAGCTAAAAATGATGAACTTAATGATTTCAGGGTTTTTGACATGGTAGCTACCGCCATTGCTCGATGAAAAATTTGCCGAGTTAGCCTCGCTTTGAAATTTATGAATAACTTTTGAAAAGGGTCTATACCTTCCGTTTTTAGCAAACGCTGTTCTTGTAGTTTTGATGTATTAGTTGATGCTCAACAACACATTTCTTTACACCTTTAGCAATCTTCTTTTCTCTGCTGTTGTACTGGAGGGAGTACATCTTGGGGAGTAGGCCCATAAATGCTACCACAGGCACCCCATGAAGTTCATCCATAAATTTACCTTCAAACTTTCTTGCCGACATTCGAGTTCAGTGGATGGGCTGAAGGATAAGTCGAAGAGGTGTTTCATATCGGTGTAGATGTCGAGTGTTTGAATGTTGCAACATAAAGAATCTGTGTCGGTGGGAAGGAGAGTGCTTGTTCGACCATGATATTCCACTTTGACATAGTGGTAGTGGAAGTCATATAATAGTGTCTTGTCAATTTCTAAAATGGCCAAGCTAAGGTAAATAGGACGATTTAGAAGAACAGAGGTCTTGTACGAGTTTCTAGCAACGAGGGAGGAGGTGAAGTTTTCATTACGACGAAGGTTTTCCATGGACTTACCAAATATAATGTTGTTAATTAGTTTAAAGACAGTTTCTCTACTATAAAAAAGAAGAGGTTAAAACCCATGCTTTCTGTAATATGTCTAAGTAGAAGATAAAAAAGGGGGGAAAGGAAGAACGTGAGGAATAGGGTCTTGCTGTTTCAAGGATAATAGAAATATGCTTGCAATAATCATACCTTCTGACTTTAGTTGTAGAATAGCGTAAGTTAATAACACTCATAAGCACTCTGTTATACGTCGATGTTTGTCTTTATCTTAAAAAGCTGTGTTTTAAGATATCAAGTACGGTAAATGCAAAGATCCCCAATGCTACGAAAATCATGTACACGTAGAATCTATCTCCTGTAGCAAGGGCTATTAAAATTGCCTCTAACTATTATTAAATGGTACTTCTATCAAATATTATTTTTTGTCTTAACAGTCCCTTAGCTTCAATACAAGTTTTCTGTCTCGGTTACTTGAGTTAAATGCCTAGAAAACAATATTCTCTATTAAGAGGCACTCAGTGCTGTTAATATGCCCTGTGGAAAGACGCTTGCAGTGTTTCCAGTCAGCTCAAATCGTTTATTTGTGACCACCCGTAAAAAATATTAAACACTTAACAATAACAACACGCACTGTTGTTACCATCACTTAAACGCATTCTGCATTCAGCCAATTCAAGCCATAGCAGGATTGAATTGTTAAATAATTTTTTTGCGAGAAGGGGGAACAGTTTGTTTATAAGAAAGGGGGGGACTCTATAATGAAGAAAAAGCTTTCGAGGAGATATAAAATAAAAAATTGCTTAAGCTTATCGTTAAACGAAAAGCACGTGTAATCGTTTAAGGAGTAAAAAGCAACGTGAAAATGACAGTTATGCCCATCAGGGAGGGGGGGCGTGGAGGCTGGGGCAGAATGAGCTATCAGGCGGGTCAATAACTTATTCATACAATTTAAGATCACAATTTTCCAAAAATCATTAGTATTTTCGGTCACGTTGATGACGTAATAGAACATTTACATTAAAGCAATTCAACGGCATTACAAAGACTTTGACAAATAAGAAATCATTAAAACGGGAGAGTATTTCGGAAATATCCTAACATGAGCCAAAAATTAAATTAGGGAGGGTCGTGCCCCCGAATCCAAATCCCGAGCACGGAGCCAGCTCTACTGGTCTTGGGGAGCAAGGGAAATCATTCTCAAATTTGGTCAACGACGTTATTCAATTTTTTGCTTCTCCTTATGTCTCATTTGCAAAAAGGAAATTACTTATCTGCCATCCTGGGATTTAACCGCATTCCATTAAAGTTTGAAAAGGATATACCATATATATCTTCAATAAAGAGCACACTCTCAACTGCAATAAATTTCTTTGTAAAAATTTCAATTCGCAAAAGTGAGAACCGTAAGTAATTTCAAGCATTTATTCTTAAAGTAAGTCAATAAAATCATAAATAATACTATAATTTTATCTCTAAAATTTTGTTCATATTGTAATGGAAACAAGGCTATGCCCGTCCTTCATCTTACACTCTCAAAAATCTATAACTAACCAATAAAATTCTAGCACGACCTAACTCTTGCAACTTCTTCTCTTCACTGACCAATCACCCTGCACTTCCTCTCTTTATCTCTATTCCTATTGCTTGTGAGAAACGATATAAGTAGAATGTAATGTGTTACGAAATGAAGATTGTGTGACAGCTAACTGAGATCCATGATCGTTGTCACAGATCTCAGAAATAGATTTATGTGAAAGTTAAAAAAAAGTATTGGTTTGCGGAACTACTTGAAGCGCTGCCTGCGAGTGCCCCCAGAGCTGCCGTGCTAGAGAAGGGCGCTCATTACAATATGATTGACATAGAATAAAATTCCAGCATTATTTTGAAAAAGTTTGACGTTTATTTTCTTTGAATTCTTATTCTTAGATACTCAGGAAAAGTACCCGGACAAACTACCAAACAATATGGAGCCTATATATGTTTTGCTTTTGTTTTCTTAATATTTTCTTACATATATATACATGTATATATACATATATGTGCCTATATATGCATGTAACTACTTGCATATATATATATATATATATATATATATATATATATTTATATATATATATTATGAACAATATGCTGGTTGTCTTCAGTCTTTATAAAAGGTGAGACGCAAAAATAACTCGTGATGTTGAAAGCCTGCACGACCAGGTTCTGAAGTTACAAACCTAATAAAAACATCAGGGAATAAAAGCATTAATTTTGTGCGTGCTTAGGTATTTGAAATAAAATAAGTCGGCCTACAAAGGTATCCCTGATAATAAGACTAAGAATACATGCACGACAAACCAACAGAACTCAAATGATATTTCACTTACCTCAAGAACCATGGTAAATTCTCGCCAAAAAAACTCCCAAAGTCTCCAAAACTAACACGACATGCTCCTTACGTCTTTCTCTTTAGTTTCTGATGGATTTTCTATGCATATATTTACTATATTAAAGCCTTAAAGATCTTCATATCTCATGCACAGTAATGATGTCTTCACAGGGCGCCATTCTGTGTCTATTTGCGGGCTCGATGTTTAGAAACGGTATTTTCATAATGCTAAATAGAAAAATAGCCAATAAAAACGGTTGATTCTGAAAGAGTGATACTTCAAGCCTTCTCAAGACAAATTTTATTGAGATAGGGCCATCGAGAGACAAAAAAATCTTAAGAAATCGTTAACGACCCCCTTGGTAGCCAAAGGGTCAAGTCTTGTTAAAATCCAGATGCACACAGATCAATGCAGGCTACACCATCTCGTTCAATTTTAGTAAGTATTGGGTGTCGAATCCATCACTAGTTTTAATTACGGCCAAAAAAAGGCTCATAATCAATCACGGCATATAGTCGGTTGTTGTTCCTAACGACCCAGTGTTTTTTTATATCCTCCGATACGCACTGCACGTGAACTCGGTCAATCAACGTCCTATAGCCTTGCTCGCTACTTTCGATGTTTTTGTTCCTATTTTGTCCATTCTCAAAAGCCCAAATCTTTCTTTCTTGGTAGACCCAGCTATCCAGACAGACCCAGCCAAAAATTGTTAAATTTCTACGTTGTAAATGTCAAGAACATCTCGATCTTGTCGAACAAGCACCACATTTCTAGTCACACCCTTCCCAATTCTTAGCTTTTCTTGTCACTCCACCTTGTTTTTTACATACACCCAATTTAACGTCAGGTGCCCCACCCTCTTTATCCCTTCCTTATTACTGCTGCCCTTCTTTTTCTCTTTTGAAACCTTTGGTCTCCATGACATACCCTCACATTGCTACTATTCACTCCATCTTCTCGCGCCTCCTCTCTCTTAGCTTTTCTCATCACCGCATCGCTTTTCCATATACACCTGACTTTATGTCAATAGCCCCATCGTGTTCACTTATTGATTCCTGATTCATCTTTCCCCTTTTTACCCTTTCCTTCTTTTCCAATTTCGACATTTCCATGCCCCTTCGTTACGTAATCACCCCGTCCTACTTTTTGAGTAAATCCTCTAGTTCAAGATCACTTAATTGCCATTCCTTATGCTTATGCGACTCATCCTCTTTGCCTTAGCTTTGTAGAGGTATAATCTCATAGAGCTGTTGACAACTATGAACCTTGGGAAAATAGAACATAAACGACAACGTCTAACATATTTTTAACTACATATTAATCACAAGAATTTTTTGAAATTGCCGAAGTCTCGTAGCATTTCTTACTCTCTACAGTTCCTTAATATCACATATTGTTGAAGGCATGACAAGATCATGATAACGAATTTAGAGTGAGAAGAGCAACAAACAGGAGGAGGCAACTGTTGAGCGCTGGCAGTATAAATAACGTCAAGTTAAAATTGTTTAATGCCAAAATGTTGTATTTCTAATGTTGTATTTCTGATGACCCTTTTTTTCTGCAGTGGCTTGCTCGTGGCTTACCTGAGTATGAGACGATTTGATAAATATGGTAATCTGCCGCTACTACCGTTCTATGTCCATAGATTTTTAAGGTAATTTCGTATAATTTTGTTAAAATCTGTGTTTGTTATCAATCCAGCGCTTGCGTCTTCTTACACTTTTGTTCTTTCCTTCTGGTTCACCTTCTACTATAGCAAGTAACAAACTGTCTCCTTTTCTCTTCCAGTGACTGTATTTTTTGATCTTCCTTCTATGATACTGGGTTAGATAATTTGCCCTGCTTTATAATATTATTGCTGATGGAAATGTTATTGGGCTGTTAAGTAGATACGACAAGTCAGGTCTTTAAGAATTAGGACTTCTAGTGTCTGTGGGTGATATAGGGGTCTGAAGACTGGTCTGCAGCTGTCAACCGATTTGTGACACAAACAGGAATTTCTTGATTGCATTGACATGGACCTAGAAATCCCCTCAGAGTAGACCCTTCTCATGACTATATCTTTCTATATATATTATCTATATATCTTTAACTATGCCCATCTCTACGTTAATATTGGTGGGCGACAGGTTACTGGCTTCACTTACAAATCGAACAGTTGTAGTTTATTTCACAATTGGATGGTGTGAGCCTAGAGTCGACATATCTAATTTTATGTTTCCGCTGCTTACAGAATGATGTGCTGATAAACTTGTAACTGACGAAGTGCATGATCACGTATAGACTGTATGACTACATCGTAAAAGGTAAAAATGAAACTAAGTAACAAAAGCAAAATACGCTACCAAAAGGCAGGTCGGCTGTGTAAACCACGGAACATAAGCTTCTATTAGCTGTTGCTATAATAATACCCTGACTAACATGTGCCTTTATGAAAGGCCACGAAGCACTCATTCAATCAACACTTTAAGAAATGATATTAGCTCTGATCGTAGTAAAAGAATTAATTTTATTCTAGGAGTGATCATAATTATTTTCAAACATAGGCCTAATCGTAGGATTATTTGCCCTTCCTTTACAACTATGTCTAATCGGTTATAGTAATTTGCAACATAGTCAAGTTCCTCTACCATGTAGTCTTGGTTTTCGTAAAAGAAAGGATGGTTTACCACGGAAACTCTCTGTCCGCCTACTGCTTCAGGTTGTGTAATTTGTACTGCAAATAAAGAGAAGATGTAAGTGAGAAAATAGACACAATATTTGGAATATACCCTACTCTAGAAAATGAACCAGCGGAGCGGATAATTTCACACGAACTTGGAATTTGTAAATTTGATGAAAATTACAGAAGCACACAAGAGGCAAGTTTTTAAACTTAATACATTTTTTTCTTGTTAGGATGTTACAACATTAATAAAAGATACAAAGTTGTGACAAAAGTTGAGGGATAGGCCCCTTTCCGCGCCTATTGCGCAGACCCTGAAGTTAGTAAGTGGGTAGGCACTCACTGGTATAATAAATGACGACAACTGAAGAATTGTACTAAAAGATAACAACATAGTGGAATAGCGTTTGGGTCTTCATAGCTCTTAAAAGATTTGCGTGGACCCGATAAATTTGTGCTAACCTCTTAAATGAAAATGATATCTGTTGCCCAAAACAAAGCACATTATTGCCGTCATATGCAAAACATGGTCTCATTTGATTTCTTAATACAAGGCCTTATATGACAACATTGGACTTAAAATTCCTAAATGTAAGTAAGTGGAACGTGAAAGAGGAGCATTGTATTTCAAAGTGTTGCAAGATAATATTAAATTACTAAGGTGACTTATCATCATGTAGAAATGTAGTGACATAAGCAATATATCATATAAACTGCGACACTTTATGAAGTGAAAACCTTTTGTTATGTTCTCCTTGCTATTTAAATGCAAAATGATGTCAAAAGGAAAGAATAACAAGAGTAAAAACGTAAGCGTTTAGAGCAATCCTTAATATCTAAGTTCACATAAATTTTGATGATAAATCTTGCTTGATACAGAGACACTATTAAAGACACTATCAGCACCGCTATCAGAGACGCTACAAGACACACTGTCAGTAAAGCTATCAGAGACACTGCCAGAGACACTGCCAGAGACACTATTAAAGACACTATCAGCACCGCTATCAGAGACGCTACAAGACACACTGTCAGTAAAGCTATCAGAGACACTGCCAGAGACACTGCCAGAGACACTATTAAAGACACTATCAGCACCGCTATCAGAGACGCTACAAGACACACTGTCAGTAAAGCTATCAGAGGCACTGCCAGAGACACTATTAAAGACACTATCAGCATCGCTATCAGAGACGCTATAAGACAAACTGTCAGTAAATATATCAGAGGCACTGCCAGAGACACTATTAAAGACACTATCAGCACCGCTATCAGAGACGCTACAAGACACACTGTCAAAAAACTATCAGAGACACTGCCAGAGACACTATTAAAGACACTGTCAGCATCGCTATCAGAGACGCTACAAGACACACTGTCAGTAAAGCTATCAGAGACACTGCCAGAGACACTATTAAAGACACTATCAGCACCGCTATCAGAGACGCTACAAGACACACTGTCAGAAAACTATCAGAGACACTGCCAGAGACACTAGTAAAGACACTGTCAGCATCGCTATTAGAAACTAGCATCGAAACTAATAGAGACACTGTCAAAGATACTGTCAGAGACAATTTCAGACTCATGGTGCAAGACAATGTCAAAGATACTGTCGGATATATTATTAGAGCCACTATGATTAACTTAATATAATCAAAATACCATTTCAATAACAGAAAAAGTAAACGTAAAGGTCAGAGAAAATCAGCCGAATAAATAAGTAAAAACGAGAAAATCTTTTACTAGATGTTTGGAGCTCCAGAAGTCACCAAGCACAATGGAGCCAAGATGACATCCATCTTACAAAAGCAGAACGTGCTTTGAACAAAATGAGCTGAGTTATGATATTGAATTAAGCCATTAGACTCAGGAAGCCATGTGTAATACAAAGACAAATATTATTGGTACATATTTTCAGCTCTGGTTTTAAACAAATACTTGCATCATTTGGTTTTGTCATTATCGTTGTAAAGGAATGAAATACCATATTGTATTTCTTTCTTAGGTTTCTATTTAATTATAAACTGTACCGTTTATTCAATATGGACATCCGTTGTCTAGATATCAATCAACTTTTAAGTAATTTTAGTGGGATGCCAAATGCAATTAGGTGTCTTTTCCTTCTAATAATATTTAGGGAGCGGTTCCGGCAGTGGTTTATATAATAACTGCTGTTTACAATAACCTTATGTCTTCATTAGTGCCTGTTAGTGTCCACTGTTGCCCATTAGTGCCTATGTCTCCAAGGTTCTCTTATGACTTGCGTAATGTAAGTCTTAAAGCGCTTTCTACCTTACCAAAGTCTACTTCATCATGATGCATTATACTGAAATGCCTACCTCGTTATGATAAATAATGTATTCCTTTTGCTTCTTGATGTTGACAGGCACTGATCACAAGAATCTTGACTGAGAGTAGTTAACATTTTGCAAAGCTTTCATATGATAGGGTAAAAAAAAAACTTTTGTAGACAATAATACGTTTACGAGTTACATGTTTTGGTCAATCGCGTTATTGTGTCATCCTGGACAGCCGCTGATAAATTTAATACTTCATAAGTATGTTGCATTGTCGAAAGAGAATCTAGAAATCTTGCTAAAAATTAAAACACTGAGGGCATATATATTTAAAATGCTGCAAACTGCAGTTAAAAGGCAATTGTGTGCAACACTTGAAAAAGGTTTATAAACCCAAAGCTTGTGAGATAGTGAGCTAGCGTCTTAGCATTTGAATAATGGCATAAAGCCAGTGGGCCTTGTACATCTGGCCAAGGATAGAAAGGGTTGGGCAGTCATGGCAGCCAATGTCTAAAGACAAGGCAACTAATGAATGAATTTCCTTCATTATCCATGGTGTTATCATAGAGTATTGTTAGTTAGATTTATTATACCGGTTGATTTCCCCTTCTCTAACTAATAACCTTTGTCTATCGATCAAAAAACCAACAAGTTAAGTCTAACCACTTCTTGATTTTCTCAGCCTATCACATCCTTCGTTGTGAATACTAGCTTTATGATTGGTCCATTGATTGTCAGTTAATGTGATTAGGTAACAGGATGAAAACAGTGACTAAGAAACTGTGAGAGAGATCACAGTTCCTCCAATGGATTTATGGCGGCAGATTTATATGTATGCTTATAGCAATGTTGCTCTCGGTAATGTCACCAGAGATAGCGTCGTTATTATGGTAACCGTTACGACACTTGTTTCGTCATTACCTTTGTAATTGCTTCATAAATCACGTAACCAGAGTATGTTTCCTGGGGAGAAAAAAGCCCACGTAACTTCCCTACCAATTCAAGGTATAGTTCAGTCTGGGGCCAGATTTATATGTATGCTTATAGCAGTGTTGCTCAAGGTAATGTCACCTGAGATAGCATTGTTACCTTGGTAACCGTTACGACACTTGTTTCGTCATTACCTTTGTAATTGCTTCATAAATCACGTAACCAGAGTATGTTTCCTGGGAAGAAAAAAAAACCACGTAACTTCCCTACCAATTAAAAGTATAGTTCAGTCCGTATCTCTACATGTTCATATAGAGGATCGATGGCTTTCGAGGGTTGAGAATGTGTGGGCACAGAATAGGAAATAGGCAGAAGGGCAACTCGGGCTATTCCAGCGAGTCACATTTTTATTACGCAATCGCCAGCATTGCTGTGAGTAACTATGTCAGCACGATATTTGATGTCTCAATAGGACATGAGGAAATATTTATATACTTTTCATAAAGGATATAGAAAACATATGCTATCTGATGTATTGCTATGACAGTGAAAATTAATGCACGAGTCGGAATACGGCGTTCAAAGTAACAGTCACTACATATCATCGAGTTGTTTATATTCTGTTATTTTATATCATGTTTATATATCGTGGGGGCACGGGGTTGATCCCCGTTGGTGACATATTTTCTATTTCTCTAGTGTTCTTTTCAAAATTACTACATAACAAAAACTTTTAATTGTAATGTTCTTGAATTGATTTCTTAATTTTATTCTCGTCAGAATTTTATTTTGTGCACTTTTTGTGTATAGGAAACTGTTTTATAAACAACCAAACTCATCTCCTGGGGTCTGAGGAGGAAGACCCTCAAAAACATCGTTGCAAGGGGGAATATTAAGAGTCATAAGATCGCGGCACACTGACGGAACAAACAACTAATTTATAGACAAAGAGGTCAATGCAAACACCACAAAAATGGAAAGAAACCCAACTATCCACCCCGTACATCACCACAACCACATCAACAACTTATCCTACCAACTTCCACGCACATGGTATCAAGCCCTCAGGGAAAAATCACAACAAGCACAAGGTCGGCATGGCGCCACCTCATAACCTGGTTCGATCCCACATCCCCCGGAGGTCCGCCACTGAATCTCATAAAGCTGCAGAACAATCCTATTGCAGTAGCCTGAGGATGGGAGAAGTTTCTCTCGAAACGTAGTTCGCAAAAAGTCAGAGTTTCAAGCCATAATAAACTCTACCATCTGTGGCAAATACTGAGTCGAAAAGCTAATTAGCTAATTATAGTTATAGTAGCTAATTATTGTTAGCATGAAAATTTTAGATGGGAATGACGTATTTGTTAAGCTGCGTCAGTGTATCTTTATTATCTATTGTTACTATCTACAGCAAACAATACAGTTTATTTCCTGTTGTTTCTGATACTTACTTTATTTTATCTGCATACATCATTAACATTTCGTACTCCACTCTAGCATTTTCTGTACGAAATCTATTCCCTGGTCTCACTGTTGTAACGACATGCTTGCGACTAATCTAAGATCCTCTCTCCCAAAATGGACATATAAATCTAACTGTATTCGCATACGTATTGTTATAGATGCTACGAGCATGAAGTTAAATTATTGCCTCTTGTTGACTTTATACAGTAACCAAAGCTAATGATATTACCGCTACCTATCTGCGCCTTTTAAACCATTTCACTTGTCCCGGCACTTAGTGTGACCTAAACATTGACACTTTACCTGAAATGCCTAACTTTCAGTAATTGCGTCAAATTAGTAAGTTACTCATTACAGATAATGACTGAAACTTTTAGGCAGACACCTAATGCATGACTTCACTAAATTCATATATAGGAACATAGGAACGTTACGTTATATGTACACTTTAACGTTACACACAGAACTCTAATATAGTCATACAGTTATACAATTTTTGAAAGAGCATGTGTTAAAAATTTGTGAACATAAATGACGGCCAACGAAGTTCAATAAAATTCTTTTACATAGTTGATACAATGGTCAAGCTAGATAAAATCCAAACAATCTACTTGTGCTTTGATAAATATATCGGAATTTGTTTTGTTTTCAAATTTAGTAATTTATTATACCTTTGAGGGCAATTACTGCAGGATTAACAGTGTATAATTAAGGTGTATATATGATTGCCTCTGTATAATATCAATCAATCAATCAATCATGTTCCTGTCGCGTCCAAGTGGATGCATAGGGCCTCAACGAACTTTCGCCACCTTACGCTCAAGGGGAGTGGGAATGACACCTTATATTCAGGAAGATCTTCCATGTTGATGTTATTGTCATCACTGCCATGCTCAAGCAAACCATTTCTCAAACAAGCTCCATCTGAACTTGTACGATTTCTGAGTTAGGAAACTCGCATTTATCAAATTCCAATTTATTTTCTGAAACCACTGCATTGCTTTGCATAGGAAACTCACATTTAGAATGTTTAGCGTTAGGGTACCTTATTACTGTGTGAAATTAGTCGGTGATTCCATGATTCAGTATCAAAGAGAAAAAATCACCTTAGCAACCTGTTAAGCACATTTAGCTCTAAAAGTGTATCATACCCTTAGCAACCTTATCCCTTACCTTGAAAATCGAGTTGTTTACACAAAGGTGCAACTGAGGTATATATGTACATATTAAAATCCGTGCCACCTGAGGTCTCTGGACGATAGACACAGCTAGAGATCACACATTTGCATATTTGCTTTGTGGGGACTGTGCAACCCTGTTAACCCTGATTCCAACTTTTTTCACCAAAAGGTGAGAGGCACAAGGAGCTCTTAAAATCCCGTGCCAGTTGATGTAACAAGATGATAAACACAGCCAGGGATTACATCACCAAAACCTCAGCTTTGATCAGCCCGACGGATTGAGCCAGATTGAGCTCCAATCTCTCAATTTGGCAAAATATGTATGCTTGAGATGAATATTGCACTCCTGTTTACTTCAAATGGACTGTCACCACTTAATTAATTTTCAATCAACATGTCATTCTGCAAAAGAACCTCCCACTGACTTGGCAACAGTATTTGCATTCAAACTCTTTTTCAGAGAAACCCGCTTACTTACTATACCATTTTGTTCCTGACACTTACTTTTTGTGAGATACCCACCCATTTACTACACAGTAGTAACTGGAAAATATTTTCATTTATGTCACGACAGGTGCTCATGGTCAACCCAAACAAATACAAACAAAACCGGTTTCGAAGCTTACTATGCAACTCCTTTTCTATACATTCAGAGAGGTGTCACCACATTTTAAAAAATACAACACCATCGGTATTGCATAAGATTATCAGACAAAAGGACATTGCCTTGTTCTTAAATTACCAAGATAATTGTGTTTGGACAAATTCGCAAGACGCTATAAATTCATGATCACGTTTTAGCTTCCAATTCTATATCAATTAGATTGTAATAAAGATAGTAGTGCCGTAGACATATTTAAAGGAGGATTACAAAATGTGTATTTTTGCAGGATGATAATGCAATTGCGGGGAATGTTAGGTTCTACTTCTACTTCGATCTAGTTAAAGGCCTGGGCTTCTAGAGCATAAATGGACAACTTAGTAATTTGAGACAAAGTGACTTACTCAAGGTCACACCGAGGTACGGGACACCGGGATCGAACCTACAACAGTCTTGCTCTAGGTCAATGCCATATCCATTGGGTTGTTTATGATGATATTGTCAACTGACTTTGCTTCGTTATTTGGGGTTGGAGGTACAACTAGGGCTAGCTTCAGTTAGTGGTTGTCGAAAACAGAATCGAAAGAGTAGGCTGGGCGTGATGCAAATATTAAAATTTAGGACGATTTATAACTTACATGAAATAGAGATTTAGAAATTTTCAAAGCGATGTCTTAAATAGTTCTTCGTGTACAAGAAATGAAGCATTAAGTACCGAACCCCAACTAGTTATTCAAGAGCAAAGCACAAAAGTTCTATACGTAATTTTTCTAATACGTTAAGCCTTTGAACGATGCTAGAAGAATAGAAAGTGTCAGTCTTTGGGATTCGATCCCAGGGCCCACGCTTTCGCAGCGTACACTTCACTACTTAAACTACGGTGAAGCCCGAGGCCAAGGTCCAGGAGGATACTTTGCTCGCAGCCATTTTTTGTAGAGGATGTATGAAACGATGGCAATGAAGATGTAAGCAGTTTGCCATGGAGTCAGGAGCGCCATATTTAGCAAAATGTCGTTCCCTAATAAAAGTAAATGTAGGACAAATGGAAATGTAGAAAAGCAATGTCACGAAGTTGGGTTTAAAACTAATGCATTAGAAACTTGTAATCGTGGAAATACCTTTTCCTTCAATTGTCTGTTGAAGAGGTTAATGTAGCAGGGGTCATAGTTGGTAAATGACAAGGTTAGACAAACTCGTCCATATATCTATCTACATGGTTGCCACCCGAGTATGTACTCCTTGGGATTACAAAGAATTGGTCAGTTATGTCTGTAGAGGTTATAGGCCACTGCTTAGGACAGTATTTAATTATAAGAAACTCTCAAAATTTTATTATTTTTAAATTTTATTTATTTTATTATTTTTATTATTAAAATTTAAATTTAAGAAACTTTAAGTAGCAAACTCCATCCTCCTAGCTCTTCTTCTGTTTTATCGTTTAAAGATCATTTTCGAGATTGCAATTCAACTTCAACTTAACAATGAAAAAACAAACTCTTCACTGCTTACAAAGCGCAACTTAACGTACTATCAACAAAGACAAACAATTCTCCATTGCATGCACAAATAGCACCAAATATGGCTATGTCGCCCGTCTTCTTACCCCAAGGTTTCTACAATGTTCAAAGATTTAGGTTTACGGTTTTCAAATCAATGGATCGTGGGTTTGAATTCCCCCAGTTCCTAAAGGAAAAAAAGGCAAGATATTGTGGTAATGCTCCACTAGTGATAAATATATAATAGTTGCTATTTGTCTGCTGAGTAATTATATAGAAATACTGATATATACTTTAAAAGGACTGAAGAAGACAAACTGTTATCATTAGAGAATAATAAAGCACTTGGTACTGGCAGCTATATAGCCAATATTATTGCAAATAATTCATTAGTGACCTCGGGTACATTTACGTGAGTGTACAAAGAATGGGAACAACCTAGGAGTTCACGTGGCGAAGCTAGGGTGAGCTATGCTTTGAGCTAAAAGCAGAATGCAGCAGTTGTAGTTCCATATAGAGTGTAGAAGAAGGCAAAGGCAGTTCACTCAGTGAAACACTCAGATGTGAATTGAACATTATAGTTTTTCAATATCAAAGCACTCATGTAAGAAGAAGTGATAGCAGCTGTAAATAACTGTGTTGAATAAATGAGAACTAACTTAACTTTAGTTGTTCGAGAGAAATGTGTCAGCTTCACATCCTGATTCTACTAAGGAAGCTACTGTAGGGAGATTCTATAAGGATAAAACGTGCCTAGGTGGCTGAAAGATTACGTATTAGACAAGGATGTGTTAGTATTATTTTTGAGAAGGTCTATCTGATCTGCACATCACAGGGAGGTGTAATGATGCCCCCCTTCCTTAACCCTATTCTGTATAGGGCGTGTTATAGACATTAAATAACTTAGGGGAAGGGTAAATTATCCCCTGCCTAAAATTGACATGAGTAACCAACAACTTGAAAGTTAGTGGACTCCTAGAGCATCATAAGAAGTTTCAGAAAAAAGGTTTTGAAAAAAAATATTGAAAATTCTGCTGATGTCAGCACTTCTTCAGAGAATTATGTGAAATCCAGAATACGTCTTTTTTCACAAGTCCCATATCTTAAATGAAGGGAGAAATATATTTGCTCATTTAATAATATAACAGCTGAAAATGTATACTTTTGGTGCTTTCTAGTATGGACCTAGATTGATTAACAAACTACAAAATGCTGGAAAATATTAATTTTTGTTTAAAAGTGCTAAAAGATATTTTAGATTGTATGCTTTAAAGAATGTACTATTGTTTTTAATTTTACTTATTAGCAACCGTATTCCAGCTGTTACTACGCCAGAAGAAGGAAGAGATTCCGAAAGCTCGCACAGAGCCCAAATTCAGTTATGTTTATATATATATATATATATCACAAAAGCTTTTCAGTACACAAAATTAAGTCCTTTGGGCTCTTAAGATGGATTGTATGTAATTCCAAAGAGTACCCCGCATCTTTTAGTCGTGGGTGGGGGCACGATGGACTATGTTCTGCAAGTATATACAGTTTCATGCAATATCGGGATTGTATGAAATCCTTAATCCACACGCGGAAATCACGTCCAAGAAAGCTCATCTACATGCATCGTTTGACTGCTGCCATTAAACCCTTACAGAAACCAAAGAATAATAACAATACACTGTGACGTAAAAGAGTTTCTTTATAATATAATTAAAATAACGAAATAACTAAGAAACTAACAAAAAAATTTAAGCTTCGTTAAAAACGTAGTTCAGAAAATTCTTTGGTAAAAAAACCCTACCTCTTAAAAAAACTATTATTGGCTTTTAAGCTATTAACCAGTTACAATACCTATTTGTACTTCCAAAACCCTTTCGAGGGTGAAAGTATCAAGAGAGCTTAACCCCACCTGAAGACGTTACGAAGTTACTGAAGTTAGGAAGTTACTATTGCTACTTGCCTTAGAAATCCCGTCGAATATCTTTTGTTTGAGGCAGCAACTATGCATCAACAAAACAATAATAGAAGTTGAAAACACATTACAGCAGACAACTCATTTTGATCAAAATATTTTTCGCCGATTCTCGTCAGTCGATCTACACGGGCAATGAGTACGTAGAATTATTTTCTTACTAGTGTTTATAGGAAGCCACCCCTTAGCGCTCTTTATACCAGATGGGCAATCGCACCCGTTGTAGACAATCAAAGCGCCGGAGGGGCCGGGTTAACGAGCACACAAGTCAGTGTTTGCAAATAGGTTAGATCAATGGATTGGAACACCGATATTGGAAAGAGTAAATCAGAGGCCACTCCTGGGCATAAATGTAAGTAGTCAGGCGCATGTTACATAATAGTGATAAATTTATGAGCGAAAACTGAAGTTCACCCCTATTAAAAATGTTGAAATGGCTAATTCAAGAGAAACATTCCCTAAAACTACAGCTTCTTTTTTCGTATTAACAAAGAAGGAAGTATACTATTGCAAGTTTTATACCTGTACAGATTTGGAATGACTTGATCCTCGTCGTGACTCATTCCCGAGCGGAAATGTGTAATTCCAACATCAGTCTGTTTCGACCATCTGAAAAGAGAAATAAACGTACAGATATGGGAGCTCTCTTCGTTGATTCAACCCTTCAAAATTATCAAAAACCGTTGTATTAGGTATCTAAACTATTCAGTTGGTTTAAATTCCTTGCCATATGGTATTAAATCAAATAAACCTACGTTCCTTGCTCCCTGGTATAGGCGTCTGCAGTTCGTTTTCTCCTCAAAATTCAGTTGGGCATCGAACCTGCTGGTCTTAGTTCCTTTCCCGCAAATACATGCAGTATTTATGGAAGATTCCTAGTCCAGGGTCTACCAACCAGTAAGAAAATTAAACCTACGTAGCTACGGTAATTGATGAGCACTTCTCTAAATCTTCGCCTCTAAGTAAAAGTTTGAGTAGAAACCCTATCAATGCAAGAAAAAATTTAATTCCAAACTTTATCTAAAAAGTTAAGGTATATATAGGTATCTACGAATCTGTAACGCACTAAATGTCACGGTCCGTATCAATAAGGCGATGGATGGGACACCTAAATGTAATTGTAGGGAATTTTAAAATTTAAATTCTCAAACACAAAGAATACGGCTCCCGTGTAATTCCCGATCACTTGTAACAGGCAGGTCTCTTCTCCCGCCGTTATACGTTTTTGAGACTCCCTAATAAGACACGAAATGAAACGACTTACCTTTCTGTCCTTGTCTGAGTGGAACGAAACTCTGTCAAGAAATACAATAATAACTAACGTTAGGACTTTGTAAATACAACTTAAGTAATAAACATTTTAATACTCTCCTATCTTCCCGAGTGGGCTCTAAATTTAAAATATGTGTTTTTCACCAAAGTAATATGAACAAAAGCACACTTTGGAATTGTTTGGGCCTCCCGCCTTCAGCAGTAACGAACTATTTAGCACTAATAATAATACGGGGGTGTCAACTACATGAATCAATCAATAATTCACACAACAATTTCGGAGGCACATAGTAGACAGGAGTTCTAAGGAAGACAACTTCATTGGTATCTTAGAATCTAATCCACTCAATACATATGGCTCGGCGTAGCAGGAAAAGGGGATTTATATTTGGCGGCAAAGTTCTGGTTTGTTGAGCCTAGTTTAACTGCCTCCTAGGTTTGGATATGATGCTCGGAGCATGCCCGTTGCAGTATAGAGAAACAGTAAACAGTAAAACTCCTGCAGCAGCTCTGATCGAGGAGTACATGCTGTGCAGCTGCTGACTTTAAGGCTTGAAGGATTTATTGACAACCTTCCATTAACTGAAGACTCGTGAAAAAAAGAAGCGACAGAACTTTATACTTGCCCTACCACCAAAATCAAAGCCATGCGCTTCTTACAAACATTTTAAAACTTGGCGAAACGTACCGCATGACATTTCACAACGATAAAAATTCCAGTAGACTTTAAATGAAATTGAAAAGGGGGGCAAATTGTGCTTCACCGACATGGTTTAAGGATAATTATCGGTAGCACAACTATGTCCGTGTTTCAGACGTTATTTATCATCACAAGTACGCCATAACAGAAAGTACTTAAAACTACAACTGGCGTAACACCTGTTACAACAAGTGATCGTTAAAGACTCATGATTTCGGGAACTTGCATGTCACATCTCCCTGTTGATTGAAGGAGAGAGTTAGATACCGAGTAATACCAGACGCAGGAGCCCCTTTCCTTTACTAACAGTCTTGTACGATTTTGGATGGTTTCATCAACACTGAGTAAATGTTTACATTATTTAAAGTCTGGGGTCGTAGCTACGTGCACAATCAATAAAACACTGAACAAGCCGCGTCTGGCAATTGGCAATATTTTCCAGGTAAAAAGAAAAGTGATGTTGTGTTCTGTTAATAAACTCGATTACCTTTTCTCGCTGTCTGCCTTTTCTTCATTTAAGGCTCCAAGTCTATTCTCATTTCGATCAAATAGGAGCAATACGTGGCAATCTACGAAAGCATAAAACATAACTTAAAAGGAGAGGCATTCAGTCGAAATTGATGCGGTTCCTAATTGGTAGAGGAGGTTGGAAACCATCCTTTTGACATTATATTCCGTTGCTCATCAAATTTACAGCGTTCTAGAATAAGGAATATAAATACTAAGGAAATGACACATACTTTGAGAGACATATCGGTATATATTTTTCTTAGCATTCGATGCTAACTTGCATCATGCAGTTCTAATTTGGCACTTTCCATTCAAAAAAGTCTTCTTATTTCTAAATTAACGTCTCCTTTGAACTGCAAGATCTCTTCACTACCTCTTCTACTGTTTTAATGCACTCAATGGACCTTTATCACACAAAAATCCAGAACGAGGCCGGACTCGCAAAGAGCTCGTCAGGCCGTAGGTTTACATTAAAATTAGGGCATAAAGGCATAAAAAGGAGGGCATACAGTTGATTGTAATACAAAGACTAGGGTAAAGACTAGGCATCTAGTTTGGCTCCATCTGATTAGGAAAAAAACTCTTATAGTATACAAGTACTGCTAAGGCATTATTAAATAGAAGTATGGACAAGCCCAGTATGCCTGGTCAAAACATCAGACAGAGAATGATCCTGTAACTTTGCTTAATAAGCATTCTTTTCCTGAATCAAGCCTTGAAAATGTCTCTTTCTGGTTACATTGATTAATTCTGTTATTCATTCCTTTATATGTGCTTTAAATTCAATTTATTAAAGTATCTCTTATCAAATGGTATTGGCTATTAAATTTATGAGAGCTACCTTTACAATTTGTGCTGCTCAAAACTGAAAAAGATTAACAGAACCAGACATTTTAAGAATGATTTTCCAGCTTTGGAAAAGGGTATAGTCCCTAACTTTGAGAAGAATTACTACTTAAAACTTGATGAGGCATGTCAATAGGGTAATTATACCGTTGCTTGTGTACCACCGAAAGTGTACAGTTGTCCACCAGTTCTTTTGGAGATTCATGAGAAATTGATACGGTGCTGCATTTTTACCACTTTGGACCAAGTCAGTATTTTCATCCTCGCTAAATAGGCTATAATTTGCTTGATTGAGATTGCGCTAAAACAGGGACATTTAATGTTGCTTAATTTTACTAACAAAAAAAATCGTGTTTGCCTAAGATAAGTTAAATTTATTTTAATATTATTTTATAAGTGATATGATAACTGTGATATCCTTCTCCCTTGCAGTAGAGCCAAATCAAATTGGAAATTCCAATTTGAGTAAATACGTTCATCACAATATCAAAGTGGTACATATATGTTTTAGTGAAACGATTTAATTATAAACGTGGTAATGTTTTTGCGTTTACTTTCGTTCATTTTGAGCAGGGTCATTTATAACCAAGTTTTCAAGCCTGGAAGACTGTGATGAAGACCCCCACTCTATAGAAACTGACACCACTGAACAAATGGACGCTGAAGTTATCGGCTATGCTCCTGCAAAGTTGAGGAAAAATAACATCTCAGAGAAAACTGTGAAACTAAGTTAAGGCTAGATAACAGGCATCAAATACATCAACCACAGCAAAAAAAAAAAAAAAAAAACATTACATAAATAGGCTAAAATCAGCTTATATCAGGACCACCAACAATCCTGGGGTGGATTTGCTTGAGACAGATAAAATGAAAAGGATACTATTAACATAGAACTAAGGCCAAAAAGCCTAAACTAGTGGTTTTCAGCCATCCTCCTTTTTAATAACCCAAGAAAATCATTCTTAGCTTCCATATCACTGATACTGTCACCTTTTTCTTTGTTTTGCTGGAAAAGAGTGATCTCCAAAAATTGTTTTGCTCTTTATTTGGTTTTAGCTAAGAAAAACCTGTGAAGTCTTTTTCTTGTCTGTGATATGTATATTAATATTTTTCGTAAATGTCTATATAAAACTTTGTAAATTTTTCTGGTTTGCATTCCTTTTACACTTATTGTACATCATATACTTTTTGCACCACAAATACGATCTTGGACAAACATTTGAACTCAAATGCAACTTTTATAAGAATAGACAAAAGGCTCTAGATCTTTTCCCATGATGTAGATAGTTTCCGATATTAGGGACAGGCTGGTGGCTGGGCCTGGGCCAGTAAATTCCACATTTTTGTAGATAGGAGCTTGACATTTTCGCTATAGGGTTCTTTTATACGCTGAACACGATGGTGTGATTTTCGTTAAGATTCTATGACTTTTAGGGGGTGTTTCCCCCTATTTTCCAAAATAAGGCAAATTTTCTCAGGCTCGTAACTTTTGATGACAAAGATTAAATTTGATGAACATTTATTTCATTCACTGATGCTCGACTAGTCTACAAGTGCCATTTTGGAGCTCTTGAAAATTGCAAAAACTTTATGTATGCAAAACAAACGGTCAACTTTGTCAGTGATGCACTTCCCGATATAGCTCATCTACACTTGAGTAAAGATAAACAGCTTTAAATATCATTTAGTTTCATCGGATCACAATTTCGTAGACCTAAGGAAGATATTTCCGATAGCAGTTCTATGAATACCATTTCGTAACTTCCGAAAATTGTTGAAATTTTGCAAAGCAAGTTGGTACCTCCCGTAGAAACTGCGCTTTTCCTGTACAGCTCATAAACACTCGAGCGGAAATTAACAGCTCTCAGTAACGTTCCCATCGAATGTTTCAATAGTTGCCGGACCTCATGAAGCTTTCGGACCAATGGGGTGTATGTATCATTTAGGAGCCTTTGAAAATGAGAAAATTAAATTTTGCAAAACCAATCTGCTTACGCTTGTCAACGCTTCTCTTTCCCTATACAGCTCATGTACACCCAAATGGAGATTAACAGCTTTCGGCCTTTCACTACTTGTAAGACCTCAGGTAGCCGTTTTCCGATACTTCACTTATTACTACACATTTGGAGCTTTCGACAAACACGGAAACATTAATTTTGCAAGCCAAGTTTGTTACTCTTATTGAAGCTGCTCTTTTTCTTACCTCATGCTTACTCGAGTGGATAGTACAGCGCACATAAACGATTCCCTGCAGTGCTTCACTCGTCTAAGACCTCAGGAAGCCATCTTTCCGATAGCTCCTAAGTACGTAGTAATTTAGAGCGTATGAAATTGGGAGAGAATTTAGTTTCGGAAGCCAAGTTGACAAAGATGGAATTTTGCAATGGAGCTCTTGGATACTCAAGTAAAGCTGACAGGATTTCACTATCATGTACTTGCATTTCATATCTGTAAGTCAGTTGAACCTGCTGTCATAGCAAAAGGGGACATTGTTCGTATTCAAGAGGACAATATCAAACATCATCAATGGTGAATGGGTAGAGTAGAAAGACTCATTTAGGGTAAAGATGATGTAGTTACAGGGCTAATCTACGTGTGTGTGGTAAAGGTGAGCTAGAATATCTCAGCAGACCTTTGCAGAGACTGTATCCAGTAGAAATTAGTAGCCAATATGTAGATGATAGCGGGGCCGTGGAAAATTCAAATGAAAATGTCAGGGAACCTGGTGTTCCCTGGCGTTGCACGGCTGCTATAGGTCCGCAGTAGAAAGATGCATAGTAACCGATTCGGGAAGCGGATGAGGGATTATATTGTGTTTTTCTTTGTAGTAACGCACTGACGTATGACCTTTTGTTGTCATTAGCTGTGAAAGCGGGTGATGTTCCGCTATTAATCAATTAGGGATTTATGAATAACCTTTTTTGCAGGCGATTTATACATGAACCTCGTTTTGAAATGCGAACTTGAGTAATGGAACGGAAGGGTGGTTTAGTATGTTGGGGTTTAAGTATTTGTAATTTCACGTATCTACGTAGTTTGCGAGTTTATGTGTTTTAATTTGATTGGACAATATTTTAAGATTTTCCGATTTGTTGTGTATAATGATGTTTTTATGAAATGTGTCACTCAGTTGAAGTTGCTGTAGTCGAAGTTGTCACTGTTATTTTAAGATGTTGTGTTAAAATTTGACAAGAACGGACTTGCTACTCAAAGTAGTTAATTGAATGGGATCGGCTCTTTATTCGAGTGTTTTCTTGCATCCTAACATTCGAAAAACCAGCGTAGTCGAGGGCGTAGTTGCACCAAAGGGAAAGCTAGAGGGGAGGGTTTTGCAAAATCAAGCAATCTTCACTTGTAAATTATATCTTCCTTTGTTTTAAATGGTGGCCATTCCAGATTACTTACGTCCGCTTCTTTTTTATCGTGATAATAGATTTTCTGCACAATTTGTTCTTTAATCCATTGATATCAAATAACTTCCTGCTACTTTTAAATTCCTGAGGGCAACCGCCCACTCACCCAATTGTTCCAAATTTGAATGTAACTATCCTTAGTGGGGGTCCCATTATAAACTATTCGTCAACGTCTGTGCTTGACGATCGTTTATTCTTGCGACTATGGTTTAACAGACACCCCTGTTTCCCATCAGGTAGAAAATTGTCTCAATGAGACTATATTGATAGCTGTGAAGAACAAAACTCCAATGACTTTAAAAAAGACTGACAGTACACTAAAGTTTTCCTTACACGTTAGAGTAAAATTTAACTAAATTTCGTTGAAAATGCATGTTTTAGTGCTATTTTGTTAACAAACATCACTGTTTTGTCGTGACATAAACCACTTCTATCATACGTTTTATCTTTTATCCCCTGAAAATATCATTATTATTATTTTATCCTTTCCCCTCTCCTGTTTATTCTACCATCGTTCCTTATTACATGTTTCTTTACTCCCTTCACTTGTCTTGCTCATTAAAATTTCGCGTCTCCAGGGCAACTGAAAATACTGCTGCAGAAGAAGGAAATATATCATTGACAGTTTCCTTCTTTTAAATAGAAAACCGTGCAATTGAAGAATACAGGCTTTTTTTAGGCGACTCTTTATTAGCAACACTGAGATTAAGCAAAGAAAAATCAACAGAAAAACAAATAAGAGACAAATAAGCAACAAATAAGCAACAAATATGCAACAGATAAGCAACAAACAGGCAACAAATAAGTAACAAATAACAAACAAGTAAGAAAAATATAAGTATAAAATAAGCAACAAATAAGCAACAAATAAGTAACAAATAAGTTTTATTACTTCCAGGCAACTAACAATGGCAACAAGTACCTCAATAAA
Source organism: Alatinidae sp. Z8VKAUB7J3 (assembly GCA_010016025.2). NCBI lineage: Eukaryota > Metazoa > Cnidaria > Cubozoa > Carybdeida > Alatinidae > Alatinidae sp. Z8VKAUB7J3. The sequence continues at coordinate 177,070,482 of JAAAKM020073195.1, read as the reverse complement.
GACATCTAGTCCATCAATTCTCGCTAACCATTGTGTGCGACAAACATCAATGAGCCTGGTGTGACGAGCATATGGAAGGTGTGCTCTGATAAATTTGCTTAATAAGTCAAACCTTTTAGGGCTGTTATTAAAGAAGTCTGAAACAGCCTTAACGTGTCCCATCATGTTCCTCACAACCTGGATACCACATGACGTAGCAATGCAAAGGTTCAAAGCATCGGAAGCGCAGTGAAAGTATAAAGCCTTAGGAAACTGATCTTGTATCCTTGCTGCTGCTCCTGAACATTAACCTGCCATATTTCCTGCTCCGTCGTACCCTTGCCCACGACAAAGACTCATATCTATCCCTAGATGTTCAACTGCCTGCAGTATTGTCTTAGATATTGCCTTTCCTGACATTCCTTCATCACAAGACACAAAACCTGTAAAGTCCTCCCTTATAGTACCTTTTTGGTCTACATAACGCAAGACAAGTGGCATTTGTTCTACATTACTGACATCACAGGCCTCGTCCGCTAAAACAGAGAAGAAAATTGTATTTTTAACTTCTCGGACTATCTTAGACTGAATTATCTCTCCACAGATGCTGATTATTTCATTCTGTGTTGTCTTTGATCTGTAGGTTGCATTTTGGGGGCCATGTTTTATGTGGTCGTCAAATATAGTATTCTTACCACAGCGTACGAGGTATTTAATAAGTTCTTGCAAGTTACCTGGCTTTTTATCATAATGTTGGGAATCATCCCGTTTTCCTCTAAGAGGAATGGTTTGCCTTCCACAGAGAATAACTGCTTCAACAACAGGAACAAGCTTTTCCCTATTATTACGCACCTGTTGTGAGGCAACTGTATTCAGTTGCACATTTATGGATAATAATTGCTCATTCTGAGCACTTTTTATTCCCAAGGCATTTTTGGCAAACTAGCACAACAGACCAAAATTTTTCCATGTGGTCTGATGGGCGATTTGGGACCACCATGGTCTCTAGGGGCCCGTAAGCTATGCTGTGTGTTAATTTCAGCTCATTCTGAGCACTTTTAGTTCCCAAGGCATTTTTGGCAAACTTGCACAATAGACCAAAATTTTTCCATGTGGTCTAATGGGCGATTTGGGACCGCCATGGTCTCTAGGGACCCATAAGCTATGCTGTGTGTTAATTTCAGCTCATTCTGAGCACCTTTAATTTCCAAGGCATTTTCGGGAAGCTAGCGCAATTGACCAAAATTTTTTCATGTGCTATAATGGGCGATTTGGGACCACCATGGTCTCTAGGGACCCATAAGCTATGCTGTGTGTTAATTTTAGCTCATTCTGAGCACTTTTAATTTCCAAGGCATTTTTGGAAAACTTGCACAATAGACCAAAATTTTTCCATGTGGTCTAATGGGCGATTTGGGATCGCCATGGTCTCTAGGGACCCATAAGCTATGCTGTGTGTTAATTTCAGCTCATTCTGAGCACTTTTTATTCCCAAGGCACTTCTGGCAAACTTGCACAATTGACCAAAATTTTTCCATGTGGTCTAATGGGCGATTTGGGACTGCCATGGTCTCTAGGGACCCGTTAGCTATGCTGTGTGTTAATTTTAGCTCATTCTGAGCAATTTTAGTTCCCAAGGCATTTTTGGAAAACTTGCACAATAGACCAAAATTTTTCCATGTACTCCAATGGGCAATTTGGGACCACCATGGTCTCTAGGGACCCATAAGCTATGCTGTGTGTTAATTTTAGCTCATTCTGAGCACTTTTTATTCCCAAGGCACTTCTGGCAAACTTGCACAATTGACCAAAATTTTTCCATGTGGTCTTATATTATTGCTATTGTTAGGACTGTCGTTAGTATGTGATTATTTAGTTACCCTACTAAATTCAGTGGGGGCGCATTCATTTTGCTAAGGCTTCGCCAAACACTAGTCACAGCAATGGTACAAAGTGAAGTAGGAAAACTTTTCGCGAAGAATTTGTAGAAAGCGACAGGACTAAGACTTGGGTAAGAAAAGATCATGCACACGAATGATATGTTTTCTGTGACTCGTTCTATTGAAGAACGTGTAAACTGCAATCAAATTCTTTTTCCTCGACAGAACAGCGGCTTCTACGTTTAATGAATGCGGCTTCAAGAGGGGCGTATTTAAAGAGCGAGTACAACAGAGCCCAATTGCAAATTCAACGAATTTGATTCAATGCTGCTGAAGGTATGAACTGTAGAATTTGATATAAAGCTGTCAAGAAATTACCAAGAAATTAACGATCCCCGATAAACTAACTATAGCTTACGGAGTTAAAAATGTACTTTGTAGTTTGCAAATCATAATTATTTTTAAAATGGTAAATGCAAACGTTTTGTAGGTTTTAGCCAAGCTAAGTTTAATATTGTCTACGCTATCGTGTTCGCTTCTTATCTTGACAAGACCCTCTATCCTATCAGCCGACATAGCAGACTGCAATTATTGTAATTAGTCACACTATTTGGACTTAGATGTCCACTCGCTGGCATTAAGTTACAATCACTAGCATAGTAGCAATGAGTTTGGTCATCTAAAACAATTCAATTGCCAAGTTCATGTTACTAAAGACCACCTCACAGATGCCATGGAGATCCAAGATTTTAATTGACCCTTGTTTTACTTTATGTACTATGTTGGATCATACTCTTCCTTCCATTCATCTCACTTCTTGGACACGGGGACCACATGGAATGGCGGAGAACACATAGAATGGCGGAGAACACATGGCCTCCATAGTGCGCCATATTTGGTTACGCATTCAATACCGGGAGAACAATAGAATTATCCTTCCAGACTTTTTATGTATAGTTCAGTGGTGTCAACATATATGGGTCTCTTATTGGAGTACAGAGGACTATAAGACTGGATGCTCTTCCTGACGTCACCAGTGGCCCTTCGGGGAACTAAGATCGTACCCACCGGCAATAAAGGCAAGTGAACAATCCATTGGACCACGGCCGCTTCCACTGACCCCATTGACGTTTCCATTGACCCCACGACCACTTCCACTGACACCCTGACAGCTCCACTGCCACCTCGGCCGTTCCCACTAACCCTAAGGCCACTTCCACTGACCCCACGGCCACTTCCATTGACACTACGACTGCTTCCTCTGCCACTACGGCCGCTCCAAACAAATATGTATAAATACCCTACAACAACAACACAATATATCCGCAAGGTGCAAGAAGACTTGTTGTCACTGAGCTCTTTGACCATACTTCCATTGCTGAAGACAATGAAAATTTTTTTTCAATTCGCAATATATTTTTTCCAACACACATCAACGAACTGCAGTCAAACACTTACAATTAATAGGCATGTATGATTGATTAGAATACAAAACATCTAGTTCGAATGGGTAAACAACATCTAACCTTATGAAAAAGAAAGAAAACGTGAAAGTAATAATAATTATAACAACAGGAAGCAAAAAAATTAACAAAAACAGAGATCGATATCCCCTACTATACAAATAACAACACCTATATACGATCATAATAATAATACAAATAATAATAATAACAATTAAAACTCAATGCCTTTATTGGTGATCTCTTTACAAAAAACATTTACCGCTGTTGTCACCTGGCGTAGTACATGGGACAGCAGGATTGATATACAGGAGTGTCTAGTCCGAAGAAATTTAAAATGAGCTAACACTCAGTACCCGAGTTGATAAACTGAAAATAATGGTTAAGAAAAGTCTGCCCTAATCAGTCACCCCCCAAAAATTTTATTTACATAGTTGTTGCCAGGCCATTAGCCCAAGCGTGATTTTGAGCCCCTCTTTCATTCAGTTGTACATAGGAGTATTTTCTCTGAACTTGATTCCATGAGATACTCGAAAGCGCCCAACTTTATAAGGAACATACTGGTATTAGTAGGTGATAACCAGGGTAATTGCAGTTTAGGACGGTCTTCATTGCTCATCCGATGGGCAAAATAAGTCTCTCTTGGTAAATTCTAGCTGACAGTCTTGTTTTGGGAGCAAAATGGGAGGTGGGACGAGGAAGGAAGAAGAAAAAACAAGGCTGAAGAAAAATAAAGAAAGAAAGAAGAACAAAAGAATAAAAGAAAGCAACAAAGAAAAGGGAGAGAAGAATGGGGAAGAAAGAGAGTGAGAAAAGGGGAAAAATGAAATTCAAGGAGGAATGGAAGAAATAAAAGTGTAAACATGAGGAGGAGGAAGGGAGGGGGAAGAATGAGAGACCAAAAAGAGGAACTATGAGAAAATGGGATTGAAGAACGAGTGAAAAAAATAAAGGGGTCAACATTAGGAGGTATGTAACTTAGAGGGAAGAAAGAAAGCATAAAAATGAGGAACAGGGGGGAAATGGGATTGAAGAAGAAATGAAAGAATAAAGAGGCAAACATTAGGAGGTAGGTAACTAGAAGAAGGACAGCGTACAAATGAGGAATAGGGGGGAAATGGGATTAAAAGAGGACTAAAAGAAATAAATTCATTAGGAGGTAGGTAACTAGAAGAAGAACAGCGTACGAATGAGGAACAGGGGTGAAATGGGATTAAAAGAGGACTAAAAGAAATAAATTCATTAGAAGGTAGGTAACTAGAAGAATTGGTTCTGTACAATCGCAGACAGACTGGTGTATTTATATTGGTAAGGTTAATGGTCAGCTAGTGCTTCTTGCTGTTTGAGAGGGCCAAATAATTTTATTTACCAAAGATGTGTCTAAAAAGACAAAAGACATCTTTTCTAAGAAATATGCAATGGGAGCTTACTATGGATACCTTACTTTTGGTCTAATTAAAACCTAGAGGAAAGTACGAGAAAGCGACAACTTAGGATGTTGTACATTATAGTTAGCATATGTTGATACCGAGGGGTGCACCACTCCTAAAAAATGTCATATTGTACACCTTCTGCGCTTATTTCATTGTTTAAATAGAGATCTCTTAAGAAATGAAATGATTAACCCTCTGTTATTGGAATTATGAATCGTAAGTGGTTAAGGAAAAATGGCTGTGTAGAAAGAATAAAGGAAAGAAATCACTAATCCTTTCTGGCTAATCCTTGAGCGAGGGCGACGACGGGCTGTTACCATAAACTTTAAAAGTAGTTCCGTTGAAGTAAGAACGTCTTCGAAGCAAAATGTCATACTCAAGTCAACACTTTACGATACAATGACTTTTAGCAAGTTTGCTTACATAAAGTCTCACTCGTAGAAAATAAAACAATATCTGATTACAGTACTTCATTTCAAGTCGTATATTTTTTCCTTTATAGATTTCATCGGGTGCCTCGAACAATCTTCTGGCAATGCCTCATGAACACATTAGCAAGGAATAACTTTTCCCTTTCACAAAGAACAAAAATATAACGAATTAGCATTTCATATGTGGATTCCTAAAATTACTTGCATGATCATTTTTTCTGAAGAAAAGTCATATCCTTACAAATCTATCATAGAAATAGCTTAGTTTTAACTTTTAGCAAAAATGTACGATTTCGTTTACAGGATCCAATAATATTGATATGTGTTCATTAACTACCAAAGAAAACATCCCGGAATGATTTCAGCACACAATCGCTTCTTTTGTGTCGCCTGTTATTGATTCTTTTCAAACTTTTTCCATTTTTTCCCCTATATTGTCATCGCTGATACATTTGTAATGTAAAGGCTGCTTTATGGAATGGATTTCCAAACAATTTAACGCATAAATAAATGTAAAAAATGCCGTTGAAGCATGAGCACATAAAAAAAATATATATCTTATCAATTTTAATAATGTGCTTCCTTAAAGCTTAATTTAATACCACTTTAAAGGATACCAACATAGTACATGACGACATAAAGAATCATCAACTCGCCAAATTTACTCAATCTACAACAAAATATCCTAAATGTCATTTCTTTCTAGAAGTTTTCTCATCTAACAGAGATTGATTACGGACGTCTTTATTAATAACTCAGAAGCTAATACAACTTTAAAGAGTTGACTTATGGTACAAAATTTGAGTATAGCAGTGAGTAACGGATTAACTTTTCTAAATATTTTACCCAAACACTATTCACAGCACCTGTCCGGGAAGAAGTATTGTGCGGAGAGGATTCAAACACATCGTAGAAGATAATAAGCACGTCATCGACATATTTTTGGTAAGTCTTTTAATTTAGAAACATACAAGTTATAAATACATAAATAAAGCATTGGCTTTTTTGTGTCGATGAGTACAGCTTTCAGAGCCGCAATGTGATAAGGAGAGCGTGCAGTGGCGAAGCCAGGTTTGAAGACATGGTCAGGCTCAGTAGTGTACGAGGCCCGTAGCCCGGGGGAGGGAGGAAAGGGGTATTAGTGGGCCACGCCCACACACGATATATTTTTGCCTCCTGTTGAGATATTGTTAAAGAACTTTTCAGGTTAAATATAAAGTCAATGCCTTCATGACGTCTATGGTGTACTTGGTGTAAACACTTTACCACGCAATGCATTTCGTACCTCTGTGCTGTTAAATAATGGTGGAGTTAATGGGGGGAGGCGTTATTCAATTTGGGCATGTAAAGGGGGCATTTCATAGAGTGTAGCGTTAAAACACAGAGTTTCAGTAGAAACAAACAAGTTCTGATATTTTGAGAAGTTACGTGCCCAGCTATATCAGATTCTTTTCCTGTCCTTCTCTCTTTTTTTCGTTGTATTAAAAATATTTCTTAGTACCCTCCCTCTTACATTAGGCGCTTCGCCCACCCACAAATCTCGACTGAGTTCGATGGAGTCTCGTTTTCAAACTAACATCATGACTACCGCATAAACAACAACAACAAAATCACAATACTGAAGAGGATATTCTGATGTTCTTGAATGCAATGCTGCACAAAATTGTTATGGCCTTCACTTTCCTTGGATATGATAATGACAAGATATATACAATCGCCGAGTAAATAGGTAGCAATCAGTAGTACTTCGATTTACGTAATTCACGATGTTTACTCGAACATTTTATTCCCGGTGGTAGCACATCTACAACTACATAAACGATAGTAAAGAGTTTCGTCGTCAATCGTTGAATTGGATTTGCAGAAGTTTAAGTTATTTACTGTGATCACGGAGGGCATTCTGCGTTGCCTGATGCTATCGTGTATTTCTCTGAGAGTGGATGACATGCAAAAGTTGTTAACGTTTCCAAAACGGAAACTTGTTGAAACCCATTCTGGAAGTTCATGACTGTTCGACGAGAACCGTACAAAAATTAGTCCATTCTCCTATTGTGGCTTGCAAATGCAGGCAGTGTTTGCATCAAGACAAAATTTCAGTAGAGTTTAAGAGTAAAACTATTGAAATATATCATTGCAATTATACTCAGTTGGAAATATCAGTTTAAACTCTGAAGGTTGTTTCACTAAATTCCACCAATCTTATGAAAATAATGTCTTGTCAAAGGTATTACAAGATGAAACTCAGATGCTGATTAATTTTGAATAATAATGGAGTTCCCATTTGACATTGTTGGCCAGTGCTTTTTATCAATGGTGGTACAGCCCCCTGGGGGCCTCGAGAACATTCAAAGGGATGTTGTATGAAGACCAAGGCATGGGGTTAGAATACAGATGAGGGGTAAATTTATGATCTCATCTTTAAAATTTCTTTGTTGAATCCAAACGGTTGGTTTTGGTATTACAATATCTGCTGACTATATAGGCCCTATATACTTTATGTTAATATATTGGGGCACTAAGGGCGTTTCCCAACTGCTAGGGGAATGGCACTGAAAAATTGAGAACTGCTGATCTGTGTCACGCGACCTTTATAGGCCTAAGCCTTGTTATTTCTTATTTTTGATGATAGCAGAAAGATCCATCGTACCCATTCATGAGTTGAACCGTCTTTTCAATTCTATTTTCATTCACAATCTCACCGATGGTTATTTTGAGGGGAAACGTCGCGTCAGGCGTAACCATAACACTACTGTTTTCAAAGCACTGATAACGGGAACACCTACTCTATGGCGCACAATTTCTGCTTTCCTGTCAGGAAAAAACACGCTGGGAAAGCCAATTATGGCATCGTTTTCGAAGAATAATCAGAGAAAAGTACTTCGATTATGAACTAAATTAGCTGTACAGAGTGATTGAAGCTTGTTAAAGAGCGACATTGATGCCCCGTTGAGTAAGTTGAAGACGTAATTTTCAACTCGGCCACAAACTGGAATACACCATAAATAACTTGGCAATAATTGTAAACTTGAACCAACAAGTAAGAAACCATAACTTATGCGGGAGTCTACCATGATCGAAAACGTTTTGGGGAAATCGACGTATAACAATGTCTCTCCCGTGTAGCCGAGGACGTTTTGTTTTATGACTTAAATAACGCAACTTGCACTACATTATAAAGGCGTGCTATAACCGATGGTGACCACGCACATCAGGCCTGCTGGTAACGACTTTTAGTTTGACCAACTCCTTCCCTAGAGGAGTGCAGACAACTAGCAACCATATAGGCGTGTTTTGGGATCATAGCCAAGTCCAAAGTTTACACATTGGAAAGGTGAAGTAGAATAAATATCACAACATCTCATCTGCATCCTCCCATTAGGGTTCTCCAGTCTTTCAACTAGAAACACCGGAGTGTGAATATGTTTTCAACTGGTTAACTCCAAGCGCATGCCCACAGAAAAAGCATGTAGGCGAGGATTGTAAGGTATTGGATCCCCAATACGAACATTTATACGACTTAAACGCACTCCAAGGAAAAGCATATGATGTGCATGGTAATGGAATTAACTTCACGTTGGGTGTTTGCAAGAAACTCAACAAAGATGGATGCGGCGCCGGATGTGCAAAGCAAGGTATGGCTCAAGACACATTTTGGCAATCCTTTTTGTAGGCTGTACTTTTCTTTCCCTCAGAGCTATCTGAGACGTTATTATTTTTTATGTGATGGGTTTATGAATACGTCACTTCAGTTTGATATCTTTGTTTTACTAATAAATGTTGAGACTAGAGAAGTTGAGCTATATCATCGCCGGGACGAACTGATGGTGACATATTCACTATTCTCTAGTGTCTTTTCAAAACTGACATTTCAAGTCCTCTCTTCTCGATGATAATTTCAAATCCTCTCTTCTCGATGATACTTTATAGCTGTTACTTCTCCATGCTGATGTCCTAAGATGTGTGTGTTCCTTTACATGCTTTTCCCCGTCTTTTGTTGCTTAACTTGCAAACTGAAAGTACTTCTCGACCTCTGGATCAGAATCCGAAAACCACTGAATGGATGGATTCGATTCACAAAAAGACCCACGCTCTACTTTACCTCCAAAACATCGCAGACGTTCATTGGGATCTAGATTGAGTTACGTCCGTTATTATGAAGTATGAAAGTAGAATCTATCCTATATACTGCAAAACTCTTCAACAAATAGCTGACTTCAGTGGCCGAGCATGTAAGAACGTATCCACAAAATGTCACCCTTGACATCTTTTAATAATTTTGTACCAACAGCAATGAAAACTGATGTAAAATTTTTGATCCCACCTATATTAAAGCAGACAGATAAATATTCTTCAAGAAATCAAAGTGTCCAAGATAATGGACATTAATAGTATCAGTGCTAGTAAATAAAAACAGCGGTCCGTAGGTCATTTCTCGGTCATTAGAATCACTTCTTTTTTCATGTGAGGACAAAATTTAAGTGAAAAATTGAAAAATTATATCTCGTGTTAGTACTATCAGTATTATCAAAAAATTTTTAGAAAAGAATGAATTAAAAGACCACTTTGATTTTAAAAACTGTAAAAAAGCCGTTGTTCCTCTTGCTCCTTTCGCCATGTACTGGCCTGCTTCTTTACAAGGATTTAAGGAAATAATATTCACTTAAATTGGGTGTAAAATAAATGTCATGAGTATATCATCTATATATCATGCTTTATCTATAAAATATGAGTCAGTTGACAAATTCTGCGTAGTTCACTTGTTGACCTACTTCTGTCTCGGCTTTGAATCAATAGTTAGTTTCCTGTTGTTACATGTTAAACTTTAGTTGTACAGATATTATTCTTCAATTTCCTTTCCCTAAATAAATGATTTATCACAACATAATGCTGGAACCGTTTCTATTGTCCTCTGTCTCATTTTATTTTTATAAATTGTCAATAAATTAAGCTTTAAAATTCAAACTTAACAATGCCAGGTATGAATACAAGGAAGAAACAAAGCTAAAGGCTTTTGCTAGTAAAAGGTTGGCCTACGAAGGTTATTTACCTAAATACTGGGTATCCAATTTTTTACTATTTAGCAGAAACTATTTGTACATAGCAAGGATGTATGGTTACTAGCCGTTTTTGCTAAACACTGGTTACAGCGACGGTCTGGCGTTAAAAAGGAAAGTTTTCGCATCCCAAAGCATTTGTAAGATGACTTTCTCCTTTGAACCAAAAATATTTGTATTTATCTGCAGTTTAGCAATTGAAAATGTTGAAAAAATTTTCTGAAGTACTAGTAAAAAGTAATAAAGTGTGGTAGCCAGGGTATAATTTGTCATTAGAGAGACACCAAAATACTGTAATTTTTAAAATTATTTAAGCGTGATTGATTAATCCTCCTTGTTCCCGTACTTCGGCTACCGAAAAAGGCAATTATTAGTGAAGCAATTCAGCTCAAATCAACTCAAAGATGACATGGCCCATGCCCATGAATTCTCTTTACGATCATGATCTCCACAACACTATTTCTCAAATATAGCTACCTATCCACAATACAAACATGCTTTTTATTGCAGCCACTTTTCACTTACTTCCATCAATGCGAGTTATGAATTGTCATTCGATCATACGGTTAAACGTTGTTTTGCAGTTGGCTGTGAAAACATTTCGTAGATTTATATATCATTCAAAGCTTACAAAGTCGCTATTATTTTAAACTTCAAATATCTATTTCTTTCATGCAATACAATTCATTAATCCCATTACAGGCATAATGAATTTACTTAGTATGATATACGTTTTCACCAAGCTAGAACCTCTGGATCTGGCCAATTACAATTTCTTTTACAAAATATGAAATACGTCGACCTTATTACACATGATATCATTTTGAATAACAAATAACCAAAAGCGCTATCTATGTTTTTAAGGGCAGTACTGAAATGTGCCAAACTGCAGATGTTTGTGACTTGCTGTTCTAATGTTATAAAAGGTGTAGTAAAAGCCTACAAGTAGATCCATATATACATGAAAAAGCCTGAGAAGAACAAGGAAAATAGTTGGTGGTGTATATATGTTTAGTGCACTGTGCAGAATGTCCCAACCTACACAAACAAATGCACCATTCACTCAATTTTTTCCTGGTGAAAAAATCAAATAAAAATTTAATGCATAAACTACATAAACATTGTTGCCAAACTCCATTCAACTGATGCATTCAAAAATATAATGACAGGTCAATTACCATGTATTTTTCAAAAAAAGTAACCATTAAATTTCATTGATAAATTGTCGACAATTTGTGGTGTTTTTCTCAACCCTTCCAATTTGCTGTGATCTCTGAAGATTTGAAAGGTGCTGCTTTCTGCACTCATTTTTTATTGTTAAGAAAATTTTGTTTGAGATTTTGATTAAATTGCCTTTTGGATTCTCCTTTCCTGTTCCAAAGATATGTCCTGGATGGATTGGACAATTACGGAAACACTGTATAAATTGTTTCTCATTCTTCCTTTGTGGCACAGACCAATACCAGACTATCTGCAGGGCCATTCATGACCAATGACTGAAGCCATTGCAAAGGGTTTTATGGGGGAGGGGCTTAAAGTAATTTAAAATGTAGGTGCCAATTTTTGAAGGATAAAAAGCACTTCTATATGATATAATTGATGTATCCACTCTTTTGATTTACAGGTGGTGCCATGTTAACTCTCTTTTTACCTTGCCATCAAAACAAAAATAAAATCATAGAAAAGCAATAAACATATGATAATAACTTACTCAGATCTTCACCTACATTTATTTTACTTTGGCCATGGAGCAGCCCTCACCCATACGTTAACATCAGAGGTCACCTAGCTCAGTTGGTAGAGTACACACTACTAAAGTGTGGGTCAAGGATTCGATCCTCGGTTGTGACATATTTTCTATTTCTCTAGTGTTCTTTTCAAAACTGGCTTGTGGAATAAAACGCTACTTTTTGGGTGATCATTAATTAGTCCTTAGGGCCTACGAGGTTATGATCAAGACAAAAGGACTTCATTATGGCCTATTTCAATGAAGTTTGATACTGCAAAGGTCGGTGGATTGGGAAGGGGGAATTGTGCCGCAGTTATAGGCGTGTAGGAAATGTTTGAACGTCTATATTGCTGCAGTATTAGAAATTATTAGTTATTTGATCTTGTGAGAAACAGTATATAATACATTTCTAACTAGCCATTCCGTTTAGCCATTTTGTTAACTGGTTCCTTCATTTCTACTCTCCTTTCCTTGTCATCTCTCACTTTCTAACTGAAATATTTCACACTATTCTACTATTTGTTGCTTTCTTTAATTGATTCTTTCCCCTATTTCCCCATCCTCTCTCCATTTTTGCTTCCTCCGTTCATCAAGTCCTGTTCCTATAACATCACATCTTTCGACTGCTTCCAAAACATTGAGCCTTTTACACTTTTTTATCAACACGGCACATTTCAAATTCAAAACAAACGGTGCATTAATGCACACTAAAATGCCGTGCTCACAGTTACGCAATACACAAGCAAGTTGCTACACAATTATGAAGTTAAGCAAATGCAATTTGGTTCTATCAGTTTGTCTGTTCAACTCTTGCAGAGGCTAGTGTCATACATAAGTTCTGCGACCTGCGAATGACGTTCACGAAGTTCAACGGGGACGGGGGCACCATTAGCAATAACAGGGGGCAGAAGGTTACAAAAGTTATCATTTCTTTTCTGCCAACTCGAACAAATACACAAAGCCTCTTTTCTTCTGACGCGGAAATTCTATGATGACGATGACAGGTGCAAATTTTGATACCAAAGGGAGATCAGGCTTATTAGCAAGCACTGGGATTGTATCCTTGGGGTGATAAGTCTTTAGACTGAAGTGTCACAATCAACAAGATGGATGTAAACCCCGTCAACGAAATTCTGACGTGGAATGCTCCGTTTTGGTTATTTGCGCTTGGAATAACTGGATCAGGCATGTGAATCAGCAGAAGTAAAGTAAAACGATCTCCTTGCTTGCTCCTCTCATACCTAGCGACGGATTTTACTCGTATGTGAACCAGGCTTAAGTTAGCTGGAAAAAGTTGATGATGACTATTGACGTTATTAGCATTAATACGCTTTTAAAAATTGCCAGAGAATGTAACAGTCATATTAGTTCCAACAATACTTGAAATAAACTAAAATTAGTACCGCTTTGGGTTTCAATTATTGCTAATCAATATCAGTTAAATTATTATTGTCTGGGTTTAAAGAAAATCTGCCCCCTGGATCCATTCCAACGTAATTTTGACTTGCCTAACATATTATCAGCCATTAAGATCCGACATCTGGATAGGTGTACGTAAGTATCAGGGGGAGTGAGGGGGTGGTGTACTAACAGTAATTAAACTTAATGGAGACTAATAGTGAAAGGGGTCTTTTTAGCCTATAGAAGCATAACACAGACAGAGACGTGCGTTGCGGTTGAAAATTGAATGGTACGAGGCATATAAGCAAGCCTTAATTGGTCATAAAAGGTTTTGCTACGAAGCTGTGGAGAAGAACAAAAATGTTGAGAATTCGATTTCCACCTCTTCTGTTCCATACTAACTCATTAAGATGATAATAAACTTTGACTAAAGAATATATTAAAGTGATAAACGACTACGGTTGGCATAATGCCAACGGTTCCCTGCTGCCATTCCTCCTCCAACCATGAATCGAATAAACTGCATGTGCACCCTTTCCGTGCGTTCATACTGTTTCTTCTTCAGTATCCATGTTTCACAACAGTGGCAGTCTCTCAATCAAAGACTCCTGATGAGCAGTGGGCCCGACATTGAAACCACCCTAAATAAACAGATAAACCACCAAACAGGCTAACTAAGAAATAAGGGCAGCTGGGGCGTCCAAGGGCAACTCCACTCAATTTATGCTGCCGGACAGAGAAGCAAGCTGTGAAACAGGCTCAACCGCCCGGAAAGAACTGCCATCAATGTGTCGTCAATGAGAACAGATACAACACATGATCCTAGTCAAATGTCCGAGAAGCGACAACAGTGACACAGTCTTCGTCTGATGTAGGTGTTGTAAAACTTTGTCCTAATTTTCAATTTTACGTGATAGTTGCTCAAGATTTTATTCATTTCCACAAATCTGCCATGAGCAATACTAATGCGTCTTTGAAGTTCTTTTTCAGATGCTCCAGGTTCTCCAGTAGGGTATAACAGCTCCCAAGAATACACAATGTACTACATTTTCGATGGCTATATTACTGATGGTAATGATGCTTTCTGGGTACTCCTCTCCTTTCCAATAAAAATGCATGGTCTTATCAATGCTGATTACCAAACAAAATCGTTGTAGAAAGTCTTGCAACACATCTGCAGTCTTCCGCAGGAGATCTATAGTCTCAGCCATCAGCCCAAGATCATCAGCGTAACCAACCCTTGGATAGCTTATTTCCCTCTGCATGCTGCTCCATCACAACGATATCTGGTTTGATATTTAGCTTGGTCTGAAAGATACATAAATCACAAACATACTATTTGGTGGGGATTTCCGCCCAATGTCCCTCCCCTCATACCTTATCTAGTGCATAGTAAGCGACTGTGAGCTAGATCTTAGTACGATTTTTGTCCTCATGTGTGTCATCCTTATTTAAAACTTTCACGAAATCGAGACTGGAGTTCAGACCCCCTGTTTATTTGGACCCCCAGTTTATTAACTTTAGACCGTAGTGATAACCGCCCGTTTATTCATACCCCCCGTTTATTCAGCTCTCCAGAGTACCGAGTACCTATGAGGGAAAAAGTTAGACGGTAAGTTTATCGGATATATTTCATATCACATTTCACTAATAATTTGTGTAATAAACAGGTCATAGATCTGTATCGGTTAAAGTGGTTATCATGTCATTGAAAGACCTATCTGGCAGTAAAAGCTATCCGTCACCGTGTAAATGAGGAGTACATCGTAATTTATAGCACTCGCACTTTTGC
The DNA here is from genome assembly GCA_010016025.2 of Alatinidae sp. Z8VKAUB7J3. Lineage (NCBI taxonomy): Eukaryota > Metazoa > Cnidaria > Cubozoa > Carybdeida > Alatinidae > Alatinidae sp. Z8VKAUB7J3. The sequence goes on along the minus strand of JAAAKM020073195.1, from coordinate 177,055,320 downwards.
AGGGGGTAATTCATTGATCGAGTAACATTCAAAAAGATCGAGTTGTTTATCTAATCTTTTCCTGATTTTTGAGTTATTGTTTTCAGTACATAGAATTTTCTGACATGAAATAGGTCTTGGTAATATCTACATCAGCAGAATATACTGTCCTTAATTCTCAGACCAGCTTTTTAACTTTTGAATACTATATTTGTTTGACCTCCTGATTCCACTTGCTATTGACATTTTCCAAGAAAGGTTTAAGGTGAGGTTTCAAAACACTTTTGTTAAGAGGGTGGATGATTTAACAAACAGCATTGATCAAGATGTAAAGGAGACCAGTTTGGTACCTATTAACTTGATATTGAAAGCATCGGTGCTTTAACTGAAACAATAGGTAGGCCTACTCCGATTCACTCTTTCCAGCCTACGGTTGTTACCATAGAGAGTGAACCTGTGTGATACAATCCTTTCCTTTAAGTTACTGCATGTGCGATTACTTCTTTACCTGTATTTCGGAATGCTCTAATGATAATTACAGTACAAACTAGTACAGTAGACCTAAAGTGTAAAAGACGGAAAAGTGCATTTTTGGACTTGGAAGTAAACGTCGTGATTTTGAACCAAGAAGATGAATAAAAACAGCACTTTTACACTACCAGGATTGGTAAGCGCTGTACTCTTAGACTGAGAAGATCGACAAACCACTTTTTAATACTAAGAAGATGCATAGCAAGGTACTTTCAGACTAAGACGATTGGTAAACGCGGTACCATTAGATTAAGCTAAAAAATTAAACGCCGTTTCATCAAAGAGTTTTGTCAAATATCATGGTGTGCTTCAAGGGTCGGCAGTAAAGGCCATGCTTTAATTTCAAATACGTAAATGTTACGAGCTAATGTTAGCAACTGCATAACAATGAGAAATAAAATCTGTCAGGAAGATAAAATAAAGGGCAACGTCTTTTAATAGTGTCTTTCAGTTGCTACTATACTATTACTAGTATGGTTTCCGTGCTAGTGGTCGCAAATCCTACTAGCCAATTTATATAAACAGGAGCTTTCTCAAGGTTTCCTGAATGCTTCAAAACAGCTTGTCGTAGAATATCACAGGCCACAGAGGCTGTGTTGACCAGAGAGTCGTTTGTATTTGGAGTGGCTTCTCCTAGACAGGCTGGCTTTCAAGGCTAACGAGCCCTGTCTGCCCGCTTGCCAGTTATACCGCTGGCGTTTCGGTCCTTCATACAAACGTTTGTCCGAGCGAGCTCGAAACAAGTTAAGTAAGTCAAGTCTCTTAAACGCCTTACCCTATTAATGCCACATTGCCAGAACTTGCTAAGATTGCGGACCACTGCCATGGAGAAATTAGTTGTTTCTATACTTATAGTTTGGTTGCCAAGGCTTGTCACTCTTTTTTGGTACATCTACAGTTATTCTTTAAAGGAGATGAAGAGCCAATGTAATTTGGAAAGCTCCTGTATATCGTTATTATTATTATCCAAAACATTATCCAAAACGTTATACCAAACATTATCCAAAACATTATCCAAAGCATTATCCAAAACATTATCCAAAACATTATCCAAAACGTTATACCAAACATTATCCAAAACATTATCAAAAACATTATCAAAATCATCCAAAAATTTATCCCAAGAGCCGCTAACATGAAAACGTGCTTCTCGGATCAGAGGAATAGAAGAGTGAGAGCCAAAGATGAAGAGATGTAAATGATAATTATCGAATCATATTCTTACAAAATAATCTCATAGCAAATAACACTTTTAATGGTCATGGTATTCTCCATAAATTTTATTCTCCTTGAATTGATAAATAAACTAAACTTCTTGCAAATATCGTGCTTAAAGGGGAGATCACGAACAAGTGGTCGATAGACACGAGGCATTATAGGCAGAATTGGAGCCATCGAAAATCTTAGAGGTGACGCAAGCTCTGCTTTGCCTGCAGCGTAATGCTTTAAACAAACGTTACAGGCTTTTATGACTTTTTCACAAGAAAGAAGGCACATTTCTTAAAGATTATTGAATCAGTTTGTTTTTAACAGTTTTTTGCCGATAATTACTTCCGAGAACTTATTTTCTGCCCCAAGCAATCCGCTTCTTAAATTGCCTGCACTTGAGATTTCCATAGGCAATTTCATCGAAATTCAAAAAAATGATATGCAAAGAGATTTTGTCATCGTTTAACCATTAAGGGTGGGGGCGTTTAGTCGAGGGCGTGTATTTAGCATTCAGGCAATATAGAAGGGGCGTTTATTTAAGGAGGCGTTTTGAAAAAGGGAGTGTTAATTCGAGGCATCAAGGAATTTGAATTAGAATGGAACAAGTCTCTGAACAGCTCTCTTGTATGTACGAATTCGAACTGGTGTTTCGGTGAACGAAATATTTCTTGGAAGAAGTTTATATTCGTAGTGAAATTACTACCCTTTATGGTCGTGTTTGACGAAAAACTCCTGATCTTTTGTAAAATGTTCCTTGGTCAAACACCAATTTTCAATTGTATGATTATTACACGGACGCTTACCAAACAGTGCTTTAGGTGGTCTTGAAGGTAGTAGCTATCCCGATTACGCAAATATCTGACCTGTCGTTTTGATCGCTTGTTTAGCCAAGCATTTTTTGAAATGATAAAATTTTTGCGTGATTGATAATAGACACAAATAATAACAGGTCGATTATAGATTTTTTGTATCCTTACCTACATTGAATATTTTAAGATTTGCGACAACACCTTCTCCAAAGTTTAGTCGCCCAAGGATATGTGACCTTATATGTACCTGATTTTATTATCCTATATCAAGTGAAAAATGTCTGCACATATGAGTCAGAAATTTGTCATAAGTATGGGGAAAATTTTACCCGTTAACCAAAAGTGACTTTCTAACATTTAATACATGAAATAAGTAGGTCCAAATTTTTGCAGGAATTATAGAAGTTCCGCTAACTGGACGTAGCTTTGAAAAGGTTGTGAGCCCACCTCTCAGTTTGTTGAATAGACTTGTTTTGTACAATACAAATGAAGTACTAAATTTTGGAAACGTCATGTTAACGTAATTATAGGCAGCAGAATGAATACATACTAATGGTATATGATAGAATTATAGAGTAAGAATTGTGGTAACTTCATTCGTGATACTGTACATTGATTGCCGAGAAACGTACTTTGTGTCACATAGGTGCGTCACGTGTACTTGTGAATGCGTTCTGCAAAAGTTCTGATAACGTTATACGTGGGATTTGACACGTGAACATGGACACGTTAATGACTGGTAGGCAGTAGAAGCTTATAGAAAAAGGGATGTGTTTACTAATTTAAAATAGTTAAATAATCAGTAAAGATTTCCTCAACGTTTTATGCCTACCATTTCGAAACCTACCATTTACGATTCTATAATGTTATGCCATAACTCATATGCAAAAGGGTCTCATTGTCATCAAAAGCTAGTTCAACTCTAAACAGAAAAATTCAATGAAAAACTTACCATTTTCCTTCTAGGGTATGTCGTCGTCTGCAAGACACTGCTAGCATTTACCAGCTTGACCTTTTTCTCAATAATCATGTCCATTATCCATGTAATAACTGGATAAGAATTGTCGGTTCTGCTCTCCTTTTTTCCTCAATCTAATCTTCATGATTACGAACAGTGTTTGTATGCAAAATCCTGCCTTTGCGAACGGTATTTGTATCCGAAAAGCTGCTTTTCCTTGAACAGGAGTGCAATCGCTATGCACCATGGTCGCACCCATTTCGTCTGAAGCTACGTTCATTTCCAAGTCTCAAGAAACAGCCCGACGTTGGGCGTTACTTTTAGTCTTCTGTACTTTTTCATGTTACAACAATCGAAGAACGATAGGAAGGGCTTCCAGCTTTACATAAAGATGAAATGAACTGTTCCAACTGATAGCAACAAAGAACAATTCCTACTTTCATATATCTCCATGTAAACTTTTCTCTCTGCGGCCGCCAAAAGCCAGGCTGAGCGAAAAAGAGCGCGACAGGAAAATGTGTCGCCTTAAATACCACTCATAAATAAGTCCCAGAGGAGTTCATTTAAATGGCTATGTAAAAGCTTGGTTGATCTCAGTCCGTGCTCAACGGAGATTATCCCCACAAAATCAAGTATCCTAACCTTAATCGACTGATGCCTTAACAATGAGTATTCAACATTAACTACCATGTTGAGACCACACAAAAGACGATCCAGTACTGAAAAGAACACCAGAGAAATAGAAAATATGTCACCACCGGGGATCGAGCTACTACGCATTAAAACACACTTCAGACGTAACTTGATGATTCGATAAACAGTCTCCACTCAGATGCATCGCAATTTTCGATGCCCAGCTCAAACAAAAATTTTTCTTGGCTGTACTCAGAATCACTTTCTTCAGACATACAAAAATCAACTGCATTTACATAAAACTGGTCACCCATCTGAACTTTCAAACCAGAGTGTTCAGTGTCTTCGCCAGAATATTGCTAAGGGTATGGAATTGTGCACTTTGAAGTGGAGATAGGCTGAAGACCCGAATATGGAACACTCAATACGGCAGAAGGCAGGCTTGGTATAGCATTTTGTGACAATTTTTCTTGCTGAAACCTTTTGTATCCACCAAGTAAAAGTAGCAATGAGTGTTGTGATTTGATGGTTTACACCACACCATAGGTATTCCAAATTTTAAATGACGATTTGCCCTCTTGTTAGCCCGTGCATGAAGCAAGCTGTAACAAATGGAGCAAACAGCATGGCAAGCCCATGTCTTTTCTTGATCTCCCACGGCTTTTCCAAAATATGCCAGATAAGCCTTTTTAATAAAATGTGGCATCTCTCTTTGAAGAGTACGTAAACGTTCCACAAATGTAACAGACAGAATCTGGGTTGTTTTGGCAACATCGTCTACTGGTCATAAAATGTCTGAAAAGGAACTAAAAGCTTCAAAACGTAGTGTCTACATAATGTGAATTAAAAAATGTTACAATTCCTTCTTTCCTTCACCAAAATGACCGCACATAAACATCTAAAATCTCTGAACATTTAACATGAACTGTATTTGGAAGGAAAAAATCAGAAGTTTGACTGCCTGAATGGCTTGTGTTTTTTGACCAATCAGTTGGGTACACTCTTTCACACATTCCATTTCGGTCATTCTGACGTTAGTACTCTGAGGAGTGTCAGACGAAAAAACAATTGCTTGATAATGACATCATCATCGTACCACGTGACCATCTTTTAAAGGGGCTTTTCCTGCAGGCAAAAGTTTCCACCAAGTTTTACAGCAAGTGTTAGTAATTCCCGAGATACTCCCGGGGGGGAGAGGGGAGGGGGCTAAAAAAGATCCCTATAATTTTAAAGGCTGAAAACTTCCACACTACAGAGGGTTTAGTCACTTCGGAATTGAAAGGTGAATTGGTCATGTCTTGTCTTGTTGTGGAGCTATGTTATTGACAGCAATACAAAAAGAAACGTACACGATAGATAATTAGGGGTAAGCCATTTCGGACATCGTGCATGAGTCACAAAACGCATGTACTCACTCACGTGCGATGGAACTCTCGTGTGAAAAGAAACGGTTTCACAACAGAACAAGGTTCTACCTACCTCCATGTCTCCAAAGTTCTCCTTCATGTACTCATCTGTCCATTTGGTGAAAACCGGAGACACTTTGTTTAGTCCTCGAAATATGACAGGTTTCATTGGCTTGGCATACTTTTCCCAGAACTCTTCAGCTGATGGAATGTCATATCGTTCTTCAACTGCCGATGGAGGTGTGTGTCCTCCAAGTGGTTTCATGTGTCCGATCGGCACATTCTCCAGTCCTCCTTCAGCCAGGTTCAAGGATAAGTACAATATTACGAGACTAACAACGAACTCCATCTTCACCGGGGAAAAACTTCCTCGATCCGCGCTGACGAGGTTCCGATGAAAGTTTCTGTTATACAATATCAGACATTGCGGAACTTCATACTTCATTCACCTCTCAGTTTCCAACAAAAGAAATGGTCGGCTTAAGAATGTAAATAGCAATTTTACAACAAAGTGCCTATTATCTTGTGTGAATTGTTGTGTGACAACTTTTCTCTGTAAGATGCAACTGATGTCTTTTGCTACCCAAAAAATGGAAAGTATTTAAATGAAATAAAAGTACCAAAGAAAATACATAAAGAGTCTTACCAAACCATTTCCCAATGGTATTTCTCGACGGATGCTATCAGGAGACAAGCATCACCAACTGAAGTCAAACAATGATCTTTGAAATGGCTTTGAAATTTGAAAACTGAGGGTCACCGATCAAACAGGTGATATGATTTTTCTCCCGCACCCCACAACACCCAGGGTGTTAAAATCATCTAGTGTAGCGCAAATCAACCAGTCTTCTCCACCTTTGTTCTGAACTTCCTTAAAATTTGCTACGAGAGATATCATTAATGTTCTCCAAAACAGAGAAAAACCTTTTCTCTTTTATTCCCAAATGTTTAAATGTACATAGCATTTGTCTTAGAATTCAACGTAGTCTTATCTTCCGAACGATTTTTTGTGGCTAGTGTCAAGCTAAAAGCCTAACTTGAGTGACTCTTGATGTACAATTTAAAATTGGGT
>JAAAKM020073195.1:176978968-177048623 GCA_010016025.2 Alatinidae sp. Z8VKAUB7J3 | reverse complement strand
TAACAATATTTAAAAGTCTTAAGGCTTTTTTGTGAGGATTTATAGTTTTGAACACGCAAGTGGGTAGGTAAAAGGACTCTTGATGTACAATTTAAAATTGGGTTAACAATATTTAAAAGTCTTAAGGCTTTTTTGTGAGGATTTATAGTTTTGAACACGCAAGTGGGTAGGTAAAAGGACATGAAATTCTGGAGACACGAAACAAAGGAGCACCAAGTCACGAAAGGAACCTAAGCCACGAAAGGTTTCCAGGCAAATAAAGGCACCGATTTAAGAAAGGGTGACCGGCCAAGAAAGTGTACTCAGTAATCACTGAGCATGCCTGAGGCAAAAGGTATTGGTCAAGCTTAAATTTCAAGCTGGATAGTACCTTAATTGACTCGTTCGCCACTAATCTGGACTTGTGCTTAAACAGTTTAGTAGAGAGTGGGATGAGCTGCAAGATAATTTTTTAGGAGAAATCGTTGGGGCATACCCCCTGGTTTTATTTAATTTTAATTAGCAAAGGTAAGCATTCAGATATGCATGTGGTTCGTAACACTTTGTTGTAATGGTATGGACACGTTCAATTCCGAATTCCCAGGAAGGGCGTAATTTGCCGCGGTATGAACCAAAACTAAAGTTTGATATTCAATTCTTAGGACACTTTGCGCAAAGCCCCACTTAAGGCGAAAGTTGCTGCCACTAAACATGTTTTTTATAGACATTTATGATTTTCTGTGAGTTTTATTTATTCGTAGTTCAAAGCCCGCCGCATACAAGTTCGCCAGTTCACGTACCTCCCAATACAGCGCCTCCAAAGCTACCCCACAGCAATATGACTACTAGGCCGAGAGGAAACATGTCCTTTGGCCCATCCAGGCCTGCCAAACCGGGCCTATCGTTATCACGTGCACCAGGGGCTGCTTTAAGGGTGATGCCGCCGAAGAAGCGACCGAAATTAGACGCAGATGATGTCCTAAAGGATCGAGATAAGAAGGATAATACGCTCGTGAAGACAGAAGAGACCTTGAAGGTACCTAAAAACACGCTTTATTAAAAACACATGATCACTATCATCGTCATCATTATCATCATCGTCATCATCGTCGTCATCCATCATCATCATCATCATCATCATCATCATCATCGTCATCATAGTTATCCTCATCATCATCACCATGATCATCATCATCGTTATCATCGATATCATCATCGTTATCATCATCGTCATCACCATCATCATCGTTATTATCATTGTTATCATCATCATCGTCATCATCATCATCTATAAGGGCAGCTGTACAAATGTCAATTTACATACAGTTAATTTGCAAGTTCTAGGTGCATCTGATCCATTAGCGCATATAGAGAAAAATTTTATTGGAATGCCTGGTGTTGGATGGGAACCTGTGTCATTTACAAGGGATTTACTGTGTTCCCTCAATAGAAATCTTGACATTGTCTTATATTCAATCCATGACAGGAGGCGAATAACGAAGGAGAATACCCGACACTGGGGTCAGGTTCATATTTATGATACTAAGGGAAATGTGAAAGTGTATGCAAAGGATTTACATGATGGCATTATCAGCTTTGAAGTGATAGATGATGAATTGAAACACATGGCTAACTATGACTGTAGTACATGTGAAAGTATTTCATGTTTGCAAACTGACAAGAATGGCTCCCTTTGGGCCTTTAACAAGACTGATAAGAAGCTAATAATGTTTGGTGATAGTGGAGATGTTATATGTACTTTGCACACAGATGTGGCATGGTTGCAGCAAGTTCACAGTTTTCACTTTACTAACAGGAGCATTTTTATGTTAGTTGAGGTGGCCCCTGATTCAGAGCTGTCTGTGATTTGCATTCCATGGCCCCTGGTTGGAGGACAACTTCCAGCCAAATACTGTTGTTATGCCTTATCAAACTTTATCAAGAGATGATGACACAAGGTCGGCTTAGTTTTAACGATACACAACAGGTGAGATGTTTTTATGTAGCTAGTGTTTGGTTTCAGAGATGGTAGTTTAGGATTTAACATTAGTGTTGTGTCAATGCTGTGAACATTATGTTCAAAGAAAAGTTTTGTTCTTGGCCTATTAGCAGGGAGTTTGATAATGGTAACTTTTTGTCAATATTGTAAATGTATGGTGTCCAACAATAGATTTTTATATGTAGAAAAGGCCCACATCTTGTGCTTAAATACTTCATTTTCGACAATCCGCACTTTGCTAGCTTTTGCTATTCAGAAGAATATGTTGATCCATCAAATGGATGTTGTAACAGCGTTCCTTAACGGAAAACTTGACGAGGAAATATTTATGGATCAACCTGAAGGTTATGAGTTGCCGGGTAAAGAAAAGCTAGTGTGCAAGCTAAAAAGATCTATGGCGTAAAGCAGTCTCCTCGGTGCTGGAATCAAGCATTCACCAATTTTATGGAGTCAATCAATTTTAAGCAAAATGCATAGGACCCCTGTGTTTATTTTAGAAATTTGGATACACTCATTATTGTTGCAGTGTATGTTGATGATCTGGTTTTGATCGCAGAATCCTCAGAAGAACTTAACAACAGCAAAAAGCAGTTTGAAATGCAATTTGAGATGAAAGATCTAGAGCAACTCCATTATTGTCTTGGAGTTATCATAGAATAGAGTGAAAGTTTTGGCTACATCAACGCCAATATATACTAGATATGCTATTTAAGTATGGCATGCAAGATGCAAAGCCTGTGTCTACACCAGCTGACACAAGTATTGTACTAGAGAAAGATGATGGTTTTAGCAAGAGTGTAAATCAAGTAAACTATCAGTCTCTAATAGAAAGTTTGCTTTATGCTGCGATTGCAACCAGGCCAGATATTGCTCAAGCAGTGGCCATGGTATCAAGTTTAATTCTTGCCCAACAGAAGCGCACCTAACTGCAGCTAAGCGAATTTTTTCGCTACTTGAAGGGTACAGTTAATAATGGTTTGAAGTATGAAAGATCTGATGCAGTAGAGCTAATTGGATACTCAGATGCAGATTGGGGTAGAGACTTAGATACCCGTCGCTCTACAACCGTGTTAGGAGGGGCAGTAAGCTAGTTAAGCAAGAGGCATCCCACAGTTTCTTTATCTACTGCTGAAGCAGAATACGTCATATATTTGTAGGGATACTCGTACCTGTTAATAGGAGGAGGATTATTTTCAGGGTTTGGTGCTACATCTTACCACTGATCATCCATAACTGTCATGGATAAGACCATACACACATGAGCTCGATAACAATCGTACATTTCCAGACCCCCTCTTTTCCTCGTCCACAAAAGGAACCATAGGTTCTATTGTTAAATATCAATTGACCACATACTCCCCCCATCCCTACCCCTTGTGTCGACGTCACTAATGTATTATCCTCAAATCTTAAAAAATCCCATGACTACAAGATTAAAAATTACAAATTACAAGTAAGAAATACCTACGTTTCACTCCCCAAGCCTAAAGCGGGATATAGGTGCTTTTCCTCTAAGTCGTCCACTCTTTTTGCAAGATTTCTTTGTCTTTCATTTATGTAGTTTATTTCCTGAGAGGTAAGTAATCAAAATCATTAGGAACACTGCCACCAACACGTGTACATACAGGGTTCGCAATCAATAACTGGGTCTCTATCATTCCACTCGCTTACCTAATTCAAGTGCCGTATAAATGCAAAATCATACAAGGATCTATTATTACAAACATCTATTTAGTTAAGTAGACTGTACTAGAAGCTGAATCCGCCTTATGCATATACTATTTGTACATTTCAGAAAAGCTTTCGACGCAATACATAGAGAAAAACTTATGGAAGCGTTACAGGCATATGGGGTACCACAAGAAATTGTAGCTGCCATAAACATCCTCTATACAAACACAATGGTCCAAGTACTATCACCTGACGGAGACACCGCCTTCTTCGAGATTCTTGCTGGAGTACTACAGGGGGATGCCTTTGCACCTTATCTATTTATCATCTGCCTCGACTATGCAATGCGTTTAGCTACTATCGATGAAACAAAGGTTGGATTTACATTAAAAGAAGCCAGGGCAAAACATTACAGTGCAAGAGCTAACATTTTTATAGAGTTATGAACACTTTCAATTGGCTCTTATTAGTGCCCAGGGCCTTAAAAAGAGGGCGAATCATCTAAAAAATTCAAAATGACTAAGAAAAAAATTTTATTTAAAGCTCAAAAAATAATATGAACAGAATCAATGAACAAAACAGAATCAACGTTTTTTATGCTTTCAAAAACATATTTTATTGTGTAATTGTCATCCTGTATGTTTTTTCCCTATTTCTAATTAGCGTCCACTTTTCCAGGTGCGGCGGTTATAAGAGGGGAGGCGCTAATTACAGGGCGGGGCTAATGAAATAATTTTAGTGCACGGTGCGGAGCTTATTAGAGGGCGGCGCTAATTTGAGCAGAACGAAAGAACCATTGACTGGCAGTATTAGTTGATATACAAAATAGCACTGTAGAAATGAGGGTATAATACCCTAACCATGCTCTTTTACACATCTCTAGAGCTACGTTTGACTAAGCTTTCCTATTTTATCCACAGTGCATCTGCACAAGGCCAAACAAAAATCGCCGAAATGCTGTTAAAAATGGGGGCGGACGTTAATGGTAAAGACTATGATTTTCAAACTCCCATTTGGCATGCAGTCGTCAACGGTCAAACAAAAACTGCTGAGCTGCTCTTACACAATGGAGCTAACATATGTTCCTTTGCGAAAGGGGAGCCTCACTGCCTTCACCTTGCATTGGAACATGAACAAAAGGAAACTTTCAAAATGCTTTTGCAAGTATTGGCAAAGAATAGTATGGATACTACCAATAATTGTGACACAGCAAAGACTGAAGCTTCTAAGGATAGTGAACAGTCAGAGGTATGTTTACGATGACAATAAATCAGTAGTCTTGTTTAATGCAGATCTATTCTATAAATAATTTTTTTATAAGTTTGTAGCTTTTTTTATGCAGAGATACCAAGCAACAAATCCCTACAACGCCTTATCATCATGGCATAAGATGCTTTCCGATATTCGTTGTACTGCAAGCCAATTTTATGAGAAAGAATGACTGCTGGTCACCACCACATTGTGTTTGTGTGTGTGTATGTGTGTGTGTTTGTGTGTGTGCGAGGTCAGTTAGGTAACAGCCAGGGTTCAGTTATTATTGGCTTCAAGGTTTTCAGAGCGATATCTAAACCAATTTTGATCCATAACATAACGTCAGTTGAGAACCTAGCCTCTAACGTACAGACTGATTGATCTGCAGGATTTTCAGGACCTGCGAACGGAACCACGCTGTCTTGAAGAATCTCAAAGTACTGTACGCTTTTTTGCTATTGGTGGGTCATGGGTGACAGCCAGTCCTTTAGTAAAAAGAAGGCCTGATTTAATGACGTCCACGGATATGTCTCCTGTGCACTAGAGTTCCCCTTTAATCCCCAGGAACTTCGAGAGGTAATACGATAAGCTTGAAAACAAAAAGGTATGGCCTGTTTTCCCCAGGTGAAAAGACACCGTGAGATGTACACAAATCATGCGGTAATTGTCTGTAAAGACAGGTAGAGCTTTCTCCTCGTCGCACGACATAATCCTTATTGTGAAAAGCAAACTTTCCCGTTATTGAAGAAGGATTTACCTAAGTCTTCAAAGACCTTATGAATAAATAGTTAAATCCTTAGTTATTATACAGAGGCCACATTTAGACCCCGGTGTTTCGCTGCTGCTAAAAATGGATACTGTGGGCTTTACATAAACCAGCATGATGATTTCATCCGAAGATAAATCAAGAGCTTTCCAGCTCATTCTTACGTGCTTTTGAATAGAGCTGCCAGTCTCTCTTACGTTGAGTCAAGCTTAAAGCAGTTTATATTTGATTAACCTACTTGCTCCCTATTAAAGATCTGGTTGGCTTCTCGCAAAAACATCGGGTCTCGAACATAGGAAACACTAAAAGCTCCAATAAGCTTCGTCGTAACTAATACCTTGCTTTAAAATCACCGGATTGACTTCGACCCTAGTGATTGGACGTTCTAGCAAGTTCTCTTTGCTATTTGCTATGAGAATATGCAGCAATAACTAAGTGTATACGTAAGGCTACGGTGGAGTGTGTACACTGGTAAACACACAACGATCTGCTCGGTAGCAGTCCCTGTCTACTTGTTGATTGCATTCTACATAATAATAAAGAAAACTCGTAACAACGAAATCATAACTTTGGTTCTAAACGGTGTGTATACTGCATAACATATGCAATACTGTCAGAAAATTGCCTTCCCATGTCTATAATATAACACGCACGACCATAATGTATATAAACTTAGCACGATGCCTCAAAGGACTCACCTGGGGACGTTGACAGGGGCGGTTGTGGGGGCTCTAGCCCCCACTGTTATGAGGAGAACATTATATCCGTAAAAAGGGGAGTTATAAACGTGAGTTCTGAGTATACAGTAAAGCAACACACAAAATATAACGATGTCCCCATGCTAATAGCACCTCTGATTTAACAAGGCACCGCGCTAAAATGAAAAGTGACATACCCCCCAGAACTATTTATTCCTTCTAATCGAAGATACCTTCCGCTGTACGTCGCTGCTTAAGTCAACAATTTGCGTTCGTAAAAGTTGTTAGCTCAAGTATCGTATATTTTTAATGTGATACTTGGTCTCAATGTTGTTAAATTGTGGTTCTTGCCAGTTACAACTTATAAATCTTTTCTGGGAGCGTACAGAACCACAACGTCCTGCTAACATTACTGGAGGGTCACACAACAGGATGGACCATCGCTTAATCTACAGTACCTCCCGACTGCTCAGTGCGATAACATCCTTCAAAAGTATAATGATGCTGCCCAAATGCTTGTAATTCGAAAGGACATCTGTTATCTGATGCAGAATTCATTACTAAATGGTGACTACCTAAAAAATGAAGTGAATGAACAAAGAGGAAAGGGCACTTTGAACATTGAGCCCTCAGGAGGAACGATGCCTTCCGCCGAAGCGCATTCAGTTGCTGCAATGCAATTTAAAGTGGACGTTGAAGCCGCCAAGGCTCCAGATTTCAATGAGGAGGATCATATTGTAAGTACAGATATAGAACAATTACTTACTGTATCCGCAGAAGAGAACTGTTTGAAATTACTGGACAATGCTGTTCTTAATGCAAAAATGAAGTCACTTGAGTACGAGCAAGGGCTTCTACTTCGAGCAGAGAAGAGCGTGAATGTGTTTGTGAAAGACACTTTGGACGAATTCGATATCATTGCGCCAAATGCTTCAACAGAAGTACAGCAAACTGATATCTTATCTTCAGTCGGCTGTCTTCTTTCAGCAAAACAGGATACTTTTGCTCACTTACGATTGACCGAAAAGGAGGTAGAATCGAATGACAGCCGTGTGTCTGAGAGCAAGGAATACTTGAGCAAATTATCTCAGACACTGTTAGAGTTGCAAAGGGATTTTGGTGTACTAACCAAGGATGTTGAAAAGTCTTGCTTGAGAGAGTGCGAACTTAGTGTAACTGAAAAAGGACTGCGTGCCAAATTAAGCATTTGCCAAGATGAAAACCAAGTACTTCGCAAAGAATTTCTGGAATCTAAATCGAAAATAGCTGACATTGAAGAGTCTATTTACAAAACGGATGAAACTTTGTTTGAGTTAAAGGAGAAAGAATTGCTTCGTCGATATGAAAGATCGTTATACAATGATGCTTTGCAACGAGAGAAGAGGAAGAGGGAGCAAACTTTACAGCTTGAACATGTAAATATATAAACCACACATGACTGAATGCCTTTGGGTAAAGCGCTCTTTGTTGAAAAAGATACTCCAACCCTTTTCGAATTAAAAACTAATAACTCCCTCGTACCTTCTTTGCTAATTTTTCAATTTTAGAGGAGAGCCGTTTGCTTCTCTGCCCTAGAAATTGGATACGAACAAATAGTTTACTGATGCTGCTGTTGCTACTTTTATTGAAACCGCTGTTGACACTGGAGGTACAAGGGTGTTACTAGTTCTTAATTCGGAAAGGGTTGAAGCGTTTCTTTCAACAAAGAGCGCTTTACCCAAAGACATTCAGTCATATGTGGTTAATAAACTTACATGTTCAAGATGTAAAGCTTGTTATACAGGCCAAAGAATGCGCCATTTAGGGAGCCGCATGACTGAACATTTAAGGAAGATCAAGGGTTTGGCAGACACCCAGACCACAAAGCACCTTAAAGAAATATGTAAGATGAGGGGTTGAGGCTGGTTCGGAATCCTTTACCGTTATTGATAAAGCTCGGACTCGGTATGAATTAGAACTCAAAGAGGCCATTCACATCAACCATACCAAATCCCTTCTCAAAATGATAAAGTTCAACAAACGGAATGCAAATTCCATGTAAGTAGTATGAGGTCGCTCGATATGTTCTTTGTTTACACAACATTTGTTTACAAAATCCTATGTAGTTCTTTTTTCTTTTCTACACGCGTGGGTATACCTTTAAAGCTACCCATCGGAATATGTTATTGTTAATTTTTGCATAAAAGGTAGTGTAGGATTTTTAAAATCACCACTGAGGATGAAGAATGTCCTTCGAAACATCTATGGCATTAACAAATTAAAAGTTATCGTGTTTGCTCTGGTATTTGCTACCACTACTAATACTAAACTACTAGTAGTCCGAATTTTTTTGGTCATTCAAAAAGGGCACTAGAACTTTTAATTTCCGTTAGAATGAGCCCTCTCAAGACATTCCACGACCACTGGGTCGATAAAATCACCCCCGGGAAAAAAAAACAAAAAAAAACAAACAAATAAACACTCATTCGTGATCTGTCTTCTGGCAAAAAAACACAAAATTCCACATTTTTAAAGATAGGAGCTTGAAAATTCTACAGTAGGGTTCTCAGATACATTTAATCTGATGGTGTTTAGTTAAGATTCTATTTAGGAGGTGTTTCCTCCTATTTTCTAAAATGAGGCAAATTGTCTCAGGCTCGTAGCTTTTGATGGGTGAGATTAAACTTGATGGAACTTATATTTAACATCAGCATTAAAATCTGATTCTTTTGGTGGGACTATTGGTATCAAAATTCTGTTTCCTACCTTTACTACGGTTCGTTACCACAGACTGTTTGATTCAATAGATCAGTCGAACATTCAATTTTCTTTCTTATGAGCCCTCTTTCCATATTCTACCGTCCTTGGTTTGATACGCTCACTCCTGAAACAATAAAAAGAGCAATCAACAAACTCGCAACGGTGGCCATCCTTTTCGACAAAAAAAGAGTACGCAATTTTACATCTTTTCAAACAGTTCGTGGTAACGAACTGTAGTAAGGAGCGACCTGGCGCAATAATAACCAAATCTCTAAAAAATGGAGTTTTGACACCAATAGCTACATCAAAAGAATCGCATTTTAAGGCTGATTTTAAATACATAAGTTTCGTCAAGTTTAGTCTTACCCATCAAAATTGCGAGCCTGAGAAAAGCCTTATTTTAGAAAATAGGGCAAAATAACCCTTAAAAGTCATAGAATCTTAACGAAAATCACACCATCAGATTCAGCGTATCAGAGAACCCTATTGTAGAAGTTTCGAGCTCCTACGGTTGCTACAATAAATGTGCGGAAGTGACCCGATAATGGCGGTTTCTAAAACTTTGTAACGACACTCCAGGTTCTTAGTTGACTCTTTCAAATGTCTCGGGTTAAGATTTCATCATTTTAAAATCATCGTGAACCTACAATACAACAACTTGATAAACTCAACTAAAACACTGTTTAAATACACTATAAACCGCAACTAGACAGTAGTACCTCAAAGCCTACATGACAGCATCTTAGTATGTGGCGCCGTTTATCCAATAGAGTGGAATTTCGAAAGGAGAGAAATAGGGGAAAGCCATAAAATCTCTGGTCAGGTTAGATAGAAGATGGCAAATAGACGTTGGACACAACTAACTGCATAACAATCGCCTATGACTGGAAATGCTAGAGAAGTTTGGTTCCAAGAGATAAGCTGGTGAAACTCCATTCACGTGTGTGTATTTGCGAGTATACAGTATAGTGAAGCTCGAAAGTTTTATAAACCTTTTTAAAACATGAATTGATACTTACCTTAAATCAAAGTCATTCAGGAAAGTTTGTAAGTAATTTGTGTTCCAGAATAACCAGTAGGAATGGAGTACATTGTCGGAGTCTTTAATATAAACGTTGGTAGTAGATCATCCGATTTGTTTCTTCTCCTTAATTCTACTCTATCGTATATATTCACGTGTTGTCGTTAGTATACCGTGACTATGTATTCTTTAATCCCGTATTATCATAACATTGAGATGGATCTGAATAGACCATATCTCAGTATTGTAATGGCAAAACAGAGACCAAACAGTAAGCATTGTAACTGTACAAAAATGTTATGCTTCATAACTTGAGGTCTTCATTTCATCTTGTTTCTTAGCAACGACTGGTTAACAACCAATGCGGGTTTTGTATACTGTTTTGTAAGTAGAATGGGCGTTGCATAAATTAGAAAATGGGCAAGGTAAAGTAAAATCTGTTTAAGTCCTACTGTTTTGGTTATTTAGTCCCTGCGGTTTCCCACGCTGAAATAAAAAAATTATGTCGCAAAGACGCTTCACATACTCTGGCAACCCTTTATACTAAATTCACTCAGCTATTTGTCCTCGCGGTCCTTCCTGTACTCCAAAATATTTACCCTCGCTTGTATGTTTCTCGATTCCAGGAACTTATTTGTACCATACATCAAAACGCTTTCTTGCTTCATTATATTTACATCATATTGGTAAACCTGCGATCAATTGCTCGTATACAAAATATCGTGTTTTCTACCACTGAATATTCTTCCAATAAATTGACAACTATTTTTGTTAATCTGCAGAAGCCTATGTTTTCACAAAATTTTGTAAAAAGCATCATCATTCGCAAACGTTTTACGTACATTTTCCCTCCTTTTCTTCCCGAAAATGATTTACCCACGAAAATAATTTAAAAGAATGTATTTGTTCTTGGAGCCTACCGTAAGTGTATATACAATGATGCTCATGTGAAAGTCTCTCGCCTTTAAATTTAGCAGACAAAAGTGCAAGATTACCAGTGTATTCACCATCACTGCCTTTACGGAAGCACTTATAAAGCTGCTTTAAACATCAGGGGTCGGCTCCGGCTAAAGCCGTCTCGAACTGTCGTTTAGCCGGTTCGACAAGGTATTAAATTTTAGAACAAAAGCCGGCTCGAAATTACATTGGGTATGAAAATTAATCAATTTTTTGTATTTATGGATAAAAATTTTCAAGAGCTGGCCATTTCTGTTCATCGTGGATAAGAGTTAATCAAATTTCCCTCCATAATGCATCGGTTAAGAGGCAATGAAATAGCTGAATATGGTCCGGGAAATAGACATTTTGGGCTATATGATGCAACAAAATCAAAAATTTTTTAAACTTACCGTCCCCAAGGGACCCTGCGATCAGTGATAAAATCGTCAAAAACAGCAACATTATTCAATTCCTCTGACCGACCGTTCCAAGTATTACAACTGAGTCACAATAAGGTCCTGCATAGATTCTCAAGTATTGGCTACGACAGAAAGAATCGATTTGATTGCTCAGCTGTCCAGCTTGTAATCTCGAAAACGCCCATATTTATCATGTTCGGGGGTAAAAATAAGCAACCTTGAGCGCAAAACATTCCTTAATAATTAGTAATTTTAGCTATAAATAGTTAGAAAGGGTAACCGAGAAGGAGGTGAGTCAACAATACCATGCATTGACTTGAACTAATATCTGTGCAATATACATTTGCAATTCAGCCAACGCAAAATGTGAAGAGATGATTGTTTTTTATTGTAAATATTTGTGTAAATAATAAAAATGAGGAAAAGGAAATAAAAAGCATTAACTAGCCATAACTATAATTTCCGCCGAAGTTTGGTATTTTTGATGATGACTTACGCGTATTCCTGGAATGTCAAAACCAGTGGCGGATCTAAAAATTGATTAAAAGTAAGGGGAAGGGGCAGCTTCAAAGGCGACCGGTTTCAGTATTTGAAAAGGTCAATTGCGTGCATTTTCTTTTGCCATACTCTCCAGTTGCATTCATCTACATTTCTGAAATCAACCGAGGGGAATATTGTTGATTGGAAAATTCCTCAATCATGTTGGATTGCATTTACCCTACCTGAAATGCTTCCCTCTTATCTATTATTCAAATGCTATTTCACAGGTGATAAAACACGGTAAAGCAATGCCACATGCCAAATATAGTTGGTTGACAAAGCTACTGCTTTCGTATTACATATTAGTGTCTTCCAATGAATGAAATGCCCAACTATCTCATGGTCACCAGAATTAAAAAAGCTGCTTTTAAAGAGAAGGTTCATGGATGTGGTGAGGGAGGACACGAGGGTGGTTGGCGTGAGAGAGGAGGAATCAAACGATAGACTGGTGTGGCGACCTACAGATCTTCAAACGATACCAGATAGCACTCCTCACCATGAGAGGCAGAGCAGATGTCATCTCCACTCTGGCGATCCCCAAAATAATGTATGAAGCTCTAACCATTGGCTTTGGTAAGGAGATCTCCACTAGGTTAGAGACACTAATTTACTCCTTTTTGTGGAAAAACAAAAAAAAACCAATTTCTAGAGACACCTTGCATTTGCCCCTTGACGAAGGAGGCCTCAACATACCACATCTACCTTCACGAGTTGAGGCATTTCAGTTTCAAGCCCTTAAGGCACTTTGGCACGAAATCCCCCCAAAATGGACCCATTTGGCCAGATATTGGTTGGCGCAACCACTCCGCCGATATTGGCCTGAACTATGGATACGTTCCAAGCCCACAGTTTACACCCCACAACCCCCGCAGTACAAGTCACTTCTTAATATAATCCCTGTAATTGCTACACAGCTTCTTCAACTTACTCCCCCACAATTCTGCACTCGCAAAATTTACAAAATCATTCTTCAGCAGAATTGGCACCCACCTCATTACAGAGCTCATCATCCGGCAATGAGTTCCCAGGAATGGAAAGCCATATGGCAGACCGTCTTTAATAACTCTTCTAGGGGCCGTGATAATGACACAGCATTTCGCACTGTGCACCAGGTCCTAAAAACTGGCTCCCTACTAACAAACTGGCAAATACCAAACGCTGCCTTACATTGCCCTCATTGTTTGGGGAGTGAAGATATTTTACACGCCCTCCTAGACTGCCCACACTCAAGGGCAGTCTGGCAAAACTTACAACCTCTCCTGGACAAAATCCATGGAGCACCTATACAATTAAGTAATTTCACACATTCCATTTCAGCCATTCTGACGTTAGTACTCTGAGGAGTGTCAGATGAAAAAAGCTTTTAAGTACACAATGTTTTCGCTAGTTCGTGCAATATTCTTATTTTGTACCACTAGCAAACTGTTTAATCACGATTTAGTCACAACATTTGTGTCGTGTGATTTATGTTTGGAGAGCAAAGTAACCACTTTTCAAGAGTTGCCTACTGTCCGTTATACTACACTAACACTAAAATCTATTTACAATTCTTAATAGTATTGTTATTATATTAATTCCATAAATCAAATTGCATGTGTTAGGAATCTACAAGCATTTTACCATTTACAGCATGCCAGGCACCAATTTATTAGTCGCTACGCAATTCTTTGTGGAAATGATTCTAATCCATAAACTGTAAATCTCTTTGTCTAAAGTGCCATGAGCCATAAATACCAGGGTAAATGTTTCAGCTTTAGTGTAGTACATCTCCCACAAATTTACAAAAGATCAATTTTCATCAATGGTATTAATATCAGTTTTCAAAAGGTACTAAAGAATAGAAAGTATATCACAACTGGGACTGAAACCATCAACAGAGTACATCATATTTCTCAAACGTAAATTTTTTGATCCGATCTTACAAAACAAATTATTAAAACGCAATCACATAGTCACAGATACAATAGAAGTAAAAATCAATATATTTCAGCGTTATGAAATTAAGGATTAGAATTTTAGAATTACAGGCAAACGTTTGCTAGGAGGGGGGCTCCAGAATCTTTTCCCCGAGCAGAATAGGCTAGCTCTCAAAAAATGCCAAATTTTCTTCGCAAATATGTTCACTGAGCATGTGCGCACTCGACTTTTATCGTGCGAGTGTACAAACGGGCTCGACAAGGCTATACAAGACTTAGAACAATAGATTTGTAGAGTGGATCTGCTCCCCGCCAATGATAACGATACTGATACCGCTAAAAAATATCGTTGGCCCTTATTTACTTGATAGCGGCCACACTAAAAACGATACCGATCCGAGATTCCCAACGATGGCACTTACGAAATAAAACTTTGTCACGGTATCTCTTTCCCTATTAACCAGGCTTACTAACAAGAACAGCGACAAGGTATCTTTTTCATTTCTCGTGCAAATTTCACTGCCTGTCATCACGATTCGTATCTGCACGTGCTTCTTCCAACGATATGTATCGTTAGTGGTGTGACCGCTCCTAAAACGATTTACCGTTATCGTTATAGGTCTCCGTCTCGGTATCGTTGGCGATGTGACCGGGCCTTTACACACTGAAGCAACTCTTGAGTAACAACTATTGAGTAGCAAGTATTCCGGTCTCTGAGAAATTGTTTTGAATACGAATAGTTTTTCAGATCTAACAGCTGTGTATAACCGGTTGTTAGTCGTATGTAGGAACTTCGTTTCAAGATTTGGTTTTCATTGGGTAATGTACTTGAAACAGGTTTTACGACTTCCCAAAAAAGTATAGCTTTTCTTATCTTAGAAAGATTTAACTGTCCCTATTTCGCATATGTCAACGTTTGTCTTAGTAGATGTTTAAAGTTCCTCGCCGGTTTAAGTGGTACCCGCTTGCCACTGAAAAACCTTATAACCATTGTAATTAGGTACAATCCCAATTTGGTAAGTCAATGTAAAGTTCATCGTAACAAGAAACAAGATATTCAATAGGGATTACCCCCTCCCCAGTCTCCTTTTAACTTCAACTTCCCAAAATTTTATCAATAAATCTATTTCAATCTTCTTTTAGGGTGGAGCTAACAAAGACATTCAAAATGGCAACTTGCAAACCCCGTTACATTTAGCAGTTCAGAGGCAGCATACTCAGATAGTGAGGGTAAGTGCTAGCAACATCCTCACTGATATAAACAAGAGACTCCACAAAAGGAGTTGGCTCAAATTCATAATTCCACTGAAGAGTCTCGACTTTGCAAAAGAGTTTAACAACTGTACCAGCCCATCTAATGAGGTTGGCTTATCAACTTTTTCAATGATATGACTAAACAGTCGCTCATTGATGTGAAGGCAGCCGAAAGACCTAAAGAGTCTTCGACTGAGGAGTTGTTCAACACAGTGAAGCATGACACCTTTCCACACAGACAATTCATTGGCAGTATCACTGCCATTAAGTTCTACGCTAAGATCTATACCTCTGTTCTTTATCCAATAATCCTACTGCACATTGTCTGGTTGTTTTTGCTGCGCTATTTTTGTTCTTTAGTATTTAATGGGTGAGATAATTACCTTTAGACTCTTCAGTCACGGCCATATTAGTAGTAGCTGCCTCCTGTCGCCGCCGCTGCTGCTCCAGACATGCTTCCATTTGCAGCTTTGCTGTCTTCTCAGCACCAAGCTCATTATCTTGTATTGCGGAAACACTTCCTCTTTGTTCTCGCTGAGCTTAAATCCAAATATGCTTCCCATTGGAAGGATTAACTCTGTATCACATTTGCTAAGGCAGTTTGCCATCCCACCACAATTTTCGTTGCAAGAGACAGTATCCTCACTACATAGGACAATTCTACATCTACAGATGAATATATCCGAAACTTTATCAAGTCTTGGTTCCCCAATTTCAATAATTTAACAGAGACGCAAATATCTAAGATTTTTAATTTGTAAAATTCTTATGATTCATCTCAGAGAGAGCTTCTTTATATTAATGTACAGTCCAATTTTAAACTCAAAAATCTGTATACGATGATTTATTGTATGATCTACGCTGCTTTTTTTCACAATGCCATATTTTTGCTTCTCAAAACTGTACATGGTAATGTTCCCCAGTAAGTAGCTAAGTAATACATTTCTTTTCTCTTCATCATCGCAAATCTTTAACACTTGTAGAAGTACATCAAACGCATCGAGGTAATCTCCAATATCTGAGTTCCCATCGTTGGGGGAAGGTTTGTTGAAAATTACTGTACTGCCGCTAGATTTCGTTGCTTCTGCTACCATCCTTTTTTTGCAGTTATGACACGTTATGCACCGTTAATATTGTGGTCCAGTTTGTTGTGTCGCAAGCCGAATGATAAGGATGATGATAATAATAAGAGCAATGTTTTTACTGTATGCCCTAATACAAGGCACATCTATATCTTTATACTCAACAGTAAACTCCAAACGTACAAATCAACTCTTCAACTTTACAATGATCATGCTATATATATATGTATATTAACATTTCCGGAACTGGTTACATTATGTCACTATAATTTCTGCTTTTTTAGCGATAAGACCGTCAGACAGTAATTATTTAGAACGATAGACTCGTATTTAGAACAATAGACTCTGTTACCATGGTTTATAGGAAGAAACCATGTGGCAACGATGAAGGGCTGCAGAGCATCAAGGCTAGAAGACGTGTTGATCTGCATTTTTGTTGCCATATTTTATTGTAATCTTAAGCAAAATGCATGAAATAATGATACCAAGCTCAAGCATCAAATCAATGTTTATAAATTAACTCCCCTTTTGAAAGCTGTTTGTGATAGTTGTGGCTGCCTACGGGCTTGATATGTGAAGGAGGTATTTTGGTCAAGTTCAAGTTAAACTACTTGTTGCAGTAGTGTATTGAATATAGTGCACTAGCTTTTTTGAGAACTTCGTAGATTAGAAATGATGCACAATGATTAGACGAGGGAAAAGGCAGAAAATTACAACGATCAAGTAAATACTATCATGATGAATCATGAGTAAGGCGCCAAATTTAAACATTGTAAACAAATCATTGAAAGGCTGCTCTCATATAAGTTTTCCGAGAATTCAAAGGATAGATACAGTATATAAGAATTATAGCAGTCTGGTTTTCGAGGGCGTGTTTTCTGGATACAAAGTTAAGATAGGTAAGATCGGTTGCAGAGACATTCAGTATTGGAATATCGTTGAAATGTTAGTTATTAAATCGAAATGAAACGTAGTGGAGATCAATCAGTACGGAAACATTTTTGTGGAACAGTATTTACAAGGCTGCTTGATAATTTCTAATCCTTCATTTTGGTACATTACATTATATATTTAGCACTTTTGGTTCATCAGTAGGAGTCTCTTAATCAACGATGTCTGATAAGCATTGGTCCCGATGTCGAAATTACCCAATAAAACTACCAAACAGGGTGACTGATAAGTAAGCCACAGTTGGAACATCCATAGGTATTGCCCCTGAAGGGATGGAGCAGTTCCGTAGCCAGATTATCTCTGTAGGACATGCTTATTACCTATGAGCATATTTTAGGGCATGCTTCATAAAAGGCATACGGACCACCCTGTTCTAAAACCAGAATTTAAGCACAGCGATGGAAACCTTTAACGTTTTAACCCGGAATCGCAACTTTACAATAAAATACCTTTGAAAATTTAACGTAGACATCACTTCATTTCGACAATAAAATAGCACCACAAACACGATCATGAATATCAAACAGGACCACAATCATGAACATGAAGCTCAACCTAATGTGCCAGACACACCATATATGGTCATGAGAACTCACAGGAAAAAACATGCGGGATCAATATAAAATGGAAGTTACCACAAGCACCTTTAGAAACCAGGTGTCTGTAGTTAACTGCACTTCAACATTTTCAAATTTAGGTATGCAGATTTAATATCTTGGAAAAGATATATTCAGGCAGTCCAATTTCTGATTTTCTCCTTCCAAATACAGTTCATGTTACATGTTCAGAGATTTTAGGAAGATGTTGGTGTTCGGTCATTTTGGTGAAGGAAAGAAGGAATTGTAACATATTTTAATTCACAATGTGAGGACACTACGTTTTGAAGCTTTTATTTCCTTTTTAGACATTTTATGACCAGTAGACGATGTTGCAAAAACAGCATAGATTCTTTCTGTTGCATTTGTGGAACGTTTACGTACTCTTCAAAGAGAGGTGTCACATTTCATTAAAAAGGCTTATCTGGCATATTTTGGAAAACCCGTGGGAGATCAAGAAAGCCATGGGCTTGCCATGCTGTTTGCTCCATTTGTTACAGCTTGCTCCATGCACGGGTCAACAAGGAGGCAAATTGTCACTTAAGATTTGGAATACCTATTATGTGGTGTGAACCATCAAATCACAACACTGATAGCTACTTTTACTTGGTGGATACAAAAGGTTTCAGGAAGAAAAATTGTCACAAAATGTTACACCAAGCCTGCCTTCTGCCATATTGAGTGTTTCATATTCGGGTCTTCATCCTATGCCGTCTTTAGAGAACTACCTCCATTGCAAGTTGCACAATTCCATACCTTTAGCAATATTCTGGCGAAGACGCTGAACACTCAGGTCTGGAAGTTCAGATGAGTGACCAGTCAATGCAGTTGATTTTTGTATGTCTGAAGAAAGTGATTCTGAGTACAGCCAAGAGCCAACATATAGATCTCAGTCATCGCAAGAGACGATTAATCCAGCTAAGCTCAAAGGTCTTATTTGCGATCTTAATCTATCGAAAGTTCAATCTCAAATTTTAGCATAGAGATTAAAAGAGAAAAAACTTTTGACTTAAGGAACAAGCGTTTCTTACTAGAATAAATCAAGGGATAGCTCATTTCGAATACTCACATTCCATCGTACACAACGCATTCTCATTATATTCATATACTGTATCTATGCAGAATGGCACTATTGAAGTACTCACAATCCATCGTACACAAAGCATTCTCATTATATTCATATAGGGCATCTATGCAGAATGGCACTATTGAAATACTCACATTCCATCGTACACAACGCATTCTCATTATAGTCATATAGTGTATCTATGCAGAATGGCACTATTGAAATACTCACATTCCATTGTGCAAAAAGAATTCTCATTATGTTCAAACAGTGTATCTATGGAGAATGACACTAGTGAAATACTCACATTCCATTGTGCAAAAGGAATTCTCATTATGTTCAAATGCAGAATGGCACTAGTGAAATACTAACATTCCATCGTACACAACGTATTCTCATTATATTGAAATAGTGTATCTATGCGGAATGGCACTATTGAAATACTCACATTCCATCGTACACAACGCATTCTCATTATTTTCATATAGTGTATCTATGCAGAATGGCACTATTGAAGTACTCACAATCCATCGTACACAACGCAATCTCATTATATTCATATAGGGTATCTATACAGAATGGCACTATTGAAATACTCTCATTCCATAGTATACAACGCATTCTCATTATATTCATATAGTGTATCTATGCAGAATGGCACTAGTGAAATACTCACATTCTATTGTGCAAAAAGAATTCTCATTATGTTTAAACAGTGAATCTATGGAGAATGACACTAGTGAAATACTCACATTCCGTTGTGCAAAAGGAATTCTCATTATGTTCAAACAGTGTATCTATGCAGAGTGGCACTATAGAAATACTCACATTCAATCGTACACAACGCATTCTCATTATATTGAGATAGTGTATCTATGCAGAATGGCACTATTGAAATACTCACATTCCATCGTACAAAACGTTTAATCTATGGATGGGAGTGTAAAGTTTTGTGAGTAAAAAATTTCCTCGCCTCGGATGCGAGTAAAAAATTTCCTCGTGGTATCTACGTCATCACCCTTTATGCCCAATTTCTTCATGAAATTCACAGAAGCCTTGCATTCTTATTAATTTTTTGGTTTCGAAAAAATTAATAAGAATGCAAGGCTTCCCTGAATTTCATTACCATAAAGAACTCAATTAGAAGTTTAAATTCTTGTGTAATTATAATTGTGTCACGTTTTCAGCCAAGTCAATAAGTGTAAACTGCCAATCTGATTGGCCGTTGTTTCCGATGAGTAGAAATGTGCATGGAGATTTGCTTGGGGCACATCAGATTCGTTAGATATATCCTTAGTTTTCGAGTAGTTTCTAAAAGCCAATTTGTAGTTGTTGACCCTAATTCTGAAAGCTGTTTTGGTGCTACCTATGTATTGAATACCACATGTTCTGCATTCTAGTAGGTAGACCACCAATTTAGAGTTGCAGTGTAGTGGTCCTACTCTAATTTCATAGGTGCGCTTTCCTTATCTGTCAAAGAACTTTTCAGTCTCCTTGACAAGTGGGCAAACTGCACAGTTTGATCTCCCCTTGCACCCGGAGCTGCCTGTCTCAAATACCTCCTGAGTCAGCTTATCTCATACCAGCTTATTTTTCAAGCTCTGTCCATTTCGATATGTAACTATTGGCAGCTCACTAAAAACTTTGCATTGCTCTTAATCACTTGCTAGAATATTATAATATTTTCTTAGAGCTGACTTAGAGCTGGATGATACGTTAAAACAAGGATGTCATTGTCATTCAATTTCTTTTCCTGCTTACTACTGATAATGTCCTTTCTACTTTTGTCCTTAACTCGCAGAATTTGTTGTTTTACCATTTTTGAGTTAAATTTTCTATTTACGAGCCTTGTCTCTTACGTTTATAATTTCTCTGCCAGTCATCTTCCCGAACAGTCCTTCCTTTAGCGGCATCTCTCAAAGTTTCGTGAAGAAGTCTAACATTTCCTTTTTAACTTGTCTTGGCTCTGATAATATGTTTCTATCACTTTCCTTGGTCAATATCATCTCTCACGTGTCTTAATGTTCTCTTGCTTTTAACATTTTTAGTTCTCCGTATATTTTTCTTTTCCTGTGGTGGCTCTGGTTGATTACAGTACTCACTGCTTCATGCTTTTCTCCTCCGATGATTTTCCTGGCCGCAACCATTGTTTTCTTGTACTTAACGCTGGTCTGCTTATCTTCTATAGATTAAATAATTTCTTATTTTGCCGCATTTTTGACTGATCCTCCCTATTTCACCACCAGGTTTCTTTTTGATCTATCCTTCCTCCTTCCTCTCTCCTCATATATCATATTTGTATCAATCACAATTTTTCACTTCACACTATCCACTTCATTCATACGTTCATTCCTTGACCTTTTACAATCCTTGCATTGGTTCCTTTTCTCTTCACTTCCATTACTTTTGGATGTGCTCTGCCTTTAAGGTTCCAAGTCTTGATGTGTTTCCTGATAGGAACTATTTCCTTCGCACTTGTTCTAGGAACTTCATATATGTGAACAATAGCTTCTGTTGGGTGTGTAAACCAGGGATGACCTCACTGTTTATAACTCTGCCCGGTTCCCTTCATAATCCCCTCCTCAAGATCCTTTTCTGTCTAGTAGTACCCAATGTTGCATTTGATGCATCAAGGTCATTTACACCGTATACCCTTATCTATTATTTGCAGCATTCTTAGAGGAGAAAACGTAAAAAGTCATTGTCCCGAAATGGTATATTTGTAGCTTTCACGCGAGTAAAGGAGTAATGATTTGTGTAATCGAAGTACAAATGTTGCTAACGTCTCTCTAGACATTATTGGGCCAACATACGGATTGAGGCCTAAAATCATGCTTTTGAAAGCTTCACTATTCACAGTGCTTAATGGTCGCATATCCGTCACAACATAGTCCATGATCAACTGGTTAGCTTGTTCTTTCGTGCATCTTAGCTTCTTTCCAAAGAATTCCCCTTTTACAGTTTCATTTTCAGTTTCATCTGATACATTTTCCCGAATTTCATTTTGTTTTCGCTTCCCTGATTTTCTTGAATTTGTAGCTATAAACTCAGTGTATGCGGTGGGATGACCAGCCTGAAAATAAAAGATTCTATAGAGCAAGAACAACAGGTCTGGTGAATTCTAGCGGGACCCAATGCGGTGGTATTGTGTCAAATTCATTCCTGCAAATTCAGTTATTCAGACGAATCTGATTTCAGATTCGTCACTCCATCCATAAGTTATAGGCCCTACTAAATTGAAGGCAAAGTCAACTTTCTTAAAACTTGAGACCGCCGCCCTCGCCCTGTTTGAAATAGGGTTTGTGATATCAGAATTCGGTATAATCCCTAATCTTAGGCATCTTTGGTCTAGCTTTCATTTGGATCCGTTGCTCCATTTGCAAGTTATACTAAATTAAACAAAAACCTCAATTTTTCAGAACTTAAAAACCACTCACCCTCGTTTTATTTGCGCTAGGGTTTTCATCTCAAAACTTGATGCGTCTCATGGTTTTGGGCATCTTTGGTTCAATTTTCATTGATATCCATCATTCCATTCGCAAGTTGCACTGAATTAAATGAAAAACTCAACTTTTTTTTAGCACTTAAAGCCCCCTACCCCTCGCCCTAATTAAGCTAGGGTCTTCATCTCCAAGTACCATGTGTCTTATGGTATTTGGCATCTTTGGCTTATCTTTCATTGAGATCCATTACTTCATTCGCTCTAGCTTTCTGAATGCGGATTTTCCATTCGCTAATCTACGTAATACAACAAAAGAAAACCACTTTGTTGTAAAATGCCACAATCTTTATTTATTTATGCACGACATTTCGGCACTCACAATTGCCATTATCCGCCATAGTCCAGTAGATAGTTCACGTGCCTTCTATGCTAGAGGGTACGGGTTTGATTCCCCGAAGGGCCATTGGTGACGACAGGAAAGGCATCCGGTCTTAAAGTGCTCTATGCTTCAGCAAAAGTCCCATATATATGGGGACCACCCTAGCCCCTGTTAAAGGGGAGTACAAGGCGTAAAAGCCAATAAAAGAAAGAGAGAAAGTAATGAAACTGTCAGTTTTAAAAAGGTAATGTCCTTCAAATTTGACATTTGGAATCCTCTCTACTCTTCAATCGGTATTGAACTGCATGGCAGGCTGGATGGCAGTGCTTCCTTGGTCAAGTCACATTGCGCAGAGGCTGGTCGTCAATTTTCTTGGGATGGATAATATC
Source organism: Alatinidae sp. Z8VKAUB7J3 (assembly GCA_010016025.2). Taxonomy (NCBI): domain Eukaryota; kingdom Metazoa; phylum Cnidaria; class Cubozoa; order Carybdeida; family Alatinidae; species Alatinidae sp. Z8VKAUB7J3. The sequence goes on along the minus strand of JAAAKM020073195.1, from coordinate 177,025,526 downwards.
CACTTGTGGATGGTTTGGAACAAATAAAGTAGCGACTAGATAACTAAAATATGTGAATAGGGGGGATCACCAAGCTCAGTTGGCAGAGGATACGCTGTGAATGTCTGGGTCTAAGGCATAAACCTGGATGATGACATGCTTTCTATCTCTCTAGTGTCTTTTTGAAATGATTCACGAGATATTCGTAAATTTAAAATACCTCTGAAAATATTCTTTTCAATGGTTCTGACTGTGACATTTGACTGCCTTTGGTTGTTTTGATGATTCTGCAATAGGACAGATATAGAGTAAGAAGCTGTCCGAAGCAACTTACTGATTCACTCCTATCCATACAGTTATTTATACTGATTCACTCCTATCCATACAGTTATTTATACTGATTCACTCCTATCCATACAGTTATTTATACTGATTCACTCGGTTTATTGTTTCCCTTTATTCCATTTCTAGGAAATGGGGATGCCACTAGTTTTTCTTAGAACAGTAATTCTTGAAAATAAGTTCTACTGTTCTTGATTTTTCCTCCTTATAAAATATCAAATATTTGATGCAGTTTATCATATCTCTTTAGCAGAGTCTTGGTGTAGTTTTTATAGTAGTTTTTACTGCAGCACTCATAATGCCACAAAATTGTTCCATTGGGAACACACTTCACAGTGATTGCCACTTACTGATCTATTCCAAATCAGTGGACTTAAAAGATGTTACTTCTTTCGATACAGAAACAAGGGAATTGCTTTCATGGAGATCTAAAGTAAACCTTAATGAGATCACTACTGTGTGTCTACACCATGAGCAAGTATTCTTACATAGGTATGCATTTTTACAAAGAGTGTGCTGTGATCCTTTTGAAATTCATGGCATGAAAGGTAGCCGTAAATCTTTGAGGGAAATCAGTGTATCGATGGCTCTTAAGATCAAACACAAGAATATATCTGTGATCCCTGGTACAAAATTGTGCCCAAAGTGTCGTATTAAATTTAACGAAGTAATTGATGATGGTGCATACAATATGGAAGTTGATGATGCTGCCAATTCTTTTATAAAACAAGAGTCAAAGGAATCTGTTCTGGATTGTCTTAATACAAGCTTAGGTGAAATGGGTGTAAGTCCAATTAAGCTTCATGCAGTTTCATCCCACTCTAAGGTTACACATGGCAAGAGAAAGTTAAAACAGTTGGAGGAAAGCTTTAAAGAGAAAGAAGATAATATAAAAAGGACAATAGCAAATGCATTGGACATTGAGTCAGAATCACTTGCCATGGGCACTACACATGTTGAAAACATGAAAGAGTTACAACAAAAGGCAAATGATTTTGATGAGATCCTGGAATTGATGAAAGAGAGAATGAGTCACATTCAAATGCATTTAAACAGCAAAAAGATAATGATAATATTGCAATGACGTTATACAGGTGTTGTATTAAAGTCAATATTTTTCATTAGTATAAAATATGCCTAGAAAGAGACCCCAGAAAATGTTACCGTAGAAATAAGTTGGTGGCATTTTAGTGGCGGCAATTCACCAAAATATAAGGGGTAGGGTAAGGTTTTTTTCCCATTTTTAATGAATATACGAACAACAGAATAAGATTAAGCAAATATACTTAAACAGAGGGTAGCGGGGACTTCGCTGTTTGGATAAATCGTCAACTAATCTATCCAAATCCAGTTTCTTCACTTTTTCAACGGCCATGATCGTGATATTACTGAGTCTGTCATTTCCCATTATCAATCGCAGATAATCCTTTATTCCCTAATGCCGAGAAGAATCGTTCGTTGTTGGCAGTGCTAACAGGTAAAATAGCAACAAGCTTTATCAGTTTTAGAACCCAAGATTGGGCAATTGGGGGGTTGGATAAAACCTTGATAGCTTGAACTAGTTCCATTTTCAAAGTATCACATTTTAAAAGATGCAACTTTGCAAAAGAAAGCTGGGATTCTAGGGCATAATCATCAACATCAAGAATCCCTCTATAATGACACATTATCCTTTCAACTTTTGAAAACCTGAAAGAGATTCTTGACTTCAAATGGAACCTCAACAAATTCAGGAATGCAGACCACTCTTTCATGATGACCTGGGTCATTTATTGTTCTGCTTGTTTCTGAAAGACTGTCACAGGCAGGGTGTATCTCCACTAACCAGAAACTTGGAGCGCTGACACTATTGCCAGTTTCTTCATTTTCCTTCCACATTTTCACCGCAAAAAATCCAAAGTTTATTGTCGTTTTTTACTCATAGTTTGATTACGAATTCATAACACGAACAATTCCATTATCACAAGGCAATTATTTTACATTTTTATAAACACTATTATAAAGAAAATTATCAATGATAGGAGTGCACAAGGAAAGTCAGAGATAAAAAAATATAATTAAGTTTAGACTTCAAGGATTAAAGGTATTATAAATGTTTTAAGCCTCGTAAAGCAGGCGTTGATAATGTGGATAGACTTCCGAGGTTGGAACGTGTAGGCCGAAGTCGAGAGCAACAAGGACCGCAAACTCGCAGGCAATCAGCTCTTTCCGGTTTAAACGAAAAACGGTTTCAATCCTCTGAAATATCAAAATGATCAAATGAGTTAAATCTAGTAAAGGGAAACTTTCCGAAAGCAGGCGAGAAAAAATATCAACATTGCATTTTAAGAAGTATAAGGCAAATTAATGAGAAGAAGAATAGTTTTTGATTAGTACAGGACCATGTGACTAGACAACAAACAGTCATAATTTGGAAAATTAAAGCTCATAACAGACATTAACGAAACAAATAGACTGAGTACATCTCAAACTGCCAATACTAACCATAGATTTGTAACCAACAAATTCAGAAACATTTAAGCATTAACGGAAATCAAACACCATGTGTGAGATACCAACTTAATACATTCTAGTCTTGGATTTATGTATTGCAATACTTCCCTTAAATTTGTATTCAGCAAGCTATGGAACTCATAAATACCCATTTGATGGAAATCGAACAGTGTGGCGTAAACATATACGAGTACTTAGCGCATTTTAATTTAGAAATTACGAGTCATACAGCAATATAAATAATATTCAATTTTAAGCATTAATTTATTTAGGGACATTCCTTAAACAAGCACTAACTGATTACAAGTCAAAACTGCTACAATGTATGTATGTGAGCGAAACGTTGGGAGGGAGGGGCATTGGAGGGGATATAAATTCAAACGTCTGCTGAGATAGATAATAAATGCAACTCTTGATGTGAAGAGAGTCTGCAGTTTTACCACTGCGGCGATGCGGTGCAGAAAACGCACCATATTGCGTCTTCCGCAACGCACCTGTCTGCGTAAACAGTAGATAAAGCCAATTTTTGCCACAGTGCGTAGTAATTACGCTGTTGTCCAGAATGTGGTGTATCAAATATTATGGTTGCCTGTTCTATATGCATCATTGAAGAAGGGGGGATCAGGGATAGGCACCTATTATATGTGCAATATTGAAGAGGGTTGGGTATATGGGGAGGAGTGAATTGTCAATAGGATTCGGTTAAACTGGAAGCGACTCCTAATTATAATGAATAGAAATTATCTGAATTGATTTTGTTATTACAGCGTTCCGTTCAGATGAGGGAATGCTGTCGACAAGAAGGATCATTTTCTTACAAAATGAATATTTTTTTACAGGGAACATAAAATACAGTAAAAAAAAACTCTGAGATCAAGCAATCTATTTCACAATTTTTTTTTCTTAGTGAGATCAGAAGATACAGTGCATTTTGAAAAAGACCGCCTTTTTCCAAATATCTTGAGGGTCAAGTAAGATACAAAAAAGTGGTTTCACCAATCGATAGAACTTTTAGTTTACTGAATGAAGCTGTAAAACTAAGTCTTAACAAAAATCTACATAGTGCCTTTTGAGTTAAAGCACCCAGAGGCCATATCCAGAGAATGAATGTGCTTTGCTTGGACAACCCTCTTCTCAAACTGTGAAAAATTGCATTAAAAAAGACACATGTTAGTTGCGTAGCTATGTAATTGTTGAAGACTTACAGCTACCTCTCCCCCCCCCCCCTAAACAAACAAATCCTTAGAAAGGATTTGCCTAAAACACTTTTTTTCTCCGAATTTCATAACTATTTCTTATTTTCATAGTGATCAATGAAGACATTTCCTGCAGAATGTCGAAAACGTTTCTGTCTTTGTCAAAGGCATCCTAAGTATAAATTTGTAGAAATCAGATTATGGAAACTACGACAAAGAATTATGAAAAGGTGGCCGCGCAGAACGCATTACATTAAATACTTAACATAACCTAACCCCTAACCACCTCTATATATATTAAATATTTAATTAATTATACATACATCGTAGTTTCTCTCACTCAAAGTAAGCAAACCATAACCGATCCCAGAGAGGCAAACCGCTTTATGTCAGATCTTATACAGCGTAATTCTTGAGTGTGTTTCGTTTAACAGACAAGTACCGTTATTTAAGGAATTCTACTAGAAGATTTGATAACAAGCATTGCGAAACTCACCTACTTTCGTTTGTTCCTGGGAATACATTTTATTTTTGTCAGTTTCCCGCCATTCTTTGCCTGCACTTCTTTTTCTTAAAAGTCGAATATATATATATTAAAATGACACTACAATTTTTAATTTCCGTTCGAATGAGTTCTTTCTAAGGACATTAAAGTTCTAGTGCCCTTTTAGAGCTACTCTTTATAGCTGCCATTTTATAGTTATTGGAGGACAGATAGTCCCACTCCCACGGCCCCTTTTCTCGAAGGCGTCTGACCAAAATTATGAACTTGTCATTTTGTTCAGCATAATTGAAAGGTCCAATAACTATACCTTTGGAGATAACATGACCCCCCAAAGCCCCTGGAGAAAGGTCTTGAAGTTAGGAAATTTACCCATTGTCACATATTCTTATTGAAAAGTATGCATACATTTTTTGGTTTGGGAGGGGGGGAGAATTTTCCACGGAGAGGGAAGTTTCTGATTGCGAAATTTTATACGAGAGAATTTTCTTAAGTCCCTAAGCGAAATTCTTATTATTTGTCTTACTTTCTCTTTTCCAACTCAATCATGCCATTCCCAGCGTGTATTACCTAAAGCCGAAAATTGTTGACGTGAAACAAGAGAAGAAAGCTATCGTACGAGCTGCAGTAGCTAGAATCAAAAGTGATGCCAAAGGTATTAAACAACAAACGGATGTATATCCCAATTCTAAAAACTTTGGGCAGATAACAGACAACCTCGAATACCTACTCTCATCTTTGCGGCTTTTTCTCAACTCTCTCTGCGTTGGGGACAAACAGACAGGAAGGCTGTGTAAATAGTTCAGTGCATGTTACAAGTCTGTCGGTCAAAGGCAGTCAGATCACCTCTTCAGACTGTATTAGCTGTCCAGCTGGATCATCTTTTTATCAGCCACTTTCTAATTGACATGCTCAGTGCTATGGGTTTCAGCTCATCATATTACAAGACGAAGCTCTTCAAGCGTACCGCCGTGGTTTCTAACAGCACAAACACAGAAGGCCTGGAAGGAATTTTTGTATGCAGCACATATCTGATAACGTCGACGATGACGTCCGAACCCTTGATGGTAACAACACTTTTCACGCATGGGCATAATTGTTTCTGTGACGCCACTGTTGAGGTCTTCAACAGTACTTGAGAGGAGAAATTTTGTTATGTCAAGGCTGATAACTGGACCAAACCGAATTCTCAATAAGTATCTCAGACAGACACTAGGATAACCTAACCTTCTGTACAATACGCTACCATGTGCTTCAATTCTGGATCCCTCAAAGGGTCACAAATTGCTACGAAAGACATCCATACTTTTTCTTCCACCCTTACCTAGCTGGAAGAGATCTCTAAATTACCTGCATGCTGATATGTTGATGCATGTTGAGGCTCTTACTCAGGGAAAGCCTCCATTCTCTTCATGCCCATGATAGATATGAGACAAAGTGATCCCATTTGTATCTACTCCATATTCAGAGTCGTCCCACTGTCTTGAGAAATTCCCTATTGTTCTTCTTGTTTTTAGTGTTTGTAATTTGTTTTAGGGAAGACTCAAATTTCGAAGGGGGGTAGGATAAAGTCAATAGCATAAAAGGGGAACTCTTTTAAAATCTGTAGCAAATTCATGAGTAAGTCGAGCTTTCATGTGGCTTTTTTTAAAGTCCACTCAAAATAAGAAAATAAAACTAAAACCCAATCCCACACAAAAACCAACCAAAAACAGTAATCCCGTTAAAATATAATAGATTTTTTCTACAAAAAATTGTCCAAGGATATTTCTAGGTACCGAATATTAAATACCGAAAATTGTTTTTGGTTTCTAAGAAAAATTGTCCAAGGATATTTCTAGGTACCGAATGTCACATATTCGTCTGTACTATTTTTTGTTTTCTAAAAAAATTGCCCAAGGATATTTTAGATACCGAATATCAAATATTCATCTGTGGAAAAATATCGTTCGATCTCGCCTTCTAAGGCCCTAGTGAACGACGGTAGGGTAAATTTTTGAAAACGAAGAATAATAGCTGGTTGAAAATCGCATTTTTTCCTATCCATTTATGACCAAACGAAAAGCTAGAAAAGGAACTTTTAAAAGATTGGTATGGAGGGGGAACGTACGCAACTGTTTTGACCTAAACCGCCCCGGTGAATCGACGAATTGTTGATAGTAGCGGTAGTACTAGTTTAGTTTAGTATGTTACAGTTTTTCTTGTGGACTCTGAATATATTGCTTCGTTTTTTCTGGCTCTTCGTTTCCTCTTTCTCCGGATAAAGTTCTTGGGTATTTGCTCGTCGTTGACCAAATTAAAAACTAGAGGTTCCCTAATTATTTGGTGTATACGTGTTGACAATAGCACCCTGATCTACTATGCTAATATCTTTCCAGATAGTGATAGATCACCCTTCCCAGGGTAACAAAAAATGTTGGCACCAGTCTTAAAAAATAACCAGTTCTAACGAAAAATTTTTTCAGCAAAACGTCATGTTTTAGTCGGTTTTCTACGTGAAATAGTTTGTGCATCTCTTATATTTCGTTGGGTAAATGAAGCGGTTTTGAGACCAATTTTGCTAATAATTGCCTAAGCCTGGCAATTAATCGTCTTTGTATAGTCAAAATGACGTCATGATTGTCGCCCTGCACAAAATAGGTCATCTATACAAACTACAAATATTAAATCTCCAGAAACTCTTCAGTAAGGAACGTAAACATTCATCTCTGAGGACAAGTTGACATGTAGATCGACAGGAAGTTGACATGTAGATGATGTCGAGTCTTGAGCTCCACAGACATCTCCCTCCAGCCCCTATCATGTGGTGCATATATTCATGGTGTATGTGGACTTTTATCTTACACATATTTTCAAATAATTTACCATAAACTTTTACTATGATAATCCCTTCTCATCTCTTAACATACATTAACCACAGGAAGATGCCTTCGGCTTTTTCTTAGAGGAACTAGTAAAGAACAAACTACGTTATCATCGCTGTTCACCCTTAACGACATTTATGGTCGTAACCTATGATTTTGACATTATCCACAATATCGTATATGAAGAAAAAGTTTTTGTCACAAAAGGAATTTTGGAATTAACATTGTGTTTTAGTGCTCAGCCTACAGGTATAGAGAAATCGAGATCTCCTTTTGAAATTAACCCTTAAATAAATTTCTATGAGGTGGAAGTGCCCCTCTAGGAGCGGAGAAGGAGACAAAAAGACAACACATCAGTGCTACCAATGCAAAAAACTATTTTCCTTTTGTTCACATCATAGCGCTATATGTTTCCCGTACATGGCTTTCGTCCACGGTGATTCTTACGGTGTACTGTTTGTTTCAACTTTTAATCAAAATAATCATTATCTTCATAATACAAATAATCATATTCAAATTGTTACCACTCCTTCTGTAAGGTCAGACATCGAGCTTGTGTTTTCTTTTGTGTGTATGTTTTACTTTTTTTATGTTTCATGGTGAGCTCCCCAGCCCCTAGGTTACCACAGTTTACCACAACTGTTACAACTAGGTTACCAAAAATTGTTTCCACTCCTTCTGTAAAGTCAGACATCAATCTTTTTGGTTGTTTTGTGTGCATGTTTGACTTTTTCTATGCTTCATGGTGACCTCCTCCGGCCTTTAGGTATACCACCGTCTTTGACCTTTAATCAAAATAATCACCATCTTTATAATTAAAATAATCATATTCAAATTGCTACCACTCCTTCTATAAGGTCAAACATCAATCTTTTTGGTTCTATCGTGTGCATGTTTTACTTTTTCTATGCTTCATGGTCACCTCTCCAAGCCCCTAGATGCTCCCCCGTCTTTGACCTTTAATAAAAATAATCATCATCTTTATAATTTATATAATCATGTTCAAATTGCTGCCAATCCTTCAGTAAGGTCAGACATCTATCTTGTATAACCTTTTGTTTGCATGTTTTACTTTTTCTATGCTTCATGGTGACCTCCTCAAGCCCCCAGGTATTCCATCGTCTTTGACCTTTAATTAGAATAATCATCATTTTCATAACTTAAATAATCATATCTTAATTGCTGCCACTCCATCTGTAAGGTCAGACATCAATCTTGTATATTCTTTCTTGTGCATATTTTACTTTTTCTATGCTTCATGGTGACCTCCCCCAGACCCCAGGTGTTCTGCCGTCTTTGACCTCTAATCAAAATAAAAACCATCTTCTTAATAAAAAAAATTATATTCAAAAACCCTTTAATTCCTATTGTAAGATCTGACGGATATTGTACCAAATCCAGAAGCTGGAATGACAGGAACTTTGGATGACAATCTATATAAGAAAGGCTGGTACAGTAATGTTCTCTGCATAAGACCGAGTAATCCCCACTCTGATATCAGACAAAGGAAATGAGTTAAGATTTTCTCCTTGCCGCCGTGGCATCACTTCAGAGGGAAAATTTTTCCTGTGAAGCAGTTTCATAGCCTCAATAACATCCTCGAATTTGAAAAATTCAGCCGTATTTTTTTACGATTGTGCTGCTGCCGTGTCCACTCTTAATACTGACCTGGATATAATTGAGAACCGGATAGCAAAGAACACCAACCCGTTCTTGATCATCTAACATTGTCATTTCAATGACAATCAAAATGACCTAGCGGTTGACACAGAGATAAAAATCTTACAAAGCAGGGGAAGCGTCGGTACCCACTCACCTAGCCGCCGCAGTTTATTAAAGGTCCCTCTCAGTCGGCAAACCGGCTCTAGCGGTGGTAAAACCGCCCCTTTTCATCCTGCTTAGTAGGAAAGTATTTCAAATAATGATAAAAAAAATGACTCAGACGATGTAAATATTAACTTATCAGTCGTACCGTGCATACACAGCCGTAATTCTTAGAACGTAATCACTCACAAACTAATATAAAATTATCTGACAAGTTTCAGTCGCAAGTTCAAAAGTATTTCACTTATAATATATTTATTTCACTTATTTGAACTATATATACCAATTTCACTTGCGACTAATTTATAAATTGGGGGCTTTTCATGATAGTGAATAAAACTAAAAACATTAATTTTTTTTTACCAGGATTTCCAAATGCTGCATTGGTTAAAAAAAATTACATGTTAAATTTTTGTAACTTCCCTGCTGTGTGAGATATTTTCAACAAAAATTAACGAAAATTAAAAAAAAAAACTAGTTTTTTAACTGAAAGTAAGGCGACAATCCTTTTTGCGTATTTTTAACTTCAAAAATTCTATTCTCGTGTTTTTGAATTCAAAGGTGGTGTTTAATAGCTTTTGACTATTTAAAATTGTCTTTGAAAATTTCAGATTTTAGAAAATTTTGCTCATTTACTTTTGACCTTTTCAGTTTTCTATTCCTGTTTTTCTGGTATTGTTAAAAATCTATTCACGTGCTTCTGACTTTGTGAATTTTCTGTTTACCTGTTGCAGACTTTTTTTTTCAAATTCTGTTTGCAATTTTCTGATTAAAAAAATTCGTAAGCTCTCAATCTTTTCGATTTTCAGGTCGTACTATTCTGACTTTTGAAATTTTTCTTCTTGTATTTTTCATCTTTTCAAGCATCTTTTCAAATATTTCTTACTTTTCAAAATCTTTTTTAAGTGTTTCTGACTATTTGACAATTCTTTTTGCGTATGTCTGACTTTTTAAGTTTTTATTCCCATGTTTATGACTTTTTCAAATTTTTGTTCAAGCTTTCTTGTACCAAGTTCCTTTAAGACCTTTTTCACACTAAAAATGAGCAGTTAAGCTACCTACACACGAAAATAAAGACAAAAATACGATAAAACAAATGAATTTTAGCAATCCAGTATAAAGAAGGAAATATTTTCAATGTTGCAAAAACAAATTTAAAAAGTCTTTTCTGACTGAAGTGTTGGTTTCCACTTGCTCTGTTTGTGTTTTTAGGTTGTGGTTGATTCCAAATGACGCTTCATATGCTTCGATAATCTCAAATGATAAGGAAATATTTAAAAGTGCATTTTGCAGAAGAAAGATTTTCTCCAGTGTGAATATTTGCAGGTTAATGTCTTATTTCCAGTATAAGCTCTCACATGAAGGGATAACTTATGTCTTTGAGGATATCGTTTACTAAAAATTCTGCAAGTATAAGGCTTTCCTCGAAAGGTTTCTTTCCAGGCTATTTAATAACCTGGAATAATTAAAATTTCCAGCTTCACCTCCTCGGTAACATTGGCATTAGTATGGTGAAGTTTGACAAGTTGGGCTACTTAGCTGTTAATTCTAATACCAGTAGAGCAGAAGATCGATTCCACTAGCAGTAATAATAATGCAACCATTTTTTGCCATTAACTTTCTAGTGTGTTTCAATGGCTCCTTTGCATTATGTGGTACCAATTCAGATATTCATTCTACGAGTTTAAATAATGTAAGAGCGGGACTGCTGAATAATTTTCTGTTAGGTGTACCTCACCCTTCGATGCGCTGACTTCCCATTATCATGTTTGAGTTTAATTGCTCGGGACTTCTTTTGGCTCGAACGTAGTAGCTCATTGTAAGCACCTTAACTAGTAGACGACCTGTTAGCTAAATGATATTCAGGGAATTTTTTTACTGATCGTAGTTAACCGAGTGCAACGAATTCTGTCTTTAGTTATTCAAGCGAAGTGAAGTCTTGAAGTTGAGTGACGTTATAGAAATCAAAAAGAATGCCCTAAATGTTGTTCCTAGTTGCTCCTATAAAAGTGAAGAAGTCTAAAGAGATATTAAAAATACACCTCTAGTGTATTTGCATTGTACCTAAAGCAAAAAGGCAGATTTTCTTCCACTATAAGAAGTTTCTACCATATAAAAGCATTCGTAAAGGGAAGCAGTTGTTTAACTGAGTGACGCTAGTGACAATCTCGAGCATCAAACATATTTCCTGAAATGCACTTTTGGTTGCTCCTGTGGAATTGAAGAGGCCTCATAAACAGTTACAAATTCAATTAAGCCAACCCAAAAATTGGTTTTCATAATAGAAAATTCTTTGTTTTTACCATATGAAAAGCATTTGCGAAGTCTAGTTTTTCAGTCGGGTGAGGCTAGTGACTGGCCAGACCTTTCAACGCAGGGATCTTCTTGACCGAGTCCTCGCCATACTGGGCTTCAATCGACTCAATCGCATTACGATAAACCACGCGCGCCTGGCGGTAGTCCTGAACCTGCTGATACCAGCGTGCCAGGCGGTACATGCCCGGCAAGGCTTGGTCGCTGTTTGCACCGAAGTTGCGCTTGTAGAGCTTAAAGGCGAGTAGCTGCAGGTTATCTGCCTGAATCCACTGTTCATGTGCTTCAAAGCTTCGGGCCGTGGCCTCAATAATGCGTAACTGATCAAGGTTGTACACGCCGTCGGCGCGATGGGTTACGTGCTGAGCGTAGTTAAAGGTCGACACGGCACGTGGGTGTTCGTCCATATCCTGAAACGCCAGCCCAAGGCCCACCAACGGCTCAACCAGCGCTTCGGTGAATATGCCGTCTTTCTCGCGCAGGATGGATACGCTTTGTTCAAAGTGAACGCGCGCTTCGCCAGGGCGGCCATCACGCAGCAAGGCATTGCCCAGGTCGTTAATATAGGGGACTGTATCCAGATGCGTATCGCCAAGCTCATCGCGAGCGAGCTCCAGGCCGGTCTGCGCTGCTTCAACCGCTTCGGCGTATTGTTCGGCCTGCATATAATTGGCAAACACCTGCCGCGACTCAAATCGATCGACACGCAGATCGCCTACCGAACCAAACTGGGCGCCCGGCGAATCTTCTTCTGCCGCAGTCATTTATTCAAACACCGCGGTTTCCTCAACGCCTAAGCTGTCGTTGCTCGACGCATCGCCGGCCACATCGGAAGTCGGGTCTATGACATCTGCAGGGATGGTGGCCGTCGGTTCTGCCGCAGACACCGGATCTTCTTGCGCGAGGGCGCTGGTAGCCCACAGCGAACTCCCCAAAGCCAACGCAATGCTCAGGGGAAGTTGCTGCATGTGTCGCGTTTGAAAGAATGGCCGCAAGAATTCTGCACGAGCACAAAAAAGAGGTAAAGGCAGAAGGGATGGGGCAGGCAACGCTCTCGAGCATTCAGGTGATTTTTCGCACACTGGGGTGGCGGCTGTTTTGGCCTTTTGCAGCAATCGTGAGTCTCTTTTTCTTTGGGCCGCTCACAATCTTTATTGCCCAAATTGGCATGGGACACATTGCCATCATCGATGGGTGTGACTTATCGCTTTCTGTGCAAGGAGTCAAAGGAAGAACCCGAATCAAACAGATTAAACAGCGTCGTGGTCCGATTCTCATTGGAGGGTTCATGGCGGGGCTGCTGAGCATCATCTTAACGGCAACGATCATTGGGTGGGTTTTTTGGCTACCCGGCGTTTATGCGGGAACAGTGCTTTGGTCGATGCACTGGCAAGATGCTAAATAAGCCAAGTCTTATAGTTACATTTTCACCACAGAGATCACGGAGAGAAAATTTTCAAATCCTCCTCTGTGTTCTGTGTGTTAAAAACTGAATCCTTTAAAGTTTCGAAGCTCGATTAATAAGAAGCGCATCGGTTAGAATCAGTGCTGTCATGGCTTCGACAATCGGAACAGCGCGGATGGTCACACAGGGGTCATGACGCGATCCTTTCGGCAACTCAAAGTCTTGCTTCTTTCCTTCTACATCGACAGTTTTTTGCTTTTTTTCAATACTTGACGTCGGCTTGAATGCGACGCGGAAAAGAAGGGGCATCCCAGTTGAGATTCCTCCAAGTGTGCCACCGGCAAAATTGGTTTCGGTTTTGATGTTTCCCGCTTCATCGGTTGTAAAAGCATCGTTGTGCTCGGATCCTTTCATACGAGCTGCGGCAAAGCCAGAACTTTCTACAAACCCTTTTTTTGCGGGTGTCGAGAGCATCCGTTTGGCCAGGTTGGCCTTGGGGAATCCCATCGATGGCAAAGGCCCAATTAACGCATCTCGCAGTGAGCCCATTGAAAAAGTGGCGCCCGGTGTAGTTGCCCGTCAAGGCGTAGACCAACCGGTGCAAACGGGTCTTAAGTGTGTGGATGCCATGGTACCCATCGGTCGTGGCCAGCGTGAGCTCATTATTGCAGACCGTCAAATTGGTAAGACTGCAATTGCCATCGACACCATCATCAACCAAAAACGTACCGGCATTAAGTGTGTTTATGTTGCTATTGGTCAGAAGATGTCGACCATCTCTAACATTGTTGCCACTTTAGAAGAGCATGGTGCTATGGAGTACACCACAGTTGTTGCGGCCAGTGCTGCGGACCCAGCGCCCATGCAATTTATCTCTGCTTATTCAGGCTGCAGCATGGGCGAGTACTTCCGTGATCATGGTGAAGATGCGCTCATTATTTATGACGACCTGACCAAACAGGCTTGGGCCTATCGTCAGATTTCTCTTTTGCTGCGTCGTCCACCGGGCCGAGAAGCGTATCCTGGTGACGTGTTCTATCTGCACTCTCGTTTGCTAGAGCGCGGGTGAACGCTGACTATGTGGAAAACTACACCAACGGTGCAGTGAAGGGGCAAACCGGTTCACTCACCGCTCTGCCGGTAATTGAAACCCAAGCGGGAGACATTTCTGCCTTTGTACCCACCAACGTAATCTCCATTACCGACGGGCAGATCTTCCTTGAGACGCAAAACTTCAACTCTGGTTTGCGACCTGCCATGAACCCGGGCACTTCGGTATCACGGGTAGGTGGTTCGGCCCAGGTGCCTTTCATGAAGAAGATTTCCGGCGGTATTAAGTTGGCACTGGCCCAGTACCGGGAGCTGGCTGCGTTCTCACAGTTTGCATCTGATCTTGATGATGCGACCCGCCGTCAGCTAGCCAACATTTCTATATAACAACTATCTCCGTATTGCATACTAAAAACTCCAGCTAAAAAAGAATCCCTAAACTAATTTCACCACAGTTGAGGAAAAATAAACAACACTTCTTAGCCTCCCTCACACTGATTACCTACAAAAAAACACTTATAGAAAGAAACAATTAACAAAAATCTTCACACTGCAATCAGTAGCCACGTGGAATCCCTTTCCCAGCAGAAGTAATCTCTATAAAGCCATGTTTAAGCTCCTTCAATAGGAATTTCGTCCGTTTCATATTGAATAAGAACATTATGAAATGCATTAGGTGTTTTATAGGAGCTATTGGAACTGCTGAAGGAGATCTAGAGATTTTTAGAAAAAAAGAAAATCCAGAGGCTTATGATTCTTAAAGTTCTAAGGACATTAAAATACAATCTGAATACTTGCATTGGTTAAGTGGAAAATTATACTATCAATAAATATGTTTAAAACGTAGAAGAAATCGTAAATTTAGTCTTTAATGATAACACCACTATTCCAAGATACGCAGTTTTTGATAGATGCTGGCAACAAAATAAAAAACAAGATGAAACTTATGTGAAAAATTTCGTAAAGTAACAAGCTAATCTTATGGCACTACACAGATTAAGACAATGTAGCTTTCCTTCGAAGGCTTAGTTACTACTACTACTGCTACTACTACTACTAACATCTCAATGCAGCACCATATGGCCTAAGGCCAACACACCTGCGCATACTTCTCCTCCATCCCTTTCATGTGAAATCTCTTTCATGTTAAACATCCTAAGTTCTATTTGTTCTTGGAAATCTACAGGTTGTTGATATTTGACGTCCCACGGAAGAAAGATGTTATCGAATTTAACTGACTAGTTTTGCTTGTTTATTGCTATGGTTAGCGTGGAAAAAATGAGGAAAATGTGATGCTTGTTCGATAAGGGGTAATTTTATGCCTTTCGGTGAAAGAAGGAAGCATTTGGGGCCGATTAGGTGACAGAAGGGCCCGCATTTCTGCCCGATGCGCGGAAAAGACGAGGACTTCGAGCACTTTATGTGCAATTATAAGGAGTTGAAGGATTTGAAGGGTGAATTTTTTTAGACTAAAGTAAGAGGTAAGGAATAGATTGAAGCCGTATAACGTTGGAGAGTTTGGGTGGGCAGAATAAGAGTAAGTAAAAACGATAAGTGTACACATATATATTGGAGGAGAAGGTGAGGGATTATACCCTTATAATGAGTTGTTTCTTTTGTTTTTTTGCTTGGTTTTCTTTTTTTTGTAATCCATAGGCCAAACGGTTTTAGGGTTGGAATATATCACATCTTATTCCTAGCTGCTATTTTGTTATCTTCTGCTATTGAAAAAAAAAAATTGTTCCCTGTTTGAGAGGAAAAAAAAACTAAACAAGAAAGATCAGACAACTAAGTTCAACAAGAAATCGATTATGTGCTTCATGTAAGCGTGTTTGTGATTAGTATTTTTCGGCCTTCTTTACTGGCAATTTTTTCAATTTGCTTCATTGTTCAAGTTTTTCTTTAGTTAAAGAATTTAATGTACTCCTAAGAAACAGCAGGTTGCATTTCGAACGCAAAGATTTACGTTCAGATATAAAGGCTTTTATTAAGTAAAAAAAAAAAAGGTTTGAAAATTTTAGTTGGTGACACTTAAATTTATTTATTTAATTTTGCAAGTATTTTTAGGAATTTTATAATGGTGTGATCCATGTGGTTCAGATTTTTTATCAATCTTAATTTTTGGCATGTTTCTAAGAGGTCATGGCCCCCTTTTCCTCGCCATCATCAGTGTTACATAATTTTTGTTGTTAATTCTGGCAACTGAATTTTTTTTATATATTAAACAATTTCTAATTTCAGAAAAAGCATCTGTTCTTGGGCAATCCTTATTTTTAAACTCATTACATTTGTTGCGAACTAGAGCATAGTATTGCAAATGCCAGAGATTAACCAGGCCCTATTGATTCTCATCGTCGGTATGTTTACCGTCTTTCTCATCCTCGCTTTGGTCGTTTGGACCGGCTGGGGTTTAATTCATTTGACCAATAGGCTGGTTAAGGCGCCCCAAAAAACTCGCCGGATAGCCATTCCCCCTCCTTCCGATCGAATCTCCGCTAAACAATTGGCCGCTATTGCCGCCGCCGTAGAATTGGCGACGGGCGGAAGAGGGAAAATCGAAAAAATTGAACGGAGAAGTCAGAGCACAGAATAGAGAAGTCAGACTTGACAACAGAAAAGTCATGAAGCCTGACTTTTCTGCTCTGATTTCTCTATTCTGACTTCTGACGTCTCTGTTCTGACTTTTGACATCTTGAAATTATGGGAAGAGAAATTCGCCTTTGCCTCGTGTACCGGGATATGTGGCAATCGTCAGGCAAATATTTACCCCGGGTAGACCAGCTTATTAAAGTAGCCGAG
Source organism: Alatinidae sp. Z8VKAUB7J3 (assembly GCA_010016025.2). Classification (NCBI taxonomy): domain Eukaryota; kingdom Metazoa; phylum Cnidaria; class Cubozoa; order Carybdeida; family Alatinidae; species Alatinidae sp. Z8VKAUB7J3. Next base: position 177,008,759 of record JAAAKM020073195.1, on the reverse strand, counting down.
CCCATTGTCAATATGGGCTGCTTCGCTCGCGTTGAAACTAACGGGGGCGGTTTTGAACAAATCAACCTGCTTTTTGGAGAAAACCCTAATCACTCGGTTCGACAATGGACCCAGGCTTTTAACGACGCCGGTATCCAAACCCAAATGTTGGAACGCGGACTGAACGGCCTGCGAATGAATCCAGTGCCCGCCGACGTTCGCCGCCTCCTATTTAAAGTGAAAAAAATTCAGGGTACGGATATCTCCCGTTCTTTTGACGGGCTTAATAATCCACAAAATCTTGCGCTTTCTTTTCAATATGCTAAAGAAGGCGGTATGATTGCGCAAGGCGCGTTGAGTATCACTTTTTCGCCGGCTTCCCATAAAAATACCATGCCTTCCAGCAACTGCTTATTCTTTGCTATTTGTCAAAATTAACCATCTGCACCAGGTTGTTGGTATGTCTTCAGCCCTTGATAACTACCAGCTTCAGTATTCAAAACTCCCCCTGCCTGTTTCAACTGCTGATACCCATGCAACCATAGTTGTTTCGAATATACCCACTGACCTTTCTAATCCTCTGAAACTGAAAACAGTTATTGATAAGGTGAATGGTCATGAATTAGTACGCAGTGTTAAGCCACTAAAAGACAAATGGTGTATAAACATTGAGAAATCAGCTAGTGAGGATTTTTGTACTTCTCTGCATGAAAAAAATGACTGGTACTGCTACTAAAGTGCTTTCTAAGCGTTCTTTTGGAATAATACGAGGTTTACCAACCGGAGTGAACACTGATATACTCTCTATTCAAAATGACATAAAAAGTGCAAAAAGACTTGGCTCATCTCGGTCCGTAAAACTCGAGTTCGAAGACACTTATTCTCACTCAATTTTTTTAAAGGAAGAAGTGAAGCTTGGCTACGAATTCTTTCAGGTCTACCGATACAAAGAACTACCAAAATGTTGTTTTAAATGTCACTCCCCCAACCACTTTCAACACACTTGTCAGGTTGATACTCCCAAATGTGTCCGTTGAGCTGGATTACAAATTTCTACGAAAGATAAGCCATGCATTGCCCTCCTAGATGTGCTAACTGCGATAAAAATCTTACAGCTTAGTTTTTCCTGTTATGCAACAGACTCTAAAAAAGGACCCCAAACCAAATCAATGACTTTGCAGTTTTCTATGATATCCTAAAGTATTAATGAAACTAAGAACATAGACTTTTTCATTAATGGACTTTGCAGCCAGTACGAGCTAGTTTGTTTGGAATAGCATTTTTTGACTTCACCGAGGCTTTTTCGTGAAACTGAATTTCTTCGTGGAACTTGTTGCGTGCTGATTTGTTTCGTGGAAGTGGTTACGTACTGATTTTTGTTTGTGAAACTTGTTACATGTGGATTTTTCTCTTAATGAAATTTGTACATTGAGTTTTTCATCGTGAAACTGGCTCTGCTCATGGAACTTGTTGCGGGCTGTTTTTTGTTGTCTTTGATAGTTGTTGCTTGTTGGTTTTTCTTCGTGAAACTTGTACGTTGATTTTTCTCCTCGTGAAACTGATTTTGTTCATGGAAATTCTTGTGTGCTGATTCTTGTTCGTGAACCTTGTTGAATGTTGATTATTCTCTTCATGAAACTTAAACATTTATTTTTCTCCTCGTGAATCTTATTTTGTTAAAGGAACTTCTTGCGTGCTGATTTTTGTTCGTGGGACTTGTTGCGCGCTGATTTTTGTTCGTGAAACTTTGCATGTTGTTTTTTTTCTTCATGAAACTTGTACATTGATTTTATCTCCCTGTGAAACTGATACCCCGTTTGGAATTGCTCTTTAGTGGCCTGCGTTTGAATTGGATGCCAAGGGCCTCCGATTGAATTGGATGCTATGGCTCCAGTTGAAATGGTTGCTAGGGTCTCAGTGGTTAGGGCCCAATGAAATTGGATGTTAGGGCACTGATGAAATTGGATACTAGGGTCTTCCCAGTGAAATTTGATGCTTTGGCTCCTGTAGGTTAGGTTAGGGGACCTCCGATGGAATGGGATGCTTAGGCCCCCCTTTGAATCAGTTGCTAGGGGCCCCCGTAGGAATTGCTCACTAGGGCTTCCGTTGGAATTGTTTGCTAGGGGCCCCGATAGAATTGGATGCTAGAGTATTGGTTGAAATGTTTGCTAGGGCCCCGGTGGTTAGGTTAGGGACCCGGTTAAATTCGATGTTAGGGCCCCCATGGAATTGACCCAGTAATGGTTCTAGGCCTCATATTCTGTAGGGGGGCCAGGTATGCCACAGGTGACTAAAAATATGAAATAAAAGGAATTTAATATCAGAATTCACAGAAACTGGGAGACAGCTGCCCCCCTGCCCAGGTTTAGAACCTTCACTAGTTTAACCAGTGTTAATTTCGACATTTATGTACCCTACATGCTATATAAATATTAAATCAGACAGAAATAGCCCTTGAATATTAGCCCACACACCTCATCTTCAATACCCTTGGCTTTTAGTGTTAAATATTTCCCAATTCATTTTTTTTACCCTTTATGGATAACAAACAAGAAACTAATTCCCCCTCTTAAATATCAAATAGCAACTGAGATCTTTTCTTACGAAATGACGCAAATCCCCTAAGTTTCTAAATTGGTTTTACCTTGATGCATTCGCTTCTAATGTTGCTTTGTTTTACTATATAAAACAAAGCAAATGGTTTTGAAGCTTTGGGAATAGGAAACACTAATTGTTAATTGAAAATTAAAAATTATTATGGTTGTCTCATATTTTCAAACAGTTTGTGGTAGCGAACCTTAATAAGAAGCGACGCGGTTAAGTAGTAACTGAATCTCTAAAAATCGGAATGTCAATTTTCGTATCTATAGGTACAACAAAAGAATTGGCTTGTAGTGCTGATTCCAAATAGGCTATATAAAACTTATTAAGTTTAGTTTTACACATCAAAAGATACAAGTCGAAAAAAACTCAGCTTTTCGAAAAAAGAAAATACATACCCTTAAAAGTCAAGGAGTCTTAATCGAAATTACGCCATCAGATTCAGCGTATCAGAGAACCCTCTTAAAGCCTCTATTTACAAAAAATGTGGTATTTATATTTTTTGCCAGAAGAAAGGTCACGGATGTGAGTTTATGTATTTTTTTTTTTTTTCTTTAAGAAAGCAAAATACACAGAAGAAAAATATAACATGGTGGTTCTGCCAGTGGAACGAGCAACACTTCCTTAGCAAAAGTGAAACAAAGAACATGAACACAATAAAACAGCAAAAAAATAAAAATAAAAGTAGAGCCTGAATAAAAGAAAGAAAAGTAGGGAAAATAAAGTGGGAAGAACCCAGAAATCTATAGAACACTAGCTTATAAATCAAATATCATCGTCGAATCCCTTTAGTCCGCAGTTCTGTATATCATGCTGAGGCATTTGATTTAGCTGATAAAAAAAAGCTCTAGTGACAGTCCTGTCCTTGTATGGCATACCCGGTGAGTATATTAAAGCGATTATGTGCGAGAATAATGTTGTTGTGATTAAGGCTTGAAGTGAGGTTAGTAGTTTGTTTGGTATGGAATCAAGAAATAAGCAGTGTTTTGTGGCATCTCCACTTATATGGACTATTCGGCGAACTTTTTCCTAAGAAACACTGTACAAGCTATGGGAGAACATAGAATCGAATGAAAGATAAAATGCTCTTAGACTTGGAAGCTGCATATGAGTTTAGTATCCTAGACAAAAATTCAAGCCAAATGAATGCATTTTCGAAGGGTTCGAGAGTTTAAGGTGCGAGAACGTGTTTGAAAATTAGTGCTAAGAAGACTCACTCGCTTAGATTTGGAATGGATGAGGATGGAGAAGTGCCCAGTCTTGCTGCGACGAGGATCCAACCCCGGACCCCGTATTGCAAAGCAAAGCCAACATAAATTCTTAAACCACATTGGCCTGCCATAATATCAAGAAAAAACGACCAGAAATTGGGTTTTTGAGGCCAAATGAAAATACTGAAAAAAAGGCGAATATTTTGAGAGGAAACCACCTCTCGTCTTCAGTACGAACAAAAACTATATTCAAGAAAATGCCAAAAAATGCAAAGATGTTGTTTTAATGTTCAACATGCACCTGAAGCTACCCGTAGATAAATCCACTTGACAACACTTAACAAATCTCCTTCTGTTTTTTCAAGTACCTTTGTTCAAAAACCATACTTGACCACTATCATTACCATAGCTTCCAATATCATGCATTGTGGTTCGCAGAATTCAGTTCCTATTCTTAAAATAATATTTCAACTGTAAAAGAGAACCCTTGACCTTGGCTATTCTACTTTCTACACCTTTTTTTATCCAAAAGTTTTACTGATAATACTACCCACATAAGCGCAGCTATCTTTTTGAACGATTTATCCGTTACCCAACATCACCTCTTCATCTTCATATAAAAATGAATAAGAACATTCAGTTTTAAGAAGAATTAAACATTAATTTATTTCAAACTGATTCTTTCACCCTGAAAGCTTAAAGCCTTTAAAAAAGATATTTTTTCTACTAATTTGTTTTATCTAACAAAAAGTGAGTGCACTTTGATATTTGCTTGACGTCAGTAGCTTCATTCTATACGAAAAGACAGATAAAACAAACATTGGGAGTCTGTCTATTTCAAGTTGGTTGTCATGGTAATATACGACATCAATTTGTTATAAAAAAAGAGCACCATTCCTAATAAATTCTCCAGAAATCTGTAAAGCTTATCTCCTATGAAATAGTAAGTTGTAAACGTAAAGAGCAACTAAAACTCATTAAGTATTTCAAATGTTTAACTACACTTATGTAGGAGATGGGTTTTACTTAAATTAAAACGATTTTACAGCGATAAAAGTTGCGTAGAACCCAGCGATCGCGAACATTAACACAACCGCCCAAGACGCTAAAACCGTTAAAACAATACTACGCCGTAACCCTTAAAACAAAGGGTAACTAGTTTGTTTAAAACAAACTACTACGCCGTAAAACCTTTCACAGCAGTTGTATGTGGTTAAAAAGAGCAGACCAATCAGCACATAAAAGACAAAAGCAAATACCATCCGGCCATCATTATCATCAATTTCCTGAAAAAACATAGTAGACTTCGCCACTTTATATAGATAGGACTTATAGCCTGCAAAACTGTAGATGCTAGAAACTGTATAAGCACTGAATTTCGGCATTAAAGTTTCCAAGAACTTGAGCAAATGATTTTAACTTAAGAAGCTCCAAGCAGTAGGTTAAACTGTGTCACAAGAGAGCAGTTAATTATACTCATCGCAAGGTTCAATACCTTAGACAAGATAGCCATTCCCAAACAAGACCTGTGCTCATCGTTTGCGTTTTATTTGAAAAAAAAAAAAGAAGATGGACAATTACAAGCAGCCCATGTGCGTAACCGCAATTTGTCGTTATTTTCGTTCATTTACAGTTGAATTTCAGAAAATTTGAATGCTCAATGTTTCCAGTGTATTTAGTCTACAAAATTATGTATATGGACACCAATTGAATCTACTTTTATTAAAATTCTGTTTTTAACAGTTTCAGTAACTATTGGGCTGAATCGCTCCTTACTTACAGTTCATTACCATGAGCTGTTTGATTGGAAAATGCGATATCAAGCTGCTTAGCGGTAACGCATAAGTTTGTGTTAATTATATAGGCTTCCTGTGTTTTGATTGATTTTGTTTATGAATAAATTTTCCTGAAAAGGACGATACAGAAAAAGAAGAGTGTAAATAAAAGCCAAATATTTTGTAAGGATTTAACATGGGAAGGATCATCTAAACAACTCATACCGGGGAAAACCGTTTGATCATGTGCGAAAAAAGTTCTTTTATATATCCGCTTTAATAAGACGCCAAATAAATCATTCCAGCGAAAAATCTCTCTTCCGTTTTTATGTATGCAAGAAATGTTCCCCTCTAGACTAAATAGCCGATACAATGAGAGGGATTCTTTAAAGAGGGCTCGCAGGCGATTGGCAGACGCTGTTCCATTAAGTTCGTTCATGTATGATTTTCTCGTAAGAGCGTGGCCTGCAATCAGCGTCAGCGCATCCGTCTTTTCCGGGCTCATATCAAGCAAAGCGCCTAATTCGTTGGGGATAATCCGGGAACTATGATAGGGCGCCAGCAGTTCATGTATTCTTTCGACTGCGACGACGGGCGCCCCATCCTCATTCCTGGGGATATCTTCCGGAAAAACAATAGCGCTGCCTAAACGATACCGAGCGGAAAGCGCATATCGCTTATCGCCTTCTTCTTCCGAAACGAGCAGGAACAAGTCCTGGTTATCCTCGTGTTGAATTATCGCCCGGGAGGAGGATTCCGTCATGCCGGGCAGATAGGCGAAAATAGTATCTGCAAATACGTTTGCCTGCGCTTCTTTCACTCGGTTCAGCAATTCTTCAATTACGTTCGTACAGTAGCGGATCTCTTCGGCGGAAAGCTTCCTTTCGTCTGTTATTAAAGCCAGTTCATCCAGGGAGTAGTCCGTGCTTTTCCACCAATCGTAAAAAGATAAGGCGGCTTCCAGAGCAGATAAACCCTTAATATAACCTTCTTCAACGCCCGGCGCCAGACGCAAGAGCAGAAACAGATCCGGTATTTTCAGGCGCAACAATTTAGCCAGGCGCGCGTGCCCGTAAAGCAACTGAAGATTGTACTCGGAAAGTTTAAAGCCCCCGGCGCTTTCTTCTTCGGCTTCGAGCTCCGAACCCAGAGGTTCGCTCAGATGAACGATCAGTTGGTATAGTACTTCGTCCTTGACTCGCAGGCCGCTCAGCAATCGGGCGTGGATATTGCCGGGGGCGTTCGCTGTTTCCGCCCGGCGCAGCGCCGGATGTCTAAAAACGGCATTTACAAGGAGGTTTCTCGGGGATTATATGTTTTATATATTTATGTTTATAAACATGTTTTAGTTATATGTTTATAACTAAACTTCGCTTACTAACTTATGTTTAAACTAACCTCGCTTATATCTTTTAGTTGGTGTTCTTTTTAAGTTGTCAAATCAGGCTTTATGACGTTCTAACGACGGGCTCTGAAATTTTAACTAATTTTTTTATTACATGTTTATACGTATATATTCATTTGGCAGTTCAGTGGATTTCTACCTCAGTCTTTAATTTTTCATTTTTGTCAAATAATTGTTTAGAAGGAGTTTTAATACAAGATTTAACACCACGAATTGAATTCAATATTTTCTTGGCATTCATTCTTTTTTTTATTACATTTTTGCCAATGTTGTCTCAACATTTTGGAAGTTACTTTAGCAGTTAAAGAAATTAAAATTTAGAAATCATCTACGAGAATTATTGGCGGTTGATGATTTTTGTTGTCTTCTTAAAACTCATCGTAATAATTACTAATTCAGCCACATATCCATAATCCTAAAGTAAGGAAAAGGTTAAAGTTTGTTTTGAGCGGTAATAAAAGCACTGTTTGCGAATGTTATATGAATTTGGATTGAAAATGAGGACAAGCAACTTTGATTTTCTTGGGAAGTCTTTTAAGCAGTTTTGTTTGCAAAATTCAATTATTTATTTAAACTTTTTTTTAGTTTCCATTATATTTTGCATACCAATCTTTTTTATTTCTTTTGTGTTTTTTTTTAGTACTTAAAACCCAAAAACAACAACAAATTACGGAATGGTTGCACAAAACTAAAGGCACTAGAAAAATCTAGAAAATGATTGAACTGAGTGTGCAAAACTGTATAAAAAGCTTCTGTAAAGTATTGAAAACATCCTTTTTTGAAAATCTGCAACAGATGATTTTCACAGTGCATTCCTCATTGCCTCAGTCAGGGTCAGGCCTGTCCACTCTGGGATGTTGTCCTGCCACCGCTTTCTCTGTCCAAAGTGTATTTAAATTCTTAAAGAAATAATCGATATAAAGAAAATATGTGGAACGAAAATCAGCATGCATCATTTTTCACCAATAAACTAATTTGCAACGAGTTATAAATATCATAATAGATTAATTATCATGCCAGAATAAGTCACCATGCAACAAGTTTTACAAAGAAAAATATCAAGATAGATTAAGCTTCACGAACAAAAATCTGTATGCAACATGTTTCACGAAGAAAAAAACAACATATAACAAGTTTCGAGAAAAATCTAAATATCATGATAAATTAAGTTTTGCGAAAGAATACATCATCATAAAACAAGTTTCAAGATGAAATATATCAAATTAAATTAATTTTCATGAAGAAAAATAAGCACACAAAACCTTCCACGAACATATCTGGTTTCATGAGAAGAAAATTTAACAAGCAACAATTTCCATAAAGAGGAAATTCAAATTAACGAGTTTTTCAAAGACATAAATATAAACAAATTTAGTTTCATGAAGGAATAATCCATACGTGGCAAATTTCACGAAGAAAAATCATAATGCATCACATTTCACGAAAAAAAAACAAGCATGCAACAAGTTTCCTGAAGAAAAAATGTTTTAATAAAGAGTTTCACGAAAGAATAAATCAACATACAATAAGTTTCTCGAAGAAAAATATCAAGATAAATTAAGTTTCACGATCAAAAATAAGCACGCAACAAGCTCCAACTACGAACATAACTGGTTTCACAAGGAGAAAAATCAAGGTACAGCAAGTTTCATGGAGAGGTAACCATTTTTTTCTGAAAATGTTCAGACCAGAATGAAACTTTTATGAGTCGTAAATCTATTTATTTTAAACTACTTTAAATACGATGCATTTTTACGGATAAATCACCAGGAGAGGTTATTTCTTTTTATGTATATATTCTTCTTAAAACTCCTTTTTACTCAGTTTCGGTTACTACTAGCGCGGGGTGCTCCTTACCGTTTGTATTGAGGCCACGTATAGCCCACAAATCAAAATTTATTTTTTCTTTACTCTACTGTGACACTTTAACTTTATTTTTACTATAACTTTTTACTTTTTTTTATTTTAACTTTTTTTATAACTATATTTTTACTTTAACTTTTCTTTTACTTTAACTTTATTGTGTTTACTTTACTTTACTGTGTGGTGCATTCAGAATTTTGTTGAATATGCAGATATGGCGTGCATAAGAAGTTCCATCAGCTGAAAATTAGCAGACGACAAAACTATATGGCTCGATTAAATAATGTAAATATGGGACAAATTAAAAACGGGAAACAAATACAAAAAATAAATAATAAAATTAAATAGCCAAGGAAACAAGGGCTATATCAGCCAGCGGATAGAAAATAAGCAAAACAAAAACAAAAGCAGATATATAGGAACGATTCCTTCGCCATGCCTTCTTGAATGCTAAAAAAAAGGAGAAAAACTAATTCTATGAAGTAAATTCGAAGAGAGTGCAAAGATATTCACAATTAATAACTAACTTTAGTTTCTAAAATGACAAACGTTGAAATAACTGCAATGACCAACTTCCGTTTCTCCGCTATTGTTCGGTATTTGTTTCTCTAACAGGTACAAACAAATATTTTTGTGGCCTTTAGCGTAAAGAGCAGGGCGTTGAAGAAGGAGCAGCCCCTTTCATATACGGGGTATTTCCTGTTCGTTTTAAGTTTTAATGTCACTCCTTACTTTCAGTTAAAAAACTTGTTTTTTTATTTAAAATCTGAACGTTTTTTAGTTAATCCATGTTTTGATTTCATTAATTTCGGTTCGTTTTTTATTAATATACTTTTTTTATGGAAAAAAATATTATTTTATATCTTTTCAGTTTGTTTTTTTTTTCTGAAAGAATCCATAGTTTTGGTTGATATTTGTATATTGGAGAAACTTTTTCAAAATTTTTAATCCTAACAAAAATAGTATTGTCTAGTTAAGTTCATATCTCCTCAAGTTTACCTAAAAATAATACTTGATACCTATCATAAGTCTATGATCTATTATTTCATATAGTCTGTTAGAAAAAAAAGGTTTATTAATTTTATACCTCCTGAAGTTGACCAGAAAAATAAAACTTAATATCATTCCCAAAAGATTCTATCTATGCTCTTTGACAACATGGATACGATTATACTCTTTTTATTTATTTAAATTATAAGAGCAGAAGTAGTAATAGTAGTAGCCCCAAAAGTTTCAACTTGATACCCTCCAGTCGTCCTCAATATACATTTGAGGTGTTTTATTTGCAACCATAAATACAATAGTTTCTGATTTAGTTTAACGCAACATTTATTTTTAAAATAGAATGGGAAAATTACATAGTTGTGGAGGGTTGACATGTCCGATATCCCTAAAGACATAGTTGCTGGACTGTTCTACTATGCTGAACAAAATAGCTGTCTAAAAATTTTGACTGGATGTGTTTGGAAAATGAACAAAGCCGAGAGAAAGGCTACTTCACCTCCAATCTCTTTTTACTCTTAAAAAGGGTACTAGAACTTTTAATTTGGAATTAAATTAGCTCTTTTAGAAGTTTCAATGGTATTTATAGCAATTATGGAGTGGTACTGCCTATAATATTACATATTAGCTCTTTTGAAAACTAGTTTATACACAGTTTTTTCGTTTAATTGAAACTCCTCCTAAATGGTCCCTAAAACTTTGAACTTAATACCCTTAGTGTCATTAGAAATACAGGACTAAATTTCTCAGTCATACCCCTTGAGTAAATATATTTAGTTAAATATATGCGAAGCAGGATTTTCTGCATTTGCTGAAATGAAATCGGAATGTCAAGTTTATTTAGCTTTATAAAGGAGCTTCTTCTGGCTACCTCGTCACTGATGTCGATATTAGATAAATTATAAAGCTAATATGCAAGCGAGGCCATCTCATTAAGAGATATTACCATAAAACTGTTATTTGTTTTCTCTTATTAAAATAAGGTTGTCTCAAAAGATCCTTTAGTGCTAAAATTGTTATGTTTGTATAATTTTGTAAAACGGAAGGGAGGTTCCGTATGAATAAGCATCTTTATGGGAGCTATCTGTAAGGTAAAGGTTGATTAAAAATTGATAAATGATGAGATTTTTCCAATTTTAAACTAAGCTCTCGTTAGCTTTTCATTATCAAACTGTTGACACATTGAAGATACCCCTTCAATTTTTAGCAAAAATTGATATTAACGTATTTATAAAATATATTTTACTTGATATTTTACATACTGCTGAACAAGCAGACTTAATTATGTGTTTAAAAAATATGAATATATACTCCGAATAATTGTAAGCCTTTCCTACTGATAAATGCTTTTCTCTAAAAGGTTCGAAAAGTTTTATGAAGTTTGTACAAACTTATGCGAGCGACTTGCTCAAAAACCAATGGAGGTCTTTGACCGAAGAATTAGAACGTTGATACAGGAGAGTCAGCACAACAGTTTCCTGATAGGTGACGGACCAGATTTGGGTGTTGTGGGAGACAGCCGAGAGAGTGTAACTTCACAAAAGCATGCTATAGATGTCGTTAATGTTTGTGCAGGGGCGGATCCAGCCTTTCGTTCTAGGGGGGGGAGTCTTACCGAAAAGAGTGGGGGTAGTGTCCTTTTTGTCGGCCACACGGTACGGCTAAATTTTCAATTTCACTCTCCACAAAAAAAGCAACAATTGTAAGTAGGAAATGTGTTCAAAAGCAGTAAAAAGCAACAGAATGTTGTACAAACATTGTAATAAAATACAAGATTTCTGAACGATTTTTCCAATAATTGTCGTTGGATTTGAAGTAACTGAAAATCGAAAACACTTGTATTGAAATTGCCGAATTTTTCGATACTTTTAAAAGGAAATGAATGAAAAGAGAATCAACAGCAAAATAATGTTGTAAATACTTTTCAAAAAAGGATAAAAAAACCTTAAATTTTATTTGATCGCAAGAGCTACCCTGGATTTCCACGGATGAGGGCTATAAGTTAAATGGCTGTAAAATATCTTTGCCACGGAATAGCCATAAATTTTCGATGAATTTTAAACAACAAAGCCAATAAACAACTGACATATTTATGTAGAATCCCTCAATAACGGTTCCTATTCTACAAACATTGGGATGAAGTGGTCTAGGCCCTCGCTTGATCAGGGCCGACATTCGTATTAGAAATTGACTGTGCTACTATAGGAGAATAATACTGATGATAATAGTTTTAATTTTAATGCAACAAAAAGCCGAAAACTGTTTAAAATTACGGGCATCTTTTGCAACCAGTGAACTTGGAAGCATACCATAGCATCCGCGGTTTTTTCGGAAACTTTTTGAAATATAACAAACTACAAACTCATTTTTGCACGGTGGATATTTCGGGCGTATTTGAGAATGCCGTCCATTACCTAATTGAGAATGCCGTCCATTAGCGTATTTGAGAATGCCGTTCATTACTTAATTCGAGCAGTCATCGATTCTGTCATAAAGGTTTTCTGATATTGGTATTGAAATTCGTTTGTTTGGTTGAAATTGATGTCAGATATATCTTAGCCAATCACAATGTAGAAGGGAGTCTAATCAAAAAAATTATAAAGGATGATGTATACTTGTTTTAAGTTATGTAGCAATGTATTTCAGAGACTCCCTTTTTCAGATATAAATTTGTTGTCACTTTCATTGAATAAACATACTTTTTTAACTGCTATATTTATGGGGCCAGACATTTTGAGTACCTGATGTCTTACTCTATTGCAGGGTTGTAAATATGTATGGATACATAATGAACTGAAAAATAATTGACGATCAAAAATTTTAACGGAAAAAGAGTAGACAAAAATTGAAAGCTGTTCACGTCTGTGATTAAGCTGTTCAAGTATATTACAAATTCAATGTAACATTAGAGAAAATACCCTTTCTGGGTCTGGCCTACTAACAAACTGGCATTATTTGGCATAGTGAACAAACTGGTTATGATAAATAATAGCAAAAAATTAAAACCAACCAAATCAGCAAACTTTTGGGTAAGTTATGTTATAGGAAATAAGTTTGATGGAAAAAAGAACCATTTAATTCCCTTTCCAATATTCTTTCTAAATGTAATAATCAATGTTGTTCCAATTCGCATCCTCTAGCAGGGCTAGATATAACCCTAAACTATGTAGAAACGTTTGTTGATATTGGAGGTAAGTAATATTTTAAGTTGATATCAGTAACTCAGTAACACCAATTTAGTGCCTCTTCTTAAGGGAAAACAATAATAACAAAACAACCTTTCTATTTGATTCCCCAGTTGATGCTGTTCCTAAATAAAAGGATTATTACCAACACCTCCTCCCCCACCCCCTAATGTTGCCAAGCTATATACAGAACTATACGTAAGCCCAATAGTAAAGCTGGAGAAGGGATTGCTAAGCTTTATCAAAACCTGGAATCTGAAAGAAATTTAGTATCTCAGCTTTAATTCCGCTGTCTGTCTTTAAATTTGTGCTTTTTTGCAGATGTACTATAGGTTTGGCCGAGTTCAGTGTGCTGGAATGGGTTTAAAAATTAATGCTAGCACTAAGGCTAGGAATAAGTGAAGATGGAAAGGTGACGCTGGGTAACGAAAATATTGATGGTGGACAGCTTCACTTACCTTAGTAGCATTGTTAGTAAATGTGTTTGTAGTGGGAGCAGCGAAGATGTTAAAAGTAGTATAGCCAAGGGTCGAGGTATTTTTTACAGTTAAAAGAAGTTTGGAAGAAAAGGAAGATAAGGCTTTAAACCAAGTTTTTGAAATTGTAAAGCTACAGTAATAACAGTGGTCAAATATGGCTCTAAAGCATGGACGCTCCGAAAAGCGCATGAAGATTGCTAGATGTTTTCCACAGTAATTGCTTACGGAATGTTCTTGGTGCCCGGCTGACTGACCGTATTACAAACAATAGGCTGTAAGAAAAATGTGGTTCAATCCCGCTTTCTAGGACTAAAATTAGACAAGGATTGAGATGGCTAGGGCATGTTCTGCGGATGAAACGTCATAGATGACCGAAGATTGTCTTTTTTGGCCAACCGTCTAACTGAAAGCAGGTCGTCCGTGGCTGGGGTGAGAAGATATCGTAAAAAAGATTTAAAGGAAATGGAAACTTCCTTGGGGGTGTGAAGAGGGAGGCTTTGAATAGATTGGGATAGAGGAGGAGTGTTTGTGGCTGTGTTGGAAGAAGTGGAGACCATGGAAAAAATTACTGAAGATATGGAAGTTGCAGCCAAACAGCTTAATAGCAAAATATTGCGCTGGCATGTCAATAAACTGAGATGGAATTGCCAATCTGGCCTTGTTCCAGGTAAAGATAGGAACAGGGCTGCCATTACTGATAACGAAAGAGTGGAAGAGAGATGGGCTGAACATTTTGAGAATGTTCTAAATCACGACGGAGTTTCAGGAAAAAATAGCAAAAATAGGGCGTGGCTTAGGTAAAAAGTATCTGCGCTTAACTCCGGCGATAGTTGCCGAGCGCATCATCGCGGCGGACGGTTACGGCCATGTTGAGGCGCGTGACCGATTCAGCGGCAAACGTATCTGGCAGACCCAGACCCATGATCTGGACAGTGGCTTCTTTTCCTCTTTGAACTTTATTGACCGCAAGGATCCGAGTTTTATCAGCGGTGGTGTTGGTGTGGGTGATGGGCTTGTGCTGCTTGGCACAACAGACGGCGAGATCGTCGCTCTTAATGTGGATGATGGTTCCCACGCATGGACAACCAGGCTCGGCAGCGAAGTGCTTGCTACGCCAACCACGGGTGAGGGATTGGTGTTTACCCAGACGATAGACGGACGGATGGTTGCCCTGGATCGCGATTCGGGTGAGGTGCGTTGGACCTATGATAACCAGGTGCCGGTTTTGACGCTGCGAGGAACAAGTTCGCCTGTTTTCCGCGGTGGCATTGTCTACGGCGGCTTTGCTAACGGTAAAGTGGTTGCCTTTCGAGCGTCCAACGGCGAGCCGATCTGGGAGCATCGCGTGATGTTGCCCGAAGGGCGGTCAGAGCTTGATCGGATGGTCGATGTCGATTCCAAACCTCTGGTCGCCGGTCCCGCAATTTTTGTAGGTGCCTACCATGGCCGCGTGAAAGGCCTGTCCGCAAGAGATGGTCGGGCTCGGTGGGAGTACGAACTCTCCACGTATCTTGATCTTGCTTCCGGGTATGAACAGGTTTACGCCATTGATGAGGATGACAAAATAACGGCCTTGGATATCAACAGTGGTGACGAGATCTGGTCGCAAAATGACTTTCGCCTGCGAGGCTTAAGCTCTCCCGTAGCGTTTTCCAACTATGTGGTGGTGGGTGACGAGGAAGGTTATCTCCACGTGCTCGCACCAATCAGCACCGGCATGTCGCCGACGGTGCCTTCGCCGACCGACCCGACCTCCAAGCGAAGCTGCACGGCATGCTCGCGTTTGCCTTCCGGCAGACCGGCAGCCTCGAGGAAGCCGAGCGCCACTGGCATCAGGCGCTCGACCTGCGTCGCGACCTGCTCGGCAAGACCAACAGCAGGACGCTCGTCACCATGAACAACCTCTCCTCGGTGCTGCTCGAGCGCGACCGAGCGCCGGCGGCCGAGCAACTGAGCCGGGAGGCGATGGAGCTGTGCCGCGACGCGCTGGGTGAGTCGCACCGAACGACGCAGACCGCCCGTCGCCACCTCGGCACCGCTCTGGTCCGCGGCAACAAGCTCACCGAAGCCGAGGCGGTCTACCGCGAAGCCACGGAGATCTCACTTAGAACTCGTGGTCCCAACTACTACGGCACTGCCATCCTCCGCAAGGCCTGGGGAGAGTGCCTGCTGCGTCTCGATCGCTACGACGAGGCGGCCGACCAGCTGCGCAAGGCCTACACCAGCTTGGGCATCGCGTTCGGCGACAAGAACCCGGAGACGCGCGCCACGCGGAAACTCCTGCAGCAGCTGTACGAGGAGTGGGGCAAGCCGGCCGAGGCCGAGGCTTTCCGCATCCGTCCCAACCCCGAGTGAGCCGGGGTCAGCCCGGGATCCCTTCCGGTCAGACGGCCCTTCCGGTCAGACGGCCCTTCCGGTCAGACGGCCCTTCCGGTCAGACGGCCTGGTCGAGCAGCGCGAACGAGTCGGCGACCGAACTCCGGAGGTGCTGCCGGGCGTGGAACACGAGTTCCCTCACCTGCTGCCGCGTGACCCCCATCAGATCTGCCGTCTCCGCGTAGCTCGCCCCTTCCGTCTCCACCAGCGACAACGCCCGGCGCTGGTCGGCGGGCAGAGTCTCGAGATGCGCTGTCGCTCTAGACAAGGAAGATTTCAAAGAGGCCGGAAATACCTTCCAAGCCGGCCTGCAAAAGTTCGAAGACGACCCAGACCTCCTTTTCGGCCTAGCCAAGGCCCTGTCCAGCAGCGATATGGAAGCCGCCGGGGAACTCCTCGAACGGGCCCTAGAAGTCAACCCGCGGCATATCCCATCGCTCCTTGCTCTGGCCAACCAATACATCAATGCCGAAGCCTATCCGATGGCCGAAGACGCGATCGACAAAGTCCTGAACATCAACAAGGACCAACCGATTGCTTGGGCCTACAAAGCGGCGATCGCTCACTTTGAATCCGATACCGACGCCGAGACCACCGCCTACGAGCGCAGCCTAAAGCACTGGAAAACGAACCCGGAAGTCAGCCATACCTTGGGCAAGAAGCTTTCTCAAAAATACCGCTTCAAGGAAGGCGCGGCCTACCAACGAAGCGCCCTGGAAGCCAATCCGGAATACACCCCGGCTCAAATCCAACTCGCGCAAGATCTACTGCGCCTCGGTGATGAAGCGGAGGGTTGGGAATGGGCCGCCAAAGCGCATGATAAAGACGGCTACAACATCACCGCCTACAACCTGGTGACCCTGAAGACCACGCTGGACAAATACACCACGCTGGAAACCGAGAACTTCATCGTCCGCATGCCGGCTGAGGAAGCCCCGATCTTTGGCCAACAGGTGGTCGACTTATTGGAAGAAGCACGCGCCGTTCTGACGGAGAAATACGACGTCGAGCTGGATCGCCGCACGATCGTCGAACTGTTCGGCAACCAAAAAGACTTTGGTGTTCGCACCTTTGGGATGCCGCATAACCCGGGTTTTCTCGGAGTGTGTTTTGGCAACGTCGTCACCGCCAATAGCCCCTCTGCTCAAGGCGGCACACCTTCCAATTGGCGCGCGGTCTTGTGCCCTTCCCAGTACGATTTAGTGATTGCCAACCACCTTATGGCACAGACCACAGGCTTGGAATTAGCACAAGACTTCCACGATTTAAGACCAGACCTGCCGGTACTGATTACCACTGCAAATGCCAACAATCTAAATCCTGCTGACCTCGCCAACGCCGGCGTTGCAGCTGTCATCGAGAAACCGCTGAACTCAGAGCAACTAATCGCTAAAATCCGCGGCCTCCTTGTTGTCTAAGGTCGGAAATAACGGTGGAAAACAGCGATGGATAAATCCGCAGTAACGGTTGCCGCCATCCAGCATTGTGCTGGTGTTGATGTGGCCCACAACATGCAGGTGCTCACTCAGCTGTCCCGTCAAGCCGCCGGCGCAGGTGCCGAAGTGATTACCTGGCCCGAGGCATTTGCCTACCTGGCCATACGCTCAAAACTTGGCAAGCAACTGTCATATCCCATGACAACGGGATGCGATGAACCGGTAACTGGCGGCAAAATTGCAAGTCCGGCAAAGTAGGCCGGTCTGATTACCTCAGCAGCATGGTTTCCTGGATGCCGCCTTCTATCAGGCCAAGACGCTTATCGAGGTAAGTGCCGCATTCTTCCAGCAATTCATCAACCTGATCTGTGAAGAAATGGTTGGCACCATCGACTGTAATGTGGGTTATCTTGATACCCTTTTGCGAATTGAGCTTGTCGACGAGTTCCTGAACGTGTTCTCCGGGCGAAACCTTGTCTTCACTGCCGTGAATGATCAGACCAGAAGACGGGCAGGGGGCAAGGAACGAGAAGTCATAGATATTGGGCTGGGGTGCCAGAGACATGAAGCCCTCAATTCCCGGTCGTCTCATCAGCAATTGCATGCCGATCCATGATCCGAAGGAAAATCCGGCAATCCAGCAACCGCGGGAATCAGGATGCAGGCTCTGTACCCAAAATTGCATACAGGAATGTGTAAGTGCGCATGAGCTATTGTGAAGGAGAGGTATTGGGTCATTTCTTAGGTAGGAGAGGTGGTATATTCTTCAGAGAGTTCATTTTAATGTAAAATTATCTTTAAAAACTTTTAACTAAAATTCATATTTCATCCAAAATTTTAGTTACAATCCAAAATTTAGTTCTTTTAGTTCTTAAGCAGAGAGACTGAAAAATCAAGGTGCTTTCAATCAACTTACAATTGTCGATGTATGCAATTTAACATCTAGAAATCGGGATTTTATCGGTCCGATACCTCACATTATACTTTGGTTAGACTTTGGCATAATTTGGAAACGATCAGAAATTAAATACAAAAAAAGAATTCATCCTTAACTCGCTCTTTACGCTAAAGTTGGACTTTTTGTCAAAATTCTTTAAGAATAAATGCTGAAACCAAAGGTATGTTAAATCAACATAAGAAGCTTTTTAAAGCTCTAAAAACTCTAGCGTAACGAACGAGGAGTTGACGAGGGAGGCGCCCCTTTCATACACGGAATAATTTCTGTTCATTTTAAGGGTTAGTGTTCTCCCTTCGTTTCAGTTGGAAAAAAACTTGTTTTTTGTTTAATTTATGGAAGTTTGAATGTAGAATCTAATATTTAAGAAAACAACACATTAGTCTGCTTAAATCTCTAATTTCTTGCAAGAATTAAAAGAAAATCTTAGTACTGTCTATACAAAGAAAATATTAAATAAATTAAGAAAAAATAATGTCCTGAATGAGGTCAGCTTATTCAGTGTGTTTATTATTTTAACAAGCAATACTTTTCAAACAGTTCGTGGTAACGAGTAAGGAGTAAGGTAACGAGTAAGGAGCGACCCGGCTCAATAGTAAGGAGTTAGGTAACGAGTAAGGAGCGACCCGGCTCAATAGTAACAGAAACATACACATTTTTTCGTTTATTCACAATGAAACTTTAATTGAAACACGTTCACAGAATTCCTTGCATGGGCTCCTTTATAATTTTCAAGAGGGGTCTCACAAAATTTTCCAATGGGACTATGATTTGAAAATACTGTTTTTTATTTTATTGTTGTTAATCAAAGACCCTAGCCAGACTTAACGATAAAGACATCATTTGGTCACTTGCCTGACCGAATTTACCGTCCCCCGTCATAGCTTTTCTTTTTTTTAGGTGAGTGAAATACAAAAAACTGCGTGGATTTTGTAATTAGCCCAGCGTCGACAAGATTTAAAGCAAACACATTACTTGGATGGTTGTGCTTGACAGAATTTAAGATCCCTGTCAAGGCTTTGCTGTTGTTAGATAGGGAAAAAATGGAAGAGCTGAGTGGCTTCTGCAATTAATGAGCATAATAGCTCATAAATTGCAGCTATTAATGCATAATTAATAGCATAATTATTCGGGAAGACATCATTTGGTAATTTTCGCTTGACATAGTGTACCGTCCTTTATCAAAAATCTGCTTTATTAGATAAAAGACATAGGTAGACCTTACTTTGTCTTTTGAGATTGGCATAATGTACCGTTCTTTGTCAAAACTTTGCTTTTTAGATGGGGAACTATCACCAGTTGGCTTTTTTGCTCAAGTTTTATCAATATAAATTAGATAGACTTCGAAGTAAAAATTATGTTCGTTTTAAGTTTTAAATTCGCTGTTTACTTCCTTCAGAAAAACTTTGTTCTTTAAATTAGCTTTAATAAGCATCAGATTCAATGCTTTTGGTGTATCCATTGTTATCAAGACTCTATTTCTTAGAGTTTCGATTACTTTTGAGCATTACTCAAAAGTAATTTTGAGCATTAATCTTTTGAGATTACTTTTGAGCAATCAAAATAAATTTGCACACATATTGGTGAGATATTTCATTAAAATTTAACTGCACCGTAGTTTATCTCACTCAAGATGAGCTGATTATCTCAGAATGCTCACAGAGAAACCGGTTTTAAACAAATCTAAAAAAACAGTGTGGTCGGTGTAATACATAAGTGCCGTAAATTCAATAAAAAAAGCAACACTTAGAAATCATTCTGTATATAAGGGGGGGATAAAGTGTTATCTCTCTGTATTTCCCCAAGTTATTTTTACGAAATCATCACCCCGTCAAATCCAGGTCTTATCACTGCCAATCTATATTTATTTCACCCGTCTAGATTGAATATTATGCGTTTGTAGTTAATGGAAATACAAATACCTGATAATTGATGAAATTTTTCCAAATTTATCTCAAATTATAACATTACAAAACAAATTAAGAGACAAATTGGGTCGTGGGAGGAGGTTTATTTGCCCTTCGATCTTTACAGTCATTCAAAAAGAGCACTAGAAAAAATAACACAACCGTGATTTATCTTTGGGCAAAAACACAAAATTATACATTTTTGCAGATAGGAGCTTGCAACCTCTACGTTAGGACTGATACACTGAATCCGATTATTTAATTTACATTAGAATTCATTGACCTCTTGTAAGTGTTTCTCCCTTTTTTTTAAATCAGGGTCCCTTAATTTCAAAATCTCTCAATCCATCAAAATCGCTTTTTCTTCTCAGGTTCGCAGATTTACAATTAATACCACTAACAACTCACCGCAGCAACAAAACACCTAAGGCTAACACAGCTACACACGCTCCCCCTCCATCCCAATCTATTCAAAGTCTCCCTCTTTAAACCCTCTAAGCAAGTTCCCATTTCCTTTAAATCTTTCTTTTGACATCCTCTCACCCCAACCGCGGATGACCTGCTTTCTGTTTAGCCCTAGATGGTTGGCCAAAAAGGACCTCACCTCGGAGCAGGATATACCATAAAAAGGTACTAGCATACTCTATTTTTACGGTACAGTAGTAGTAATCGCGAGAGATTCCATTACAATATTTGGTGCCAGCGAGGCCTTACCCTCCAATTAAATGTGCTGCACCATTTCTATGTCAAAATCTGGTAGCAGCCGTGGCTACCATTCCAATAGCCACCTCTATTTGCATAGCCGGCTCTTGATCAGTTTAGTAAAGGTGCTGAAGTGTGGATTTTAACACCAAAAAATTCATATGCTGGTGTATTTACATAGTCGGTTCTTGATGTGTTAAGTGAAGGTGCTAAAGTTTGGATTTTAACATCGATATATTCAAATGCTGGTGTTTAAAGGGTCGCCCACCTTTATTTACATAGTCGGTTCTTGATGAGTTAAGTAATGTTGTTAAAGTGTGGATTTTAACACCGATAAATTCCAATGCTGGTGTGTAATTGGTTAGCTACATCTATTTACACAAGTGGTTCTTGATGAGTTTAATAAAGGTGCTAAAGTATGGATTTTAACATCGATAAAATCAAATGCTGGTGTGTAAATGGTCGGCCACTTCTGTTTATATAGTTGGTTCCAGATCAGTTTAGTAAAGGTGCTCAAGTATGGATTTGAACATCAATAAATTTAAATGCTCTTGTATAATGGGTCGGCCACCTCTATTTACCTATTCAGCTCTAGATGTGTTTAGTAAAGGTGCTAAAGCGTTGATTATAACATCGGTAAATTGAAATTATGGCGTGTAAAGGGTTGGCCACCTCTGTTTATATGGTCAGTTCTTGATGAGTTTAGTAAAGGTGCTAAAGTTTAGTTTTTAACATTGATAAATTCAAATACTGGTGTGTATTGGGTCGGCCACCTCTATTTACATAGTCTGTTCTTGATGAGTTTAGTAAAGATCCTAAAGTAGCCTTGTCGAACAGGCCGCCCATCAGCATCTGCAGAGTGCGTGAGCGAAACTCGTAGGCGATAAAGAAATCGATATCGCTGGCCTCAGGGCCTTGGGGAATAAAACGCCACTTGTTCTCAAGGTGGCGAAACGGTCCATCGAGATACTCTACCAGGATGGAAAGTGTTGCCGGATCCAGGGTGACGCGGCTGGTGAACGTCTCACGAATGAGTTTGTAGGCGACAGTCATGTCGGCGATCAGGATATCGCCCTCATCCCGAACTTCACGGTCGCGCACGGTCAGTGCCTCACACAGGGGCACAAATTGCGGATAGTCTTCGACCTTGGCCACGAGATGAAACATGTTCTCGGCCGAGTGACGGACACGCTTTGTCGTCTGAAACTGTTGCATGACCTAGTGACCGGATGCCGCCAAGCGTGCCGCTTTCAGCCGGGCAAAATCATCGCCTGCGTGGTAAGACGAACGGGTCAACGGGCTGGCGGCCACGAGCAGAAACCCTTTGGCTTCCGCCGTTCGTTTCAGGGCATCGAATTCCTCTGGCGGCACGAAACGATCCACTGGTGCGTGCTTGCGTGTCGGCTGAAGATATTGACCGATGGTCAGGAAATCGACGCTAGCGGTGCGCAAATCATCCATCAACTGCAGCACTTCATTTCGCTCCTCACCAAGACCGACCATGATGCCGGACTTCGTGAACATGGTCGGATCGATTTCCTTGACCTGTTGCAAAAGGCGGATGGAGTGAAAGTAGCGCGCGCCAGGGCGAATGTTCAGGTAGAGCGACGGAACCGTTTCAAGATTGTGGTTGAACACATCCGGCGCCGCATCGATCACCGTCTCGATCGCACCGTCCTTGCGCAGAAAGTCAGGCGTCAGAACCTCGATTGTCGTCCCAGGCGACGCCTCCTGAATGCACCTGATGACAGAGTCTTTTCCCCACTTCGGTTGTGGCTATTCCAATGGTGTCTTTTTCAATAATTCCGAGTTTATAGTCCAATCCCTAAAGTGAGCAAGTTCAGTCGGTTGGTTTAATCCGTTTTCTTACTTTTTAATGTGTTTCTCAAGATGCTTGTAAGTTTAGGTTTTCGTTCTTATATTCAACAGAAGTAGTTGGAAAACGGACCATTTAACGTCAAAATTGCAGTTCCTGCATCTTGTATGTCTGAACGATTAAGAATCTACTTCTTGCAACCAACTAGTCCAGAATACTACTTGTATTCTTCAAAACCTGATGACATGTTTAGCTCTAGGAAGAGTCTATTCACTATTGATGACTCGGTGATCAGTCCTGGATCTCAGCGTCTGTCATAACTCACTAATTCCGTGAAAACCCACAGCGTGCATTTTCAGCTATTCTACTCTCCTTTGAAGTTTATATTTTGATAGTTAACGCCTTTTGAGTTCTACAGCTGAATTTAATAGCTATATTCTATAGATTTGTTGAGCCTTCGCTTAAAGAGTTGACGACTATGGTGTTAAATTTTGGAAAGTCCCCTCCCTCCAAGAACCAAATTTGGTTCCATTCCATTTCCATTCCCTGGTAATTTGACCTTCTTTGAGCAAAAGATGTTGTTTCCCGGTACAAAATCGCAAAAAATACACCTTTGCTGTTTGTCAAGATGGGGGGGGGGGGGCTAAAAATCTCCTGATTAGGGTAGCAAAAACAAAAAATCGATCAGCTATCTTAAAAATTCTATCCTTTGGCTTGTTCACTGTCTTTAGGCCAAATTTTTTGTTTCGTGGCACCAAAATGGCAGAACACAACAATTTTCTGTTGCACGATCTGTTTTGGTACTTAAAAGAGAATTATATACGGTAATTATCTTTAAAATGAGACCTCTCCGAACATCTTACGGTTACCACAACTACGAGGCCATCGTGAATTACGCGTATCTCGCGATGCACAGAGCGGTTGTCTCAGCAAAAGCGGTCATCGCTGATCACTATGGCAAAGCCGCAGAAAAATCGTTTTTTATCGGCTGTTCCAACGGTGGACGCCAGGCACTGCATGAAGCCCAGCGGTACCCGAACGATTTCGACGCCATCGTGGCAGGGGCACCCGCCTTGAATTTCAGCGGTGTCGCGGGTGCATTCCTCGATATCACACAACGGATGTACCCGAATCCTGGCGATCTAACCAGCCCCTTGGTCAGCAAATCTGATCGCGAGCTGCTGCGCACCGCGCTCGAGCGCGAATGTGACGCACTGGATGGTCAGACGGACGGCATTATCTCCGACCCGACCGCCTGTGCTTTTGACCCGGGCGTTCTTCAGTGCAAAGCGGGTGCAGAGATAAACTGCCTCACGGCTGAAAAGATCGCTGCGATCAAAGCCGTTTATACCGGCCCCAATGACAGCAAGGGGCAAATTTTCTTTGGCTTTCCATTCGGCGCTGAAAACATAGAGACCAACGGCTGGGGCATGTGGCTCACCGGCGGGGCAGAATCCGGACCACCGAGTGCAGCGTGGGCGTTTGGTATGGGCATCATGCGCAACTTTGTGTTCCACGACCAGACGTGGACTTATCGCAACTACAACTGGGATTCATTTCGCGACCAAACTGCGGCGATTGCCAGCCTCATCGATGCGAAAAACCCGGACTTGAGTGCGTTCCGTGCCCAAGGCGGGAAGCTCTTGATGTTTCACGGTTGGGCGGACGTGGCCTTAACAGCGCACATGAGCACCGACTACATCGAACGGGTGTGGAGCCAAGATGGCACCGCCAGGGAAGACACGCGGCTCTACATGATGCCAGGCGTGTTGCACTGTGCGGGTGGCCCGGAATTAATTTTGTGTACATAGGGTTGAGTGTGTATTCACCCAAGTCTCTATTTAGGGATGTATTATTATTTAAGTTTCTTTTGATTTCGATTGAGGCAATCGAAATCAAATCGAAATTCACTGAGCTTCCATTTCAGTGGGGGAGGATGAATAATTATTTAATTTTCGCTTAAATTTAGTTCTTTCTCTCCTAGAAATATACGTGTTCAAGTTGTCTTGTGGTTGTCTCAGGCGTAACAGTGTCGAAAAGGTTTGAAATAGTTTGATTTGAGTTCAATAGTAATTTTGACAGTGTTGACTATTGTAGAAATTCCCTTTTTTTCGAGTTCCAGGATCCATATCGCTCAGTGACCGCTGCCACCAGTTTTATGGTTGCTCTCTTTTCAGGACCAGAATGTGAGTCTGGTTGCTGCCTTAAGTAGACTTTGGGTAGCCTGCATTACTAAAACGATTACATACCGATTTCTATTCATAAAATTGATTACCAACGGTTCTTGAGGAGACAATCAAATAATGGTAGAGCTTGTAACTGAGGTGGTGAGGCTTGAATCTATGCTCTAATCCGGTGAAAACTTGGTTTTAATGTTGAATTTCATAAATAGATAAAAAAAAGAAAGGAATGCTCTGATTGCAAAGAAATTGTTGAGCTTTGACTCCAGATATATGCAAGTTATTCTTATGGTATGGTATACCATTCGTTTTAGATGTCTTACAAGACCCTGAGCCTTACAAGAAACTTCAAGAGGGAGGGCGTCACTTCATGTTGTAAATAGGGAGAGGCTGGAGTCAACTTCTGCAAAGAGGGGAGCACCAGTGATTTAAGCTCTTTTAAGATATAAAGCATCCTAGTTCTTGAATTTGGAGAACGAGGGGTGCGAGGTGAAGGTAAAACAGGTGAGGTTTAAAGAATTTACCAAATCGATTGGCATGGCTTAACACACAAAAAACACGACAACTAAAACACAACGAAAAAAATATATAAACAATAAATAAATAAGAACAACTCACATTATAAAACAAAACTCCCAGCACTGATGGTAATAACTTTAGAACAAAACCAAAGCAAATGTTTATAATGAAACCATGGGTTCCTTTCCTCTGCAACAATCGGTGTATAAATGGGAATCTATTAAAAATGAAAATTATATTTACATAAACAAAACAAAAGAAGGTCACCCAACCCATAGATTTAAAAAGAACATTACAGGTTAATGAAACAAGGTTTTGAATTATAAATCGAATGGATTTTTTCATTTGCTAGTCTAGTTGCAGTCCATTGACTTCTCACAGCATTGACCCTGCCTCGACCTTTGCTCGCAAGGTCACTGCCTGCTTTGGGACAACTATGCAAATCAATACTCGTTGAGGTTTTTAATTGGTCTTTAATTAAACTAGGAAAATGAAACATTTTTGGAAAACGCATTTGACCAATACCATTTGGCAACTTATTGACCACTACCATTCTTACATTTCCGCTGTTATAGGCGTAAAATCTAACTTATATTAACCATACTTTCCACTCCTTAATTAATTTTATTTTATTGACTGTAATGGCAGAAATAAAAGGCAGTTCCTGAGCATTCGTAAGTAATTAAGAATCAGAACCAGCTTCAGGAGATGGTGCCGTTATCGACGGTTTAAGCGGATCAATGCATTTGTCTGAAAACTTATTCCGCTAAAAATTTCGAGAATTTTTGATATCTAGTCATAATCTTATTCCTTGCTGGACTACACGCGTCATTGCAACCTTTTCAGCTGGTGATTTTGATGTCCTCAATTTGTAACACTAGCGATTCCTTTCTTCTCCTACCAAGTTCAGCTGGTAAGTCAATTGACTCACTAAATCCCGTCTTTTTTAGAGAAGAGGAGAGGTTAGGAAACCAATGACCCTCTTGGACTTCTAAGTAACAGGAAGGGTTTTCTATGAGATATCGTTCAACGGAAGTGGGAGAATGTAAGCCAACAACAATTAGAAAAAATTCTTAGCTTGGATTAGGTTAAAAATTCTCCGAAAATTTTATTGGGAATAGAATTGTAGCACTGCCAGCAATTTTCCGCCTCACCTGGCATCTGAAATTCAGCTTACTTGGGAATTTATTTAACCGTAAGCACTCGATACTCACCACTAGAGGGTCGGTTTAGAAGAATTTTGGTACTTCATAGGTTTGATTCATCAAGAAATTAATTTGATTTCCTTCCTATGTGTACCAAAAATACTCGGTGGTGTAAAAAGCCTGGCAAATACTTGCAATGCTCTTTTGCATGAATGGTAATTTCTATATTTCAAGCAATTAATTTGTTCTACAAAAGAGAAAAGAAAGCCTACTGTCCAATACTTTTGCTTTAAAAAGTGTGTTTAATCGTTGTTAAACTTCTGTGATGTCAGTTGTCACATTTTCTTAGACAATCTGTAACCATATTGTCAGAACGAGAAGCCAAATAACCACATAATTTTTACTCGTTGTTGTAGTGCATTTACCAGTAATTGCTAAGTCAAATTTTTGAGTCAGCAAAAGAAACACATAACTTCATTGGTTTATTTACATAAAGCTTATAAGCAAGATAAAAGAACAAACAGTGTTTAACTCACAGTATTCTTTACAAATATACTCCCCGTGTCTCTATGATTATAGTTCATAATTATTGACCCTTAAATGAAAAATAAAAAATGAAAAAAAAATCAATTAAAACAGTAACTCCGTGGACTCGAATTTACTGAAGCTACACTAGTTTTGGAGTATAGGCTTCCTAAGAAGCACCATTTTTTTCCAAAATATAAGGAGGGCCTAAAAGTTGTCAGCCAGATTTCGTATAATGCTACATTGTCAACGAAGAAAACAGTTGCGAAGATTTAAGACGGAATTCACATAGTGCCTATCTGACTAAAAAGCTGCCTCGGTTGAAATTAAAATGGTATAAAAATATTGATACAAAAATAGTAAGTTATAAAAACCATAATACCAAAACAAAAAAGCAATTCACCAATATAAAGAAAAATGATATTTAACATTTTCTGCATAATTTTTTGCCTTTGCACTTCTAACCACTATAGTGAGTTAAGCTTTTATTGTAAAAAAAAAGTGTAATTTTTCTGTATCTAGTTCTTTTCAACAAAGGTACAAAGGGGAAGGTAATGTTCAAACTCTAAGAGTCGGTTTTCCTCATGCGGTTGGTATCTCTGGCAGGTTTAATTAATGTAAGGTTTCGACCACAATGCTGCCAATAATTGTTCATATTTTGTGGATATTCTTAATCAAACAATGCTCAATGAGTAACTTAATAATTCACACTTTTTTTCCGAATACTTTAAAACTAAAATCACTGTCACTATTTCAAATGTAAGGAAAGTTTTCAGGAGGATTCTCCACAGAGGAGAATATCCGCAAGGGGAGGGGAGAATTTGTCGGACTTGGTTTTTCAGTGGACAACACCTTTTTTGCTATTTTTATTTTCTTAAATATAAAAAAACGCAATTTTGTGTACCATATATCACTTTATTATTGTCTTATTAAGTTAAATTTATAAATATCAATTAAATATACAAATTAGTTTATAAATGAGCCCATAATTGGCTCTCTTTGATGTCCATATGTCTAGACCAGCCTTTCCATTCTAAAATATCACCATTTAGTGTACCATTTGGCAGTTCTTGACGGCCTTATCGGGACTAGGCATATAAAAAAAGATAAAATGTATGGATTATCTTTTATGAGATCAGGCCCGTCGCGCCCAGCAGGAGGAACACGGGCAGGCCGGCGAGGATGCCGATCGCGAAGCAGAGGATGCCGACGCGGCTGTTGTGCTGGAACAGGAACGCGCTGAACTCGCCGAGATCCTCGCCCGACAGGTCGTCCCCGTCGTACAGGCCGCGCCGGAGCATCTCGGTGTCGGCGCTCGGGTCGCGACCCGCCGCGAGGCCCTCGTCGACGAACGCGTGGTAGCGCTCGGGATCCTGCGACACGAGCATCCAGCCCACGGCGGTGCCCGCGATCAGCAGGAGGCCGGCGAGCAGGATGTGCCAGCGCAGGGCACGCACGCTCTGGGGGAAGTCGCGCACGAGGAACGAACCCAGCATGTCGCGCAGCCGGCGACGCGGGCCGTAGACCACGAAGTACGCGCGCTGGCAGAGTCCCTCGAGGTACTGGAGCAGGTTGCGGTCCAGAGAGACGGCCCGCGCCACGCTCAGCGAGGAGATCGTCGCGCGGTACAGCGTGGCGAGCTCGGCGAGCTCCGTGCCGGACAGTCCGCGCACGCCACCGCGCTCGGCGCGCCCGACGAGCCCCTCCAGGCGGTACCACGTGGTCTCCCGCTCGCGGCGGAAGCGCGTACTGCGAAGCTCGGTCGTCATCCGAGGGCCTCCCGTCGCTTGAGGTCGAGGTACTGGTTCACGAGATCCGTGGAGACCTTCGCCGGGGGCGTGTCGATGCACACAGCACCCAGGCCGCGCAGGCGCTGGAGCACGCGCTCGCGCTCCTGGCCGAACTCCGAGCCCACGACGGCCCCGTACAGCCCGGCGGCGCCGCGCGGCTCCTCGTCGGCCATGGCGCGCCAAGAGGGATCGCTATACGTCAAGGAACTTCCCAGGTCAAATTTAACACTCCTGGCACTCGTAAACTTCTCGTCACATTATTTACTAGTCAACAGGTATCTTGTATAAAGCAAGATACCTATAGACGTGAGGATATCATTCGCCACTTGTAATCATCCAATGTACCAAGCTTGGCGTGTCCGCCACTTTTTGGTGACCTCTTTTATGTGCAGTTCTTGCAGAAGATGAAGGTTTTAAGAGGATGAGATCCCTTAAAAATCATTTTGCGAGCCTCAGCATCAACTGACCGTCACATAGACAAAGGGCCAATTAGTGAAAACTCCCTGGAGACTAGGTATCATCAACAGCTATTTAGAATCTCTTGTTTGAAATTTAGTTGAAACAACAACTGGAGTTTACGTCCATTTTGTCGGTAAGATTGTCAACAAAACGGGTAGCACCATAGGGAACTCCCAAATATGCCAAATATCTCAAGTGATATTTCCTTTGATTTGAGTTTTAGTGTTTTCCCAATTACTATGCTACAATATTTTTAGAGACTACCTTTTCTGAACTTCAAATAGAAATTTGTGCTCCACTTATTCGATAGTACAAATTCACTCTTTCTAATGCAAGTTTCGTTAAAACTGAATATTTTTGTCTCCAGAACAAAAAGGGTAAGGAATGGTTTTCTAAGATTTCCGGTAAAGTAGGTGCTGGCTTTTAGTTTTCTGCCGTTTATTCTGATATCTTTTCCAAGCTCTTCAACCTATGGCAAGAC
>JAAAKM020073195.1:176948780-176967865 GCA_010016025.2 Alatinidae sp. Z8VKAUB7J3 | reverse complement strand
GATAAATAGCCGTATCCGCGATGCGCAAGAATTGGCCCATCAGGAACGCGCCGAGGCCTTCACGCGGCTCTTTCGTTTCGTTCCCAACGCCGTCTCTTCCCTGCGCCATCGTCGATAAACCAGTGCGCATGGAAAAAAGGCCGGTCCCTTTCGGGGCCGGCCTTTGAATTTGCGTAACCGTTTGGCTTAGGCGAGGTATTGCCCACCATTGGCCGACAGGGTCGAGCCGGTGATGAAGCCCGCATCATCGGAGGCCAGGAAAGCCACGGCGCGCGCAATCTCATCCGCCTCGCATATCACTCCTTAGGTTCAGTTGAAAACTTATTTTTAAAATAATTTCTGATTATCAGCGATCTAGGGGAGATATGAAAACTCTAGAAAATTTTACAAACAACATTGAGAGCTACGAAAAACTTTCAGTTTATAACATAAAGTTCATAACCCATACTTCATAAAACAATATATAGTTTTCAGGAATGTTCGTTTTTTGATGAGCAAAAAGCTTTTTCTTTTTACTCGGCCGACTTTGTCTGAAAAAGCAATAATGAAGACAGGGCTTTATAAATTACCACTGACTAGCAAAAACTAGAAGGCTACTGTAACAAAAGAGAACTTTCTAAGGGCTTATTTAAAAGCTTATATTTATATCTAATCGCTTTTTGTAAATTTGACTTGATAGCACATTCCCGCAAAGTACACTTTCGGTTGTTTCCCCCTTTATTTTAAATAGAAAAAGTGGCTTTTCCAATGAAATGACCAAAAAAGGGTGTTTTTCAAAACCTAGGCAGGAGCAAAAACTAAGGGGACAAGGACGCCTCTTCCCGTCAATCACCGCCTTTAAAACCAGCACACAGGCTTCATCGCAGAGTGAATTTTGAAGATTCAGTTCAAAACTGTTGACCATTCAAGCTTAATTTTAGGTAGATTTTTAGTTGAAAAGTTTTTAGTTTTAGTTAATTTGTTTTCGCAATAATATTTTACTTTTAAGATGAGTAAACTCTAAATAAAACTTACCAAGAGGGTATAGAGGGAGAGCATATGAGAGGGGTTCTTAGAAGCCTCCAGTTAAGGCCTTTGGACCATAATTATTGCAATGGTACCGTTTTATGCTTTCAAATTCTTCCACTTAAGAAGTGGCACCAAAAGTGCCGTTTTGTAGTGCAATATGGCACTTTTGGAGGGTAAAATTGATAAAAAGCATGTAGATATGAGTAATAGGTCAGGGGTGATGGGGATGGTTGGGGGCGGGCCCTTGAGTGGGGCTGGCTTTGCAGGAGTGACAGCCACCGGCTTCCAATGCGCCCGGTTCTTGGCGTCCAACGGTTTGGGGGCAGGCGATTGCCACCCTACAGATTCGTTCCTGGCTGGGACTGGACAGACATGGTCTGGGTTCCTTACTTTGTGGGTATGGTACGGATTTTAGCCAGATACGTTGAGCTTCTCACGCTCTTGAGCGGGATCGGATTTCTTTCGCCCGCGAGTTCCGCGGCTGAGACAAATCGCTATTTTGGCATACGGGTGGTGGATCGGGTAACCCAGCGGGGTGTGCCTCTGGTGCGGCTAACAACAGTTTCCAAGGTGCGCTACTATACCGACAGTGGGGGCTGGGTTGCGTTCGATGAGCCGGGGATGATGGATCAGGACGTCTTTTTTGAGGTGTGGAGCCATGGCTACCAATACCCGAAGGACGGGTTTGGCAGTCAGGGGGTTGTTTTGAAGACGGTTGCGGGCAAGGTTGCGACGATTGAAATCGACCGCGTGAATCTGGCCGAGCGCCTTTATCGGGCTACGGGGGCGGGGCCGTATCGGGATAGTTGGCTCTTGGGACAGGACATTCCGAGTGCTCAGCCGCTGCTGAATGGTCAGGTAGTTGGGCAAGATACGGTTCAAGCAACGGTCTATAAGGGCAAGATTTATTGGTTTTGGGGAGATACCAATCGCCCTCGTTATCCTCTGGGGCATTTCAAGACGGCGGGAGCCACTTCGCTCCTGCCGACCGCGGGCGGTCTGAATCCCCTCGTGGGCATCAATCTGGAGTATTTCGTCGACAAGGACGGGTTTTCACGCCGAATGACACCGGTGGAGGGGCCGGGGGCGGTCTGGTTGCATGGTCTCTTCAATCTGCGGGATGGGGAGACGGAGGCTTTGTTCAAAGCTGCTCCTTACTTTCAGTTGAAAAACTAGTTTCTTATAAATTTAATCTATGACTGTTTTCCAAATCATGTCCAGGCCCAACCAAGATTTAATGTGGGGTAGCTGCTCCTTAAACCTCTGGATTATTTCTGTTAAAATCTATATATCAGTAATTGCAAATTATACAGCCCGACTTCTTTCAGTTTATCTGCTTAAGAAATAAAATGTTGAATTGCAGGTTGTAACAAGGTGCACCACGTCCGCCTATTCTATTAAAATATATCTGTGAAGAATGCGTCTTTTCTATAATTGGTAACCATTGCCCTCTTGGCTGCACGGGCATGTTACCCTTCCCCCACGAAGGGAAATTTTATGACCTTTTGAGCACTCAGAGTAAAATTGCTGTTACAAAATCCTTATTCGATGCCATTTGGGGCTCCTGGAGCGAAAATTCCATAAGAGAGGGATGGTTTTCTTCCAATCAGTTTTGGCCTTTTTTAAAGACACTAGAATTTACGATTCTCAACCAAATGAGCCCCCTACAAAGTTGCTCTCTGAGATCTCTTTTATACGAAGTGGGCGGGAAAAGTTTATATCAAAGTCAACGCTACTTCGTGTTTGTTAAGTTGTTTTTTACTATTATTGTGTTGTTTTTTTTCCTGTCAGTAGAATGTGGTGTTCACTTGAAATATTACCAGTTATGCACTTGAACAGTGTTCAATAATTTCGTTTGGTACTTTTTAAAATTTCATCCTTTAATTTCAGTCGACAATGTGTTTTTTTTTCTTTAATTTGGCCCATTTTTTACTAACCAAACTGCGGAGATCGCGATAATACTGTGCTTCGCTAAAACAGGTATCAATCTCGCGAGACAACTAAGCTCTAATTTCTTAACCGTGTTTTGATAAAATCAAGCATCTTCCCGTAATAATATCCATTGAGAAGCGGGAAGGCGGCCATTGAGCGAGCTCGGCCGCGACGGCGCGGAACGTACCGCCACGTTGCTGCGCGGCATCCTGAAGCCGGGTTGAGGGGACGCCGATGTCGCCACGGAGCTCCTTGCTGGACGTGCTCGACGCTTGGGGTGAAGCCGGGAAAGTGGTTGGGTTCTGGTGGCGGGACGACGATCTCGGTGAACCAACGCCTAAACTCGAACCGCTGTTGCGTGTCGCTGAGGCCCTTGAAATCGAACCCCTGCTCGCCGTGGTACCGCTTTGGGCCACCCCGGAGCTGCCCAAGATCTTAAACGGCCGACGAGCGCGCGTCGCCGTGCATGGATGGGCGCATGCCGATCACCAGCAAGGTCGGGGTAAAAAAGCCGAGTTCGGAGACGCGAGACCGCTCGAAACTCTCGTGGATGACGCCCAAGCGGGACGCGACCGTCTCCACGATCTGTTCGGCGACGATATGGTCGCTTGTTTCGTCCCTCCCTGGAACCGGATGGTTCCGGAGCTGGCGAAGGTCCTGCCCGGCGCGGGATATCAAGCGGTTTCCGTCTTCGGAGCCCGTCCGATCACAAGTGCCAAGCGGGATCCGAGCTGGATAAACACCCATGTCGACGTGATCGATTGGCGCGGCAGCCGTCGCTTTATCGGTTCCGATGCCCTCGCCGGCGCCATCACCCGGGAACTCCGGCGCCGCGAGCCGACGAAGGGTCCGGATGATGAGCCGATTGGCCTGCTGACCCATCATTTGGAGATGCATCCGGATGACTGGGCGGGATTTCACGGACTCTGCGATATCCTGGTGACACACCCCGCCGTCAGGATGCTATCGTCCAGCGCCCTGTTTCGGAAATGTGGTGCTCATGAGTAGTCATCGATACCCCACCAAGGTTTTGACCGGTGATTATATTCGCGGCGGAATCGGCTTGATTCGTTCAGTAAACAAATTTGGAAAAGATGGAGAGAAAAAAGTTCTCCTAGTAAAAAAAGTCAATCCAGACAGAGGAGATATTGATTTATCATTAAAACAGGTTTCAAATGATCAGAAAAAACAGAAGTTAAAAGAAGTGAAAAAGTTTGAAAAAGGAAAGACTCTATTACAAAATCTAAAAGAGAAGGCTAAACTAAATGATTCAGATATTGAAAAACTGGAAGATGGATTATACTCAAAATTTGATTCTGTTTATGATGCATTTATTGAAATTGGTAGAAATGGACTTGATTCAGTTAAAGAACTTAAAATTCCAAAGAAAACAGCATCTGCAATTGAAGATATTTGTTCTAAGATAAAATTACCATCTGTAGAGATTAGGGGAATAATGGAAATAACTAATAGTAAATCAGATGGAGTTGAAATTATTAAAAAAACATTATTGGATGCAACAAAAAAGGATTCTACTATCGATATCACATACCTAGGTGCACCAAAATATAGACTCTCAATTACTTCTGAAGATTTTAAATCTGCAGAAAAGTCATTAAAACCTGTAATTGGAGAGATTCAATCAAGTATTGAAAAGAAAAAAGGAACATTTAGCTTTACTAGAGAAGAATCAAAGAAAACAAGAGAAGATTGATTTGAAATTTCAATTAAGAAAATGTTCCAATTGCAATCATTATACCCTTAGAGATTCTTGTCCTAAATGTAAAAATCAAACAATTTCTTCACATCCAGCAAAGTTTTCACCAGATGATAAATACATGAGATATAGATTAGCAGCTAGGTATTCCTAAGAAATAGGAACATAATCTTTGTTGACTTCATAAACTAAAACTACAAGTTTTGGACCAGATTGGTTTTGTTCAAAACCTTGTGAAGCATAAACTAATTTCAATGGACCATCACCATCAGATGGCCTATGAGGCGGATCGGTGATCACCGTAGCCGATGCGAAGCATCGCCTTTTAAGTGGGCTTAGCCCCGTCGGCAGTGAAATCGTTGAGATTGGACAGGCCGGCGGCCGCATCCTGGCCGGCCCAGTTATTGCTCAACTGACAAGGCCGGCTGCCGATACAAGTGCCATGGATGGCTATGCCGTCCGCAGTGCGGATCTGCGCGGAGACAAAGTCGAGCTTCGGGAAATCGACCACATTCCGGCAGGACAAGTGTCGCAGCGAACCCTGGCAGAGGGCGATTGTGCCAGGATATTTACCGGCGCTCAGTTGCCGGCCGGATCGGACTCCATTCTGATTCAGGAAGATGCGGATAAGCGAGATGGTTCCAGTGGCATCCAAATCGTTACGGCCAGTACCGTTAACGCAGGTGAATTCGTTCGTCGCAAAGGCATGGATTTCTCGGTTGGCGATGCATTGATCGAACCTGGCCGACGATTGACGGCGCGCGATGTCGGTTTGTTGGCCGCCGCCAACATTCCTTGGGTTACCGTACGGCGTAAGCCTCGCATCGCTATCTTGGCGACGGGTGACGAAATCGTCCTACCAGGAGAGCCTGTTGGACCTGGCCAAATTGTCGGATCGGCAGGCCACGCATTGGCATCAATGGTCACGTCATGTGGCGGCGAACCGTTGCTTCTTGGGGTAGCGCGCGATGAACCGAACGCATTAGCGCGTGCCGCCTCGAACGCCCATGGTTGCGACTTTCTGGTGACGATTGGCGGGGCAAGTGTGGGCGATTACGACCTAGTGCACGATGTGCTGGGAGCTGAAGGATCGACAATCGAATTCCAGAAGATCGCCATGCGGCCTGGGAAGCCGCTGATGTTCGGTACGTCCGGTACTGTCCGGTTATTGGGTTTGCCGGGCAATCCCGTGTCATCCTATGTTCGATTTTTTTTTTTTTTTTAGTTCTGAGTTCTTTATTTAAAAATAAAATCCATTAACAAAAAATTACTTCAAGACAATCTCCCCCATAAGGCTCCATGGCCGGGAAAGAGCTGGCCGGGAATTCTACACCATAAAAAGCTTATACGCAGATTCCGGAGAATTTGCGTATATACAAAAATTTGAGTATTAAACAAATTTCACCTTGTCTTAATCATTGAACGACACAATCAGTAAAGACCTCGCCTACCTCTTCTTAATTAATCTTCTTATTATTAGATATAGGGCCGAAAATGCCCGTTATTTACATCAAATTTATTTTTAGGATATTATTGCTCATTGGCTGGTCCTTACTAATACTGAAGATGTGATACGCCTTTGGCGTATCTCTTTGGCGATCTGAACCTTTAAGGATTGAAGCAAGAGCCAAGCTCCAGATAAATTTGCTATACAGATTCCGATACCAGCCCCCAACTCTACTTCTTACTCTTAATGGCATGTTTGGTGGAGTTGGTGAAGTTTAGTGAAGCTGAATCTATTTCTCAGAGCAATTATGAATACTAGCAGAGGGCATGGCCTCACTTAGTTACATTGTACAGTTCATTTTTTTAGAAATAGCTTCAAGCTATAAAATGAAATATACTTTCCTCTCGTTCTGAAGCAATGGCCGTTCCGAACATGAGACGGGGCATTGCTTCAATGCTAATATCAACAAAATATTTGAATATTCTCCCCTTTATCGTTACTAGCACTGCTTGAAGCTTTATTACTTTATTAAAAAAAAACTAGTTTTTTTAACTGAAAGTGAGAAGCGACATTAAAACTTAAAACGAACAGAAATTACTCCGTATAAGAAATGGGTTGTCCCCTCCACAATCCCTCGCTCTTTAAGCTAAAGCTTTTAATTGTTTTAAAAAGTAGAACTGTGGCATTATCGCTCAGCAGGAAATCCATGCTCTGAGTAAAGACGAAAAACAAAACCCATGTTCAATATAGCTTAAAAACCCATGGTCAATATAGCTTATTAAAATTGAATCATTTCAAAAAGCTTATGTGGACGCGGGAGAAGCTCTTATTAAGCAGCCATAACACGTGGCGACAAAACAATAGAAATATCAATTATAATTGCCTTGCGACACGTGGGATTAAACCTCCAAGCCTTCGATCAGAAAGTGTGGCTTTATCCACTACGTCATCACAAGGTAATTGTAATTTCCTTGCAACACGTGGGATTGAACCTTCAAACCCTCGAGGTACCAATATAGAGCTGGATCGACTCTGGCTGACCTTACAGAGTCACGCACTTGACCCCCGTCCCAAATTAAATAACTGGCAATGACAGGGATCGAACCCGTGCCCCTTGGACGAAGAACTCTCAGACCAGCGCGCCAACCACTTAGCTAGGACGGCTCCTATCATAAAGTGCGGGCCTGGGGCATCCAGAGTTTGAATTCACTATGTGACAGCGTCTTTGTATTAATCCAAGCAAGAAGGAAAGGAAAAAGAAACGGGATTCATCTGTGGTTGGTAATACGGGACCCGGAGTTTGAAATAAGCTGCAGCAATGCACTGTAGGGCTTGGAATTCCACTCTGGCGATGACGTTATGCGAAAGCGTCTCTCTACTAACCCATTTAAGAAGAAATAGACGCAGTTGTGCTGTTGTCTTGGAGTCGTGCAATGGGACTGATATCTGCTTAGTAATACAGGACCCAGAGTTTGAACTCGGTTGCAGCATCACACTGCAGCGCTTGGTATTCGATTCTGGTGATGATATTATGCGAAATCGTCTCTATACTAACCCAATCAAGAAGAAGTAGATGTAGTTGCCCTACTGTCCTTGAAAAGTGCAGCCGGATTACCTTCTCTTCTTGTACATGAATTTCGTTTCAATATGTGATCCTCATTCACATGGTCAGTCTCATATAAAATGAAGCAAGATCATTAGTAAGTTGTACCTTAGCTCTCGAGGCCTGTGCCTAAAGCGACATCTGATTGAAGAATGAGGATAGGGCTTTCAAAGTCTTCCGTCCATAGCCTAATTACTAGGTGAGCTTTTGAAGTTCAGCCAACCTGGTAAAAAGTCACGGTTTCTTTTTTGGGTTTCTATACCTGATCTGACCGGTAATGAAAAGGCTGATTTGTTTGCATCCATCAAAGATAATTTAATTGCTATATGGATTAGCAGCAAGGGCTTAAGCTGTGTATTTAGGGGGTTTCAAGTCTGATCTCTTGCTGAGCATCTGCTTCTAGGGCAAGTGCCATGTGAGATTTGACTTCTTGTTAGGTTCTTGGTTAATTTGGGTCTTAAGGCTCGTGAACCAACTGAATCCAGTCGCTCCATAGTTGGAGTAAATTATTCGATGCCTATGTATCAAAATAGAAGTTTTGTAGATGCAAAAACTGTAAAAAACAGTCTTCAGTGGTGTCGTTTTTTTTTTTTTTTCGTTATCTCTTGCTCAAATATGTTCTTGAATTTGTGTAATTCTATATTAAACGACAAACGTGAAACGGATTGTGACAGTTTTTGTCCGGGAGACACAATCGCAAATGTTGCTCGGCGACCTTGATTGATGGCTCACATTTGTGGAGCGGTATTCCATTGGGCCTTGTTACCAAAGGTCTAGTACGACTTATGAGGCTGTAACCTGATGGGGAAGCCCAAACTTGTGTTCATTTAATATATCTACTGTTAAACATTTTCACCAAAACAAGAATCTATGCCAGATGTTTCTTGATGAGGTATGACAAGCTCATCTGTAAGACCATGAACATGGCGACATGTCCTAAATAATGACAAGCCTGTGTGGTCTTGGTAGTTTGACATCCCAGTCTTAAGAGACTCCCGCTCACTCCCTGTGTGTAGGCATGTTATAGTATATAATCGATTTTTACGCAGTGTTGAAAATAAGTTTATAAAGTACAAACTATACAATGGTAAAAATGACCTACCAGTTCATTATATTAACTAATACCTTAAGTTATAGATTAGTGTTTGAGTTTCTTAAAAATCAAGCTGTCGAAAACAGTCTTAATACTATGAGGGAATGGTATCTACGGGCCTCTAATGGCAAACTATTTCCGTTAAAAATAAGGTCTTAAAGGCTGGAAGTCACGATTCGCTTTAATTTCGCTTTTGGAAGAAAAAAATTCTAAGAGTGTTAAAGAACAGGGTTTCTAAATTCGTTAATTTATCTCGTTTTGTTCATCTAAACCAAAGATGTTTGAATAATAGTAAAATGGAATTGCCTATTTTTGAACAGCGTTAGTCCAGGATAACGGCGAAATTTGACTCAAAATATTTCTCAGAACATTACCCTTGGTCTTTTTTTTATCTTTATGTACGTATATATCTACAGATTGTAATTTCAATGGTTTGACTTCAAAATTTTGGTTTTTAAAGAAAATATAATAGTTTTTTCCCTAGACTTAGCGTTGTTTTGTATTGGCCAACTATTGATATTGTTTTTTTCTAGCATTTTTTTGTTTTATGTTTTCTTTTACCTATATAATTTAATAGCTTTTGTTACCATCCCTTCCCCAACCCCCTGCCCAAGATATTAAAAACTGTTGGTATAAATTTTGCAATTTCGACCCCTTGTGCTAACTTGGGCTAGCTAGACAATTAATAAATCGTTCTAGTTAAAAATGTATATTTTAAATACCCAACTTCAACACCCAAAGCCCCTTCAGAGTCCCTATGCAATCGGTATTTTGAAAATAACGGCGGTAGGCACTCGCGTTCACGCTTCTCTCCCAAGTGGTACACGCTTTGCGTTGGGGCATGAACCACAGATGAAAAGCCAGCCAACCCAAGGTCTTGGGAAAGACGGGTCCCAATGTCCGAAACAACCACCGCAACCCACGCAAGGCCGCTGGATCCTTGGACGCATTTGGCGGAGAAGGAAAATGATGTGTGCGCTGCAAAAGTTCGCTATTGGCCATCTGACACCCCTCAAAACATCGTGTTACAACAAACCTACACCCTGTCTTTTTGCATAGCCACACACAATAATGCATATTGGTCATGCAGAATTACATAGCCCAAAATGGCTAGGGCTGGTAAGTTTTTAGGTGAGGGCACTATGTTTTCCTGGGAAGATATCCGCATTTTTGCCGCCATCGTCGAAGAACATTCGGTGAGTGGCGCCGCCCATGCCTTGGGCATTCATCAATCCACCGTCAGCCGGCGCTTGGTCGCACTGGAAGAAGCGCTGGGCTATGCCTTGGTTCGGCGCACGACATCCGGCGTTTCGCTAACGCCTCATGGTCAAAAACTGTTGGACATGGCCAAACCCATGATGACGGCCGGTGCCAATATTGGTCATCATTTCCGAAAAATACGCGATAAACCGCGCGGTCGCGTTCGGGTAACGACCATTGAAGAGATTGCAGTGCAAATGATCGTGCCGCAATTGGCCGCTTTTCGGAAAAAATGTCCAGAAATTGAAATTGAGCTGTATTCCAGTAAACGAATTTTGGACCTGGACCGGGGCGAAGACGATATTTCTATCCGGTTGATGAGACCGGAGAAAGGAAATTTACACGCCCGAAAACTGGCGGGGTTCAGCTACGGCGTGTTCACATCCGAACAACTTGTCGAGCAACTACCCGAGCGATGGCAAGACAATTTGAGCCTACTCGACACTGTTCTTGATGTATTTTTGCGCGTATTACTCAGGTTAGTTCATGTTTTCTTTTTTTTCAGCTTTAATTAATGGAGTACGTAGTTTTCATTCTGACTTTAATCATATGAAGGAAATGAAAATGACCGCATCTATAAAAACACTTTTCTTTGCTATTCTCTGTTTTACTTACGGTAGTTTAAATGTAATTGCACAACCTGGCTCTGGTGTCTTTGCCTATCCCGCTGCCGGGCAATCGGCAGAACAACAACAACGTGATCAGTTTGAATGTCACCAATGGGCAGTCAATCAAACTGGTTTCGATCCCACGCGCTCACCACCACCTCAACAATATGCTTATGCACCACCCAGTTCGAGTAACAGTGGGGCATCAGGTTTTGGCGATGCCGATGTTGGTCAGGGGGGGCTGGTGCGAGATGGTGCACGTGGCGCTGCATTAGGGGCTGTTGGTGGCGCAATTGCTGGTGATGCAGGTCAGGGAGCGGCTATTGGTGCTGTGGCCGGGGCTTTGTTTGGAGGTATTCGTCGTTCCAACCGAAGGGCAGAAGAACAGCGTTATCGTCAACAACAGGCTTATCAACAACAACAGGCGTATCAGCAACAAGCTATGAATTACGAAAGAATGAACGATAACTATCGACGAGCCTATGCGGTTTGTATGAATTCAAGAGATTACCAAGTGCAGTAGTTAACACTTGAAAGAATGGGAGAATACAAATGATGTATACACACGTATTTTCGATCACAGGATTGATATTATTACTTTCGATATCAAGTTATGTTATTGCCGGCGAAACGAGTAAACATACAGGGACTATCTTCGCTAATTCTCATAAAAGTCTTATGCCACTTGGTAATGGCAACGGTGTTGTTTCCGTACATGCCAATGGTGTCGCGTCACTTTCCGGTTCGCCGCCAGATATTCTGCAATGTTTTACGG
Organism: Alatinidae sp. Z8VKAUB7J3; assembly: GCA_010016025.2. NCBI lineage: Eukaryota > Metazoa > Cnidaria > Cubozoa > Carybdeida > Alatinidae > Alatinidae sp. Z8VKAUB7J3. The sequence goes on along the minus strand of JAAAKM020073195.1, from coordinate 176,956,422 downwards.
ATACAGCTTCAGTTGAGACTGATGAGTGATGAGGTGTTTCTTGACCTTTTTAAATCTTTTCCACTTTGTCATGATTTCTATCACTCAACGAGGGACTCCTAAGATTTTTTCGTAGGCTACAAAAAAAATTCACGGTAGTTGGTGGAATATATTTTCTTAGCCAGGGAAATGCAGAGTGAAACAACTTAGCAAACCATTTGCCGAGACTGTAACTGGACATTGAAGAAACGCCTCTGTAATAGTCCATTCTATGACCCAATTGACGTGCCATATGAGCAATAACATATCAGTAAATATCAGGGAAAACAAAAGTATCTATTAGCCATCTCACTGAATGGGTCGACAAAATATGTAATCACAGCCAAACCTTTTGTTATTGCTAAATTATTGCCTAATTCACTTTTTCATATTATTTGACAATAATATTTCATATTATTTGACATATTGTTTGAAAATAATAATATGAATAATATGAATAATATGAAACAATAATATGAATAATATGTATTTGTTCCAAATACGAAGTGTTGACCGGAATATATTGAAAACACTTTATATTGTAGTGGTGAATGTGTCCGTGGGTGGTTTTTCGCTCAAGAACGCGCAGTAGGGGGACATTGGTATTACCAACTCTTGATGTCTCAACAACTGACGCATAAACAAATATACAATTGTCTGATGAAAAACAGGGTGAATAGTCTGCAAAAATAACCCATTCAATCCTAGTTATAGTACCAGAACTCTTACACTTGATTACAATCCGCTTAAAACCTAGAATATCTCTCAGATTATCTTTGAGAATAACCCTTTCATACTCGTTTGGAGAGCTAATGCAAACCCTACTATTTTCCTTTGAATACTTAAAGTGGAATGCATCATTCAGACAAGCAGAGAATTCTTATTGATTTCACAACTACCCTCGTTCTCGATGTGCGCAATGACTATGAGTGGGAAGTTGGTCACTTTGAAGGAGCGGAAAAGCCAGAGTTTAAGACATTTCGAGAATTTCCCGATTCAGTGAAGCGGCTTAGAGAGAAGTACGATCCGAAGAAGACACGGGTTCTCATGTATTGCACCGGAGGCATTCGGTGTGAGCTTTACTCATGTTTGATGAAAGAAGAAGGATTTGATGAAGTTTATCAGCTAGATGGTGGCGTGATCAAATATGGCCAAGAGGTCGGAAATGACCACTGGAAGGGAAATCTTTTCGTATTTGATGACCGTCTTGTCGTTCCCATTGCAGATGAGGCAAATGAGACAATTGGCGAGTGCACTCATTGCCACACCAAGACCGACTCATGTTACATGGAGCAAGTTTAAATACTTTAAATAAGTCTATGGGGTTTGACACATAAATGAAACCCTTCTTACTTTCTACACTATATACTCCAAACCTTTAAGAATATAAACCATCTTTGCTTAGGACTCTTAAGGCTATGCACACTATTTAACCAAATAACGCGTCATTACTCAAATTGTTTCTGACACATGTTTGGATTTCTTCCCAGAAATCTCTCATCGGTGAAAGATATGTGGGAAGAAAGCCAAAGGTTATTGAAGAAAAAATGGAGAAACTTTTAAGCGAAATGAAAATGGGGAATAAATATAATCGAACTATTAGGAAAGAAGATTTAGACATTGGAATGGAATACACGATTACAGGAATGAAATGTGTTACAACTAAATATGGAAATAAACTCGTCATTGCTATTGATGTTAAAGCAATGAATTGTTGATCTATTTGCACCTAAGCGTTTTGATTCTAAAGCAGCTGATCTTGAAAAGAAATTTAAAAAATTAGATAAAGGTATGATTTTAAAGGTTTTTAAAAGAAAAATGAAGCCACGTCCTTGCCAACCGTCTATCTCTAACTGTGTCATAAGAGACCCGGCTATGGACATTTTCTGTGGCGCTTACGCGGGATACGTAGAGATAGACCAACAAGTTTATCGGAACATTCACTGTGCTTTGTGCAACGGTTTGAAAAACTATTCCGAATTTTCCTGCGATATATTTTCCTACGATGATGGAGTTCGGGAGACACCGCTTGCTTCGTTCCCAATCTTATTTGATCTAAAATCTGCTGATGGAAACAGCCACGTCGGTTTGCGGTGCGGACTTGGAAAGCTTTATGACCCGTTTTTCAAAGAATGTCGTCAAATTTACTGCCCTGGCAAAAATTTATTCGTTCTTAAGGATAATAAATGCATTCCCAAAATTACTGAGACTACCATGAGCGTTTCAGCACCATCTACATCGTCATTTAACGATTCTACATTACCAATTAAACTCCAGACCTGCCAGAAGCTTCTGTTAAACAAAGGTGATTACGATTTGAAGGCAAATGGTTCTCTATATGTTCCTGCTTATGGTAGAAGCTATAATTTGAATGAATTTCAGCTCGTAAACGACTCAGCTGTTATTTGCAGGGACTGGGTCGCAGTTGTTTTGAAATTTGAGCCTGTCTTTGGCTGGGTAACCCTTATCTGTGTCATTATTTCAGAGATTTGTTTACTTATTCACATCATAATTGAATTTACAGTGCCCAATCTTACCAGAAAAGTACCTGGAAAAAATCTCCAATGTCTCTGTATTTCATTATTTGTGGCGTTCGGCTTCTTTTTATGTGTTCAGTTCGTTCCATCTGATACTGGGTATTGCGTTGTTGTTGCAGTTTTGACACATTATTCATTCTTAGCGGCATTTTTTTGGACATCAGCTATAGCGTACGATGTATTTAGTTCTATAATAAGTGCAACAAAACAATTGCAAGAACAGGCCTTTCGCAGACGCGCGGCCACCTTGGGCGCCCACCATCCACAACCGCAGCAATCCGATTGCGGCCAGCAGAAAAGCCAAAGCCGCCAAGCAGCCGCTCAACACAAACAAAGTGACGAACGTATCCGAGACAATAACGCCGATCCTGTGCAAGAGCGCTGAAACAACAAACAAGGCCAGAGCAAAGAGGCCGACACGCCGTGACCAGGACGCGGCGTGGGAAACCGGGCGTTCGTATCGTATCCTCATGGCATTGCGCTACCGATTGGCGGACGGACAAGTGGTTCCCCACGCTTTAGCGCATGTCGGTGACGAGCGGAACCGCTGCAGTTGAAGCTTGCGTCAACAGGCCCGAACAGCCAAGAATGCCTTGTCACTCCCGGTGGTTACCGGTCTCGACCGCAACCGCGGGAAACGATACGGTAAAGCTTTTCAGACAGGACGACATTGATGACGACCATGCCCCCCTTGAGCAATGTCCAGAAACGCGACATCGAAGCCGTTTTCCACCCCTACTCGCCGCTGCACAAGCTGCCGGAAACCGGCGGACTGGTGGTCGAGCGTGGAGAAGGTGTTTTCATCTACGACACCCAGGGCAACGAGTATATCGAGGGCATGTCGGGTCTCTGGTGCGCCGGGCTGGGCTTCGGCGACGAGGAAATGATCGACGCCGCGACGGAGCAGATGAAAACCCTGCCCTACTACCATTTGTTTGCCGGTCGCGGGACTGAGCCGGCCATCGAGCTGGCGGAGAAGCTGAAAGAACTCGCACCCGTGCCGATCTCCAAGGTGTTTTTTACCTCATCCGGAGCGGAGGCCAACGATACCCAGGCGAAACTGGTCTGGTACTACAACAACGCCCTCGGCCGGCCGCGAAAGAAGAATATCATTTCTCGCGTCAAAGCCTATCATGGCGTCACGTTATGGTTATTGTTTGTTATTTACATGTTTATAGAGTGTCTTGCCAAGCCACCCCACAACAGGTTTACAAAATATAGAAATATACTCTATAGCACTGGTAGGTTTTTGCCTACTGGTAAACCTTTCTTGGGATGATTTAAGAAGCTTTGTTAAAAGTGATTAGTGATTTGCTAAAAATTGGGTAAAGCTGCTTAAGAGGAGTATTATAGCTTTGGAAATTTAACTTCCAAATTCGAGTTGATTCATGTAATGTAATGTAACTGACTTATAATATAACTTCAAAATGAAAGTAAGAGAAAAAAATGCAGCATGTGCTTTAAATGCTTGTGACAGTTGCTTCTTCCTGATTGTCCATGTACTGTTTTTAGCAATATGGTTCAAAGTATTTTTTCTACCTTTGGAAGATTTGTAAAATACCCTTGAAATTCTATGGCAGAGAATTTGCTGAATGAACTTGCAAATCTATCAAAATAGAACAAAGAACCTTACTTTGCTTTTGGGAAACAAAACCATTAAGTTCTCTGCATTTGATGCCTAAACTTAATATATATCTGTAACCCTAACCCGACCAGTTAGTTCCCTTCCCCCCGGAGTCATCTAATAAAAATTTTAAGATAGCCATTTTGTTCAGTACAGTTGAAAGGTCCAGTAAATATGTTTTTGGTGATGATATGACCCTCCATAGCCCTTGGGGAAAGGGCTGTACGCGGTATCGTGCGTATTGGTATTGGATATAATGGTATTGGACTTTTTTTTCAGTCATGGTTTTGTGTCTTCTATCATGGTTGTATAGTAGCTGCAAACTAGAAAAGAGCAAAACAGATCCCATAGTAACCCAAAGTTGAAAACCCGTTTTGAAAAAGAACTGCTTAGTGAGAAAAATTTCCATCTGACATTGAGTCAGGGAAGTTATCTATTATTTTGATTTCAAGAGAAACAAAAAAAAATAAAAATTGGTAAAATCAAAAAAAAGACTAAAAACCAAAATATAAAAACTTTGAACAGGGGGGGGGGGGGCGAGGGAATAAGTATAAAACTTGGGCAACACCAGTACCAAATAATAGAGGGAAATTCGCGGGTCAATTTTGAAGTTTCTATTTTTAAATATTAAACCCAAAATTCGTAGTTCGCAAAATCGGAAACCCTTACACAGATTTTTAAGGATTAAGATTTAATCATTGAGGATTATACCGTAATAATTCCTGAATAATGATGAGCCAAATCGGGTACAACGTTACAGCACAGTCTACTTGGAAATGCGGTTGGTAAAAATTGTTTTTAATTTACTGGTTTTTGTTTTTGATTGACTGGTCTTTAGTGGCCTCATACTACTTATACCTAGAACTAATAGATTGTTCATCCTTATGTATTTTGCCACATAAATTAGTTGTTTGGTAAATAAAAATTTATGAAGATTAGACAATAAAATAGAATTAATAAAATAAAATAAAATAATAAATAAAAATAGGGTATTAGTAAAACTAAAAAATAATAAATAAAGGATAAAATAATAAATAAATAATAAATAAAAAATAGAATAATAATTAAAAAAATAAAATAGAAGATTGGACAATAAAATAGCAAAAACCTCAAAGGAGCAACAAGGTTGTAGTCTGTTCATAAAACAGAATGTCTTTATGCTCGTGCTGATGTCTTATTTTCACTCGAGGTTGCGACAATTTACACAACTTAACAATATACACAACAATATAACAACACACAACAATATACACAACTTAAAGCACTATAACTCTATATTACTCTGTATTAAGTCCCTTTGTAACTCTACGTGACACTAGATTTACCACTAAATAACTACATACAACACTATAACTCTGCATAACATTATGCTACACCAGGAATGGGTGGATCTCCATTACCAATTAGACCTGCTGCACCATTGCCACAAGGAGGACCTCGTCCTCTGTTTCCTGCTGCTGGTCAAGCTGCAGGGCCTGTAAGTAGCATTAACATTTCACCCTACTTTTCATATATGCGATTATGCTATATGATCTTTTAAACCTATTTTGTGTCTACTGGTCCATTTTCTGGGACCTTATTCTGGGTCAGGAATGTTGCATCTTTAAGCATTAAAAAAGCGATCTCCTATAAGGCCTGCTTTCAAGTTTATTTTAATTTTGTGTTTTGTCTTACGTTTTCCCTGAACTGCTTCCTCTCTTCTCTCTCTCTTTTTGCGTTTATTTCTGTATTTTTGTCCTTTATCTCATCTTCTTTTTCCTTATTACGAGCAGCTGCCAAATTTTGATGTTCCTCATGTGAAATGTTATGGTATCCTTGTTTAAACTGTTACCCATTTTTTTTTAATAAATATGGGACAGCAGAAAAAAAAAACTTTTGTGCATCATATTATTGAGTGTTTCCTAAAAATTGATATATCTTTCAAATTACTATCAAGATTTATCGCCAATTGTATTCTATATTGCAATTATTTCCTATGTTAGATGTCACTCAAGTTCTTTTTTGTAAATCTTTCTGATGGAGTAGGCTGCTGTTATTATTGTTGAAGTTCCTAACGAATGTATTCATTACTCTGCTAGTTTTCGGATTGTCTGAATAGGTTTACTTAATTGACCCAACTCCTCGCTTTCTGTGGAGGTTACTTTGGGGTATCTTCTTCAGTAAAATTGTATACTTAAATTCTGTTGTCTTTGCAAGTCTCTGCCGAGCTAGCCAGTAAAAAAGTGGTGAAGAGTGATGTCTCCTTTCCATCTCGTTATAGATAGGGTCACTTCGTTGTATTCACGAAAATGTAGATAGTGAGATGATAACTTAAAAAATAAATTTATGGAATTTTCTATTTAATCTACTGAACTGAAAATTCAATAGAATTATGAAAGGTGAAGATCTACACTTCTTTAAATAAATCATGTCTTTCCACGCCTTTTCGAAAACTGTTATAAAACTGTTATATACAAATTTACAAAAACCTTAAAGGCAAAGCCGGAATTTGAAGTTAATAGTTAGCATTTATTTCGTAATTACCACGTCAAATAGACACACACAGTAAGTAAGCATGACGGCACTAGACCCTTAAGGTCCAGACCGGTGGTGAGGATCTTCGTTCCGTGGCCCTTCAGCCAGGAGGGGGCTTTTTCTCGAAGCAAATTAACAAGAAGATTCCCACCAACAGAATTTCTCCTAAAAAGTATGAGGTGATAAAGAAAATTCACCATTTTAAACTCGCATGCTCCGGGTGAACTACATATTTTTGTTTTAACTATTGTTTTTTTCTTGTTTGATTTCACCTAGGATAAAAATTTCAAGATAAAGGTTCTGTGCAAATTCTGAAAAAGAGTTTTGGTCTATTATCAGGAGCTTTATCCTTAAAGGCTAATAGATGAAAGCTTCAAACCAATAACAAAAAAATTCGAATAATTCGAAATTCGAAAAATTCGAAAATTCAAACGCTCTAAAACATTCCACCTCCACCAAAAACATTTTGATATCCCCGCAGCCCAAGAAAACCATCCCTGAATGTTACAAGCAGGTAACTAAATAAAGTTTTTTGACCCGTTTCTCGTTTCATTTTTGGCTGTCCAGTTTCCTTACCCAGATATTTTTTTCTGGATTAGAATATTCTTGGCCCAGAGGCTTTTAGATATATCTTTCAAGCCATTTCAGAAAAACACTGCTCTTTCTTGGGCACCTTTTCGGGGCAAAGCAATATATGATTATTTTATTATTTTTTTTTTCACGATGGATCCACGGAGCGCAACTGTATTTCTTTTGTTGCAGAAGCAATCTTATGCCGGCGCAAGAGGGGGGCCCTTGTACCAGGCGCAGATATTATAGGAGCACAAAATTTCAAACAAATAATCAAAAGGTTACAATCATTTTATATTTTTTGATTTTTATTTAATATAATAAAAGGTGCAGATAATAAATGAAGATAAGTAATAAATAATTAATTAATCAATGAATT
>JAAAKM020073195.1:176920527-176934487 GCA_010016025.2 Alatinidae sp. Z8VKAUB7J3 | reverse complement strand
GAACGAACTTCTTCTCTTTTATAAACCCACTCTCGTTCGGGATCAAAAACCGTTAGGTTAGCAAGGCGCCCTTCTTGTATGGAAACAGGCGGTAAGTCAAAAATTTTCCGAGCGCGGATTGCCAGCGCCTCTACAATTTGCGCGACGCTCAATTGATCGCCAAGAAAGGCCCGCAGAGCGCTGAAGCTTGTTTCCAGGCCGATCGTTCCAAATCCGGCGTAAGAAAATTCCAGTTTTTTTTGCTCTTCTTCCAAAGGCGTGTGATGAGAAGCGATAAAATCAATGGTTCCATCTAATACGCCCGCTATTAAGGCCAGACGATCGCAGACTTCTATACAGATTTCGCTCACCTTGGATACTGTTGTACCTACTCCGCCCCTAGTTTGAAAGATGTTTTAATTGTTCCTCAGGAGGCAGAAAAACATTAGCATTCGTTTCACCAAACACTAGAATTGCTGCGTACCAATGTTGACCATCGTCTCAAGTAAAGATGAGGGAGCCACTTACCTTTTAGAACTTCGCTGAACAGCTTTTTGCCTCCAACAGAAGACTTGCTTTTCTCATTAATTGAACCTTTTGTCACATTCTGCAACTACAAGAATAATAAATGAGGAGCGCTCAAAACTGTTAGATATAGTTATTTTATGATTAGATATGTTAGATATAGAACAAAACTGTTATATAGTATTCAAATTATAAATCCTGACCAGTGTGCTAGTCCACAGTTCCCATTTACTCGGGCCAGACTTACACCTTGCTGGCCTTTGAGTCATTGTTAAATTTTTGTTTCTTTTTGGAACCCTTTTAATTCCAGAGACCTGTTCAAGATCATTTCATTTCTCTTGATTCCTGGTTGGCTATGTTTTTGGAGGAATGGTGGTTGAATAAGTTAACTAAAAACAAAATCACTCAACTAGCAAGGATCATTCCAAACAGGTGTTAACTACACTACAGGTAAAAATGATTCCTTAACACAACAACGAAAGTTTTGAGTAAAATACCCAACGAGAGAACTGGATTGGATTACATTTGAGTCATTTCTCAAGAAAATAGGCCTCAGGATTGTAGATTTACCAACCCCGTTCGGCAAAAAACAGAACAGCCTGCGAAGCGAGTTTACAAAGAACACTACAAGTACTAATTTACAATCTTATTTTTGTAGGTTTGCAACTAAAAATCAGTATTACCAAAGGTCCCTCATTTTGCATATTTACAAACAAATTCAATCTTACTACAACTTTATTAATTTAGGAAGAGCACGCGCATCATCAGCGTGGCGAGTTGGTTGCCGAACCGCGCTTGGGGCATCAACGCGTTCCGCGACTCGGCGGTCAGCATGCGCGAGCCGATGACCATGTCGGCTTCACCGGCGGCGACGGGTGCGTGCAGAGCGCGCATGTCCTCGGGGTAGTCGGAGTAGTCGCCGTCGAGGAAGACCACTACGTCGAAGCCCTCGGTAGCCGCGATCCCGGTCAGGCACGCCGCGCCGTAGCCGCGGTGGGGTTCTTCGACAACGGTTGCGCCGTGTTCGCGCGCGAGCTCGGGACTGCGGTCGGTGCAGCCGTTGTCGACCACGATGAATGTGTCGACGATGTCACGCGGAATGTCGGCGAGCACAAGTGGAAGGCTGGCCTCTTCGTTGAGGACGGGGATGACGACTGCGGTCTTGCCTGCCACCGTCGCGACCCTACCGCGGGTTCCGCCTGGCACAATCCCTGCGTTCTTCCGAGCTGCGACCTCGGTTGGCCCAGCGTCCGAAGTGCGCGCCGGAGTGTCGTCGAGGCGTCGACCTTCAACGCAGCTCGATCCGAGCCGTCGCGCGGGTGCGATCCGCGACCTCGATGTCACCCGACCCACTGACGATGCCGGGGATCGTCGCGTGCAGGCGATAGGAGCCGGCGGCGAGCGGTAGCTCGACGCGCAGCCGGTGGCGCGATTCGTCGACGTGCGTGCCGACGTCGCTCAGGTCGAGCACCTGTTGGGTGCGGCCAGCGACCTTCATGGAGATGCTGACGTGGGTGACGCCCGCGGGGATCGGTCGGGTCGCCGTCAGGTCGATGACCTGCGTCTCGCCACGGACCAAGGTCACCCGCACTCGCTGGTCAGTGCCGACGTTGACGCGCTGCGCCGCTGGCGAAAGCCCGGGCGCAGCCGCAAAGACGACGTGTGGTCCCGCGAGCGATCTCTGAGGCGTAAGGCAGCTCGTGCAGCAACTGCTCGAAATTCGACCCGAGGTTGACCGCGACCGACCGGCCGCGCAGATCTTCGACCGATCCAACCTCTTCGTTGCCCTTGCGCACAACAACCTGCGCTCCGTCGATCACATACGGCTGGCTGAAAGCGAACTTTTCCTCGCGCTCAGGCGTGATCGTGATCTGGTTTGCAATAGTGTCGATCCTTCCGGATTCCAGCGCCCCGACCAGCCCGGAAAAAGTCATAGTCTCATAAGTGATGTCCAGACCGGCCACGTCTCCGACCGCGTCCATCACATCGACTTCGAACCCTTGCAGCTGGTCCTGCTTCACAAAGGTGAAGGGGAAATAGCCTCCTGACATGCCAACCCGCAGCTCTTCTGTCTCGGCAAAGGCGGCGGTACCCAGCACGGCGGCGGCAAACGCGCCAAGAGTAAGGGATTTTAGCATTAGTCTGCTCCTGTCTGATTGGTCCGCCCTAAAGTGAGGGTCCTAAAGGATGTTTCAACCGTTTGGTCAAATGAAAAACAGTTCTTGGACGCGGGGAGCAAACGGGAAACCAGCATTCCAAGGCAAGCCGAGAGCCGCAACGACTTTTTGGGCAGTATGCGCTTCAAGGAACATCCTCCTCCCAATGCAGCCGTTCTTCAGGGCCAGGTGCAGGAATCTGCAATGGCGTCACCACCCCGTCATGGTGACAGAGCCGGCAAGACTCCGCTTCAGGCGATCCCTAGCCGGTTAGCTGCGTGTGACCCGGGCCTCGGGCAGTTTTCCGCAGTTCTCATCAACGAGCTTCAGCAGGAGATCGCTTGATTACCAACCGGCAACGTCGAAGATTGCCGTTGTACTGCGGTTAGTCGCCGTCAGGTAGCCGTCGAGCCAGGCGACAAAGGCGGTTCGAATCTCATCCACCTTATCACTAATGTAGTCTGAAACAACATCTACGAGGACGTCTAATGGCATTTGATTCGAATCTAAAATAAATAGAATATGGGAAAAATTAGTTGTACGCAAAAATATTTGATCATACAGCCTGATACATAAGAGTATTTCTCACGTGATATTTAAAATACTGTATACCTATGCGCTTTAAAATACCATCCATGGCCTCATGTTCCTAAGAAAATCATAATTTAGTCCCTGTTTCAAAAATAAAAGTGAAGAGGGCCAATCCCACTAATGTAGTTCATTAGGTAAAATGATAAGGGGAATAACAGGGGATGGGATTGGGTCACATAGTCTACACTAATTAATACTTCACTATCCACCTTCCTATCAGCCCACCACCTCTCTTGGAATAGTACAGACTAGCAAACGCCTATTTACAAAGAAAACAAAATAAGGAAAATTATCCCTGGGATACCCAAAGGAATGTTGCAATAACTAATGATTTTTGCTCTCACCAAAACACAGCCATTTTTGTATCCTCCGCTGGCTAAATATTTTGATAACTACGAGCTGTCTTACAGAAAACCCATTTAAACACGTTTTAAGGTGTTTAGTCATGCTATTGTTCCTCAAAGTCTCGACAATGTGCTGGATAATTCTGTGAGCATAACTTAGGTGTTGGCGAGTATTTGGGATTGCAATTTTTCTTGGGAAAAGCTTTAAATGTCTCGAAAGTGTTGTTCCTCAAAGTCTCGACAATGTCCTGGGTAATTCTGTGAGCATAACATAGGTGATTGTGAGTATTTGGGATTGCAATGTTTCTTGGGAAAATCTTTACAAAATCTCGACAGCGTTGTTCCTCAAAGTCTCGACAAAGCGCTGGGTAATTCTGTGAGCATGACATAGGTGCTGGTGAGTATTTGGGATTGCAATTTTTCTTGAGAAAAGCTTTGCAAAATAAGCACAAGTCCTAGACACGTGATTGACATAACCGGGACGGATCTGCTCTCTTTGGGGGAGTTGGGGGGGGGGGGTTAATTCTGAACAAATTAGAAAAATGAGGTATTTTTAACTTACAAAGGAGCGATCGGATCTTAATGAAATTTGAATTTTGGAAGGATATCGTGTCTCATAGCTTTTATTTTAAATTCCGACTGGATCCGGTGACATTGGGAGGAATTGAGGGGGGAACCTAAAATCTTGGAAAACGCTTAGAGTGGAGGGATCGGGATGAAACTTGGTGGGAAAAAAAGCACAAGTCTTAGATACGTGATTGACATAACCGGGACGGATTTGCTCTCTTTGGGGAAGTGGGGGGGGGGGGGTTAATTGTTTGTTTTTTTAATTTACATATTTTGTGTCCTAATGCATAAAATGAAATTTGAGTGGGGAGGGGGCACGAAAAACTAAACTCTGGAGCCAGAAACCATTTTTTTCAGATGGGCTGCACTTTTCTATCTGAAAGCGCTAGGGTGAACACAATTTGCATAAAAATAAATGGAACAAAATATTTAATTGCCTTGGGGCCGGGCCCTAAATTGCGGTCCTTTCAGCTTTTTTATCGGCATGATGCTTCCAAGGATCATTGTCTGGACTTAGTGGGTAGCAAATTTTTGTTTGGAGGAAGCAGGAAGTGAGCCAGAAACCTTGCTTTCTCTTATTATTTTGAGAATAGTAGTTGCAAGTTCCCTGCCAGCAGGAACCTAGTATAGACAAAAATGAGCTTGGGGGCATAGTCCCTTTTAAACAGGGCTAAAAACTTTTCTGATTACCTCAAGACTTATGTCATTAAGTCCTTGGGCCGAAAGGCCCTCGAAGTACTTGAAAATGAAAAAAAAATGTTTATTCCTCCAAAAATAGCGAAAATACTTTTTTTTCCTATTAAGAGGAATGATCGGTGAAAAGGTAACTATGGCTTATTGGAGTGGAGTTTTCTTTCTAAAACTTAACATAAGAATTAATATATAATCACAGTCGATGTTAAAATTCCATTAACAGGGTGCATTATTGTTAGATTTATCTAAAAAAGTTTCGAGTTTTCCGAGTAACCTTTTAGATGACTACCATCTTCATGCTTTGGTGAACATATTTCCACCACGAAGGGTATTAGAAACTCATTGCAACGTTAAGGCGAATTTGGTCAAAACGTTGGTTACTACTCCTTACTTCCATTTTATTTTGGTCATAAAATCTCCTAGGCAAGGTCACTGCTCAGCGGAGAGCAAGTGAAAACCTGCCCTGTTCATTCATTCATGAACAAATAAACTGTGTGCGGTTGTCTCTTAATATATGGAACAAAATGGGATTTTTTGAAGTCCAAGATGTTTTTGGAAGAAAAGGTCCTTGTCTCTATTCAGAAAATAATAACTATGAAATTATATCGTGCTTTGCGTTACAAATACCTCAAATACGCAGTAGTTTCCTAAAAAGGGCCAAGAATGAGCGTTCCTCCTTGCGTTTGGAAACCATAAAGGAAGTTTACATACGAAGGTTGATTAAAGAGATTTCAAAAATAAGCCAGTTGGCATAAATATTTACAATGCTCACTTTTAAGCTTCAAGCAGATATACTAAAATATACCATATCTCTTGTATGAGTACGAGTATACCACCTAATTTAGTTTTGTACCACAATAACCACATTGTGGCCTGTACCTTTTATGAGTTTTACTTCAAATTTTTATTTCGAAGCCTAAAAAACCTGGGGATAACTTTTAGGATTCGGTCTTGTAACCCTCTTGAAGGCGATCAGCAAAGCTTATTTAACTCTTTTTTCAATGAAAAGAAACATATTGACTTTTGGTTCTCGGATTGGAAAAAAAATGCAAAGTAACGGCATTCAACGCATAGGCGTCTCTTCGCTAACTGGCATGCAAGTAAGTGTAAGTATTGTGTGGCGGCGCTAGATCCTTAAAGTCCAAATTGGTGGTGCCGATCTCCGTTTCGTGGCCCTTCAGCCAGAAAGTGGAATGAGGGGTTGGGATAACCGGCATGGCAAAACTTAATTACTGCATCTGCTCCCCTTTATTTCTCACCTTACTCCAAACTTACCCTGAGGAATATTCTCTGCTGACTAATAGTTTCAAAACAGCACCCAATTCCACGCACCTGCCACTCTTCATTATAATTTACATATGCAAAATATTGCTGTGTCTCAAGGCCCAGTTGAAGAATTTTTTTTGAAATCTCCAAGACGGTACGTAATTTGCTACATAGATATTGAACAGGGATACTTTAAGGCATAATGTGTTGTGATAAAAAACCAGGTAATGCCCTTTATGAATGAAGTTGTTCGATCCCGCTGAGTTATCACAGATAAAATTGCCGAATTTATATTTCACGTCAAAAATTATCAAGATGTAAAACAAACAAATTAAGGAATGCGTAGAAGAGGGAGGCAAAAGTAAGTCTTCATTTATGATAAAAAAAACTCAATGCTTCCTATGCTTAAAAAATATGAATTTATGTACAATTCTAATTGTTTTATTACTCATAACAGTGAACGTTGCTCATCGCAGCAATAAAAAGCACAGCCATTTTTAAGGTGAATTAGTCAAATTATTTTCCAATGATGGGATGATAGGTTTTTCAACTAACCGCTAATTCTTTTCGCATGTTGACGCATTAATGCACAGAAATAATAACGTGGCATTCTGGCTTCAATATTTCTGACTAGACCTTCGATCGCTGATCAATTATCCAACTTAAGAAAAAAACCTCTCCAAAGGCATAATAACTACCCGTTCAATCACGGTCGAAAGCAAATCTTTAATCTCCGCAGCCTCTCCCAGTTGCTGAGCAATGAGTTTGCGATCTTGCACATACGGTGCTTCGGTAGCGACGATACTCTTGACTCGTTCTTCGGTTACCAATTCGCCCAATTGCCTGGTCACCCAAGCCGACCAACCCACAACCAATATGATTAGCGTTGTGGATGACCAAAACACTATCCGCTCATTCCAATTTGTAATCGATTGCAATTTATTCATCACCTTTCCCGTCAAGATCAGGCCGTCTGTTCCAACGAAACTTCCCCAGCCCATGGAATCAATTTAAATCGAACAAGTTCAGCTCATTCGACCTACTATTGATTCCCGTTGACCACAGGAATTTTGACAATTGAAGGGACATTCTGGTTGGGATTTCAGGTAATGCGAACTCCGATCTAGGATAAGCTTGAGCCCAAGCAAGGCAGTTCTTATTGAGTTCCTCGACTTACCCAGAAAATGAAAAATCAAAGTCTGGGTACCGTTTCATCAATTGCGAATCGAATGTCGTGTGCGATTCTCCAATCACACTGATGTGCTTGATGTGAGGGCATTCTTTTAGAAACAAGTTATTCGTTCTGAGCAGACCCGCTGGCAATGTCAGGGATTGGACTTTGGACTTGGCCAATAAATTCAATCCTTGTGGCGAAATCTTGGTGTTGAGGATGGATAGTGATTCCAAATTGGGAAGTTGAACGATTTTTGCCAGTCCCAGATCTGACATGTCTCCTGATAAGGACAGCCGTTCCAATTTCGTCAGCTTGATGAGTGTTTCCGCACAACGGTCCGAAACCTGTTCTTCGCCCGTCCCTTAAGCGCAGGCCAGTGGCCATAGGGGGCGTTATAGGGAAGAAAGGCAAAAAACGGCCTTTCTCTATCCGCCCCAAATCGATCAATAAATACCGGTCTACCACTCTCAGGCCTCATCCAGACAACGGCATTAAACCAAGCCGAATCGTTAGGACTCAAGAATCTCGGGCGCATCGCACCCGGATATCGCGCAGATCTAGTGGTCCTGGATGCAGGCGGAAAACCTCAAGCCGTGTTCGTCGAAGGCCAGGAGAAATTGCATCCGTTGACGTAACGTCCCACGCTCCCGCAGCCTGGCGACCCTGGGGATTGCTTTTCCCCATTGCGGCTGCAAGACTCGCCCCATGAGACACTGGTGGTTCCCGGCTGCGCTCGGCGCGGCTCTCGTCCAACTCTCCCTTCAGGCGGCTTTCGTCCCTACCCAACCGGCTTCGCCGTCGCTGGCTAACGTGCTTGATGCTTACTGGGAAGACTACCTACGCCTCCATCCCCTTCAGGCAACCTTCACGGGTGACCACCGCTACGATGACCAACTGACGAACCCGCTCGACCCGCAACACCGATCCGATCTCAAGGCCTTCTGTCGATACTACGGAAATCGCGTGAGTGAGTTTGCCACGGACAAACTCAATGCCGAGGAACGTCTCAGCCAAGAGCTGATTCTCTGGGAATGTGATACGACGCTGCGGCAACTCGAATTACCGACCCACTGGCTCCCGAGCAATCAGTTCGAATCCCTCCACCTCACCGTCGGGCAGATGGCCGCCGGTAGCGGCGCGCACCCGTTTAAGACGCTCACCGACTACCGCAATTGGCTCCAGCGCTTGGAAGTCTTCACGACGTGGTGCCGGGACGCGGTCCGTGAACTACGAGAAGGAATTAGCCGCGGCTACACCCTACCGCGGCCACTGACGGTGAAAGTGATTCCTCAGATCGCCGGTCTCGCCCAACGCCCGATCCGTGAGCATCTCTTCTATCAGCCCGTGCTAAACTTTCCCGAAGAATTTTCTCCCACCGAAGGCAATTCCGCGTATTACGCGTTGTTGGCCAAACATTGAATGGCAAGGATATTCGCTCTCATTCCCTGAAAATTTTACTGTTTCTATTTTATTGTGTGTTTCCAATTTCCATTTGTTTCCAATTTCCAATTTTATTGTTTCTACCATTTACTCTGCAGTATCCTAAATCTGTTTGCTAAAACATAATAAGAATAAAAAATCAAATATTTATTTAGGAACACTCGTATATTTTAAATTAGATACTCCAAATTATATCAGCCAAATAATAATTAGCAGTCAATCAATCTTTGCCACTTTAGCACTCGTCTTGATGTGCACCAGGAAGGAACATTTGAGCATCCATTGCAACCTGAAAAAGAGGAAACAGTTCTTAGACTACATGCTTTCGTTACTTTTCTCTGTTACTTCTTTGTTATCGCAGGTTTTGTTACTTATTGTACACTGTCCATTTAAATGATCATGGTTGAGGCAGTAGCTGCAACCTACCAAAGAACAAACAGAGGCCAATAGTAACCAGGAATTAAAACATGTTTAAATAAACCGAATATAGATAAAAATTTACCATTGGTAGCTGATGCAAGGATAGTACTATTATCTCGATTAGTTTTAATAGTAAAATGTTATTTTGAAAACCTATCTATGGGAATTTCAAAAAACCGCATTAAAAAGTCTCAAAATACTAGTCTCAAAAATGGCATTGGGTCAATATTTTTGTTACTTTTCTCTATTACTTCTTTGTTATCGCAGGTTTTGTTACTTATTGTACACTGTCCATCTACATGATCATGGTTAAAGCAGTAGGTGCAACCGACTTCAGAACAAACAGAGACCAGTAGTAACAAAAAAAACAACTGACTAATTACAAAAATTTACCATTTAAAGCTGATTCAAGAATGGTACTAATATCTCGATTAGCCTTAATAGTAAAATTTGTGTAAAAGAAAGTTATAACGATGGAAAATATTTCTTGTGCTTTTTTTAATTGAGTGGATTGTTTTTTTGTTGTTGTTTTTTTTTACGATTATTATTTTCAAATATTCTCCTTTTTGAGAATAAAAGAATTTCTTATTTTTATGTGGGAGACATGACAGACCACCAAAATAAAAAATAATGATGTGGTAAGAAAATTAAGAGGCACTTCCTGTGGTGTTTTATTACTGAGGACGCGTTTTATTACTGAAAAGACAATATTTTTTTTATGGATTGTGGTTTGAAATGTGACCGGTTCGGCTGCTAATAAAGAAAAAAGTGAGGGCGACGCCCAAGGTTGGAAACTGAATTTATTTTTAAACTTGTCATCACTGAAAGGAGTGGAAGTGGGATTCTTGTAAAGAAAAATTTTGGTACGCGTACCCCCAGGGATACGAAAAGTATCTGGCGGGGTACATATTGCACCGGATTTCGATAGGTATATGAACCTTCACTGCACAAGGAACAGGATATTGGACATGAAATCACATCTCAGATTAAAATTAAACGAAGGAACCAAATTATGAAGGACTAATATTCCAGTGCGAATAATCTCATCCTTTTCATTGATCCAAACAAAATTCTTTTTTATAATATAATTTTCATTTATGTTTTACTATGGATAATTTTATTTCGCCTTAATATTATTTGTGTACCAAATAGAAAACAAATTATTGTTGATTGTAATTCAAACGCATCCACTTTTTCGCGAGGGGTACTCAGGAACGTCAGGTATGGGGTAGGGGAACGTCCCCACCCAATTTTCGGTCATTCGGTAAAAGAATAAGTCGGTAAAATCATGAAGCGAAGCGCCATGGTTTTTCGGACGCCACTAAAATTCATTGTACCGTCAAATAAAGACAATGAAAATACTGACATGTCATCTAATTGGTTTGTGACGCCCAAAAATGGGCCTTTAATTCATTTTGTCTCTGATATGATTGAAAACTACAGGGCATGCTGGCAGACACAAAGAGACTTTAATGTGATTAAAACTATTGAAATAGATTTATTTTGCTTGATGACGTCCAAAGAAGTGCAAAATCAGCTTGCAACTTACTCGGTAAAACCTACCTAAGAGGAGAAAATGTTTCAAAAATAAAACTGATTGCATCTATTTTTGACACCAAATGGGCCAAAAAATGTTTTTTTTTCTACCTTCGTCTTCGGGATGAATCAGATTAGACAAGATTTTTTTTTAACTAAACATCAGATTTACACTTTTGAATATTCTCCGCGCACAATCAAAAAATTGATCAAACTGACATAAATAAAAAAAAAATTCCAGTTCATTTAAAACAAAAATGTTTTCTTAAAAAAAACAACAGGAGAACGATCCCAGTTTTCCCTTTGGGGTGTGAGCTTTTTTTAATTTGAAGGGAAATTGCCCCAGAAGTAGATACGTTGTGTCAATTTTGCTCTGGGGAAGTGAGATTCAAGATTCCCCTTAAAGGGCAGCAAGAATGAATACAATTCTATATTCGCCCTCCTCCAAATAGTGTCCCCATCCAAAAGACAGCGTAAACGCTATAAGTTATTTTTCTGTTAGCATGCATTAGCATGAGATGAAAACATAGAATAAATGCTTCTAAAAAAAGGTAATTTTTGAAGTGATTCCTGTTCAGTCCTGTAGATTCCTGTTCTTTTCTGTAGTTTGAAAAAGGGAAACAATTGTTTTTGTTCAACGAGATGCTATTTTTATTCCTTAAGTTGCATTTTAAACAATTCATTCTAAAAAGAAAATTCATCTTGGGGGTTATGGTAACTAGGATCGAAGCCAAAGTAAGCAATTTGTAATAACTTAGACTGCCCGGGTGTGGCCCTATCATTCATCCCGTCATTTCCCCTGTGTTTTTAATCCAAAATGCACTAATTGTGAGGTAGTCACGCATCTTATAAGCCTAAAATGTCGTCTTCTGTTTGATATCCTGAGCAAGCGTATGATTCGGAAATTATTGTCGAATTGTCCGTCTCAATCTGCTCGTTTAATATCAATGGTAAATATGACTCAATAAACCAAAAAATGAATGATTTTGACATTTTGTTCTTGTAAGGACATTTACTTCCTGCCATCTCCGTTATCTCTCTACGAAGAAGCAGTCAGCATATTGTGTGTACCACCCGCACAACAAAAGTCCGACCCTCCGGGGGCCTTGCACGTGTTATAAAACCATTAGCTGCACCTTTGTCACCTGTATTATTTCATCCGTCTGATAATATTATGGCAATACAACTTGGTCACCTTGTATTTATAAATATATATCTTCCCTGTGATCAGAAACGTCTAGCTTCACTTACTAAATTTTCTAACGCCTGCTAATTCCTCAAAACTCTGTTATGCAATATTGAAAAGCATGGGTATCGGTGGCTAGTGATAGGTGACTTCAATTGTGATGTTCATAGCTCCTCTACTCTTGCCAACTTAGTTTTGGATTCGTTGCCAATTGGTTACTGTATAGCACCTAAAGCTCTTAATTACAGTTGTATTCATAATAGTGGTACTATGACCAATATTGACCATTGTATCTGCTCCACCGTTGCTCCCTGTTCTGTCGTTCATGTTGACGAAGACGAATGTGATTTTTACCACCTTCCTCTCTCCCTTACTATGATATTAACCGCTGATCCGTCTAGTAATCTTTGTGTCCTCATTTCTCATTATTGCTATTTATCCTTGCATCTGATATTAGTTTGCATTTTGCTGTTATTTTTTCTTCAACCATCCCATATTTATTATTATTCTGTGAGGCCGCCATCGACATAGATCGTTTGGCCGTTGACGAATTCTGAGTCGTCGGAGACGAGGTAAATGTATGCCCCCACCATTTCCTCGACTTTGCCCCACCGGCCCGCTGGCGTGCGTTTCTCGAGCCACGCGGTGAAGTCGGGATCCGCCACCAATGCGGCGTTCAGCGGGGTCTCGAAATAGCCCGGTGCGATGGCATTGCATTGCAGCCCGTGCTGCGCCCAATCGGTGGCCATGCCCTTAGTCAGATTGCCGACCGCGCCTTTGGTGGCGGTATAGGGTGCGATGCCGGGGCGGGCGAGAGAGGTCTGCACCGAGGCGATATTGATGATCTTGCCCCTGCCGCGTTTGATCATGTGCCGCGCGGCGGCCTGACCCACATTGAACACCGAGGAGACATTGGTCGCGAGCAGTTTGGTGAACATATCCGCGGGGTAATCCTCCAGCGGCGCGCGAAACTGCATGCCCGCATTGTTGACCAGAATATCAATCGGCCCGGTCTCGGCCTCGAACCCGTCCACAGCCGCCTGCACGCCGCCATGATCGGTGGCGTCAAAGGCCAGTTGGTGCACCTTGGCGCCGGTCTCTTCCAGTCGCGCGGCGGCGTCGGACAGCTTGCCCGCGTCGCGACCGTTGAGAATGATCGTCGCCCCGGCCTCCGCCAGTCCTTTCGCCAGCGCAAACCCGATCCCTTGTGAGGAGCCGGTGATCAGGGCGGTCTTGTTGGTGAGGTCGAAAAGTGGATGAGACATGTCAGGCTTTCTGTTGCGCGCTTCGGTTCAAGCGATGTCGATATAGATGGCCCCGTCCTTCACGGTGACGGGGTAGGTTTTCAGTTTAACACAGGTCAGGAGTAATTTGTTTATAATTTGTGTTGCCAAGTCTGCATAGATCAACTATAAGCTCAGAAACGAACGCCCATAAATATTTTCTAATCAAAATACCAAGAGAAGATAGTTTCCATTATCTAGAGGGTTAACAATCCATCCTACCCTAACTTTCCCAATTGGCACCTCTGGGAATGAGATTATCTCTTATAATTTAATACTAAATACCAGCGTTGACTGGCAATTCTGGTTTACATGAACGTAAAATTAGCCGGAGATTGAGGAGGAGCTAAAAATGAGAAGGGTAAAATGACCAGCTGTATATTTTTCAGTTTGAAAAAAAAGAAAAACATAATGTTTTTCAAGGGACGCTTTTGAGGTGTAAACCATAGCATACAGCATTACCCCTCTAGAATTTGGCCAAAAACTTGACTGATTTTCTAGCATCTGGACTTCCAATGAAGAAAGCCAAAATTAAGACAGGTCGCTTGCTATGTCCAATCAATTTAACGCGCGAGTCGCATGGCGGAGATTACACTGGTAGTAAAACTACACAATATACGTCAAAAGAAAATACATCAAAAAGAAAATACGGCAAAAAGAAAAGCGAACGGAAAAGACCCAAGTTAAGTCGTATCTTAGTTAGATTAAAACACACTTGAGTTTTTTTTATAAACGCATGCAGATAACATCCCTCCGCCACCATAGCTAGTACTTGATATATGATAAATAACAAGTGGATT
>JAAAKM020073195.1:176909756-176920517 GCA_010016025.2 Alatinidae sp. Z8VKAUB7J3 | reverse complement strand
ACTTCGGTCTGGATACGGCCGTGATTCCGCCGTATGCAGGGTTTTTCGGGAGGGTGAGGAGGGTTAAGAAAAAAAAACTTTAAAGAACGCATCAAGAATTTGTTTATATTAATTTTTGTTATGGTTTTGCGAGTCAGACAAACATTTTCGGCGGGGGGTTCGTATCCTGCTTGATATGGTCTTGCGCGACTAAGCTACCCCGTGATACGTGATATATGAGTGGTATATGATGAATACATGAGATTCCCTCTACCCTGATGATTTAGGCTTCACGTAGAATTTTTAGAAAAATCTAACGTCAGGCTGTAGCGAAATTCGGGCAGCAAAGAAAAAAAAGTCTTGAGAGGCTGGAGTATCTATGAGACTCTAGTACATTGCATAAATATATTTACGAACAGATTTTTGGAAAACATGTATCTAGATCTCTCTTCATGACTCCGCCTCTTTGCATACGTGCAATGACAAATATTTAGCGCATTACGACGGGATTGACCCTATCGAATAACAAGGGCAAGTAGCAACTGAAACTATTGCTCTGACGAGGTTCTGACGTACTGGGAACTTCCCATTCAGCGCTCTATTATGTGAGTCATTCTTGAAGAAACTTTTCGCTACTTTTCAAGTATAATTTCATGCTGTTGCTGTTGTAGCTCATTAAAAGAAGAAGAAGACTTCCATTCCAGCAAAGAGCTCTATAGATCAATGTTTTATGAAATATTGCCTTTATTATCTTAGGATCTGTAGATTGTCATGAATGGATCCCCGTACAAAGTTAATGATTGTGCTTATTTGGATGTCTGGTTCCTTTAGTTCTGATAGTGTGGCTTAAAGTGATTTAGCCTAAGGCATTTAGGATAGAATAGGAAAGATGTCCAATATGAATGGAAATCATCAAAAGCCAACTCCAAGTAATGATGCTCGGCAGTATGTCGGTCCTTATCGGTTGGAAAAGACCCTCGGTAAAGGACAAACAGGTAGGCTTAGAATGAATTAGGCTAGCCTTTGTCTATCTAGGCCTAGGCACAAGAGTGTATCTAAGCACCCATTATCTGACTTATTAAGATAACCTAATACTCCCTAGATAAAAGCTAGGTAAAATTCTAGTTAATTGACTTCTTGCTATCTTGCAAACTTTCAGGGATGGGTCTAAAGGTTAAAGTATGTCCCAGGAAGGTATTTTAAAGTATCCATCTCCACTCTTAGTTACTGATAAATATAGTGTTGCCACTTCAATTTTTCCCAAGAGTAGGGTTTTCTATCTGTCAAAAAAGTAGAATTTCATAGGACAATGGATTTTCTTTTTAAAAGGAAAAGGAAATTCGCAAAAATGGTCATCTCTGTATACTGGGGTCCTCGTGTTATTTTTTTTTCTTTAAACCCACCTTCTCTCCTATCAGATATGTCATACTAATTTCTTTCCGTTCTTAAACCAATGCTATATTTACTTTTTGTGTTATTACAGCCATACAAATTATTTTACTCTGCCACATTCGTGCTTATGCGTGAAAAAAAAATCTAATTTCGCTTATGTATATACTTGTTTATATGTTCTCCGGAGCAGTTGTATCTCGGTCAGGCTTTGTTTAATGGCTGAGATAGGGAATGATTATACTGTTGAATGATTTATTTACAGTGCTTTAGGCTGAAGAACAAGGGATTGAGCGAGATATATTTCTGTTACTATGGGCTGGATTCCGTTCTTTACTATACTTCTGGACATTGAGAATAAGATTCATTTCAAAATTTCATTTTTTCGACAGTTAATAATATCCAAAAAGTAGGATAGTTGCTAAAACAATCTAAATATTTTTACATCGTACATAATATGCTTAATGCCTCAGAAAGTCGCTTACTATGCTAAATTTTCTAAATCTCCCAAGGCCTTCGGATAGATACCAAAGGATATTAAGAGGAGATTAGAGGGAATATTTTAAGACTATGACTGTTATATGAATGATAGGGTGGATACCTTCCCTCTAATTAGATTCTTTTTTCCCCTGTGTAACATAAAAGATTAAATTCATAAGCTTGAAAGGGCTGGAAGGGGCATAATGAGTGCAACCAGAAATTTTCTGGTGGGAGGAGCAAACGGTACCAAAGAGCTATGTTTTCGCCGACATATAAATATGCGGCGGCCGCGGCGGCCTGCTCGGACCGATCATTGCCGTCTTCATCCTGCGCCTCGTGCGCACCGATCTGACATTTCTGTCCGTGGATCCCAATGTCACGACGATCGTCGAAGGAACCATTATGGTCGTCGTCGTGATGATTGGTGGCCTGCTTGCCGTTAGGAGGCGAAGAGCATGAGCGTCGCGACCGAACCGGAGCTGAGCCTGGCAAAACGAACACGGCGTTTCATGCGCGATTATCCGTTGGTCCCGCTGATCGTCCTTTTGGTCATGCTGGTGATTGTTCTGGAAATCATGCGGCCTGGCATCGTCAACGAACGCTGGATCGGCAACACCATCAAATTTGCCATACCGCTGGCCATGCTGGCTGCCTGCCAGACGCTGACCATGCTGACCGGCGGTATCGACCTTTCGGTCGGCATTATCGCCACGATCAGTGCTTTCGTGGTGGCGACCCAGGTGGCGATTTTCGGGACGCCCGGGGCCATTATCATCGCGCTTATGCCGGCCTTGCTCATCGGGCTTGCCAACGGCATCGGCGTCGGGCTGTTTCGCGTGCACCCGCTGATCATGACGCTTGGGACCGGGTTGATCGGAACGGGCTGCCTGCAGGTCTATCAACGCACGGTGATCGCCACCGGGTCGACCGTGCCCGAGATTCTCGCCTGGCTTGGCACCGGCCGCACCGCCGGGGTGCCGCATTCGCTGATTGTTTTTCTGCCGCTTGCGGCCGCGATCATCTACGGCCTGCGGCGCACGGGCTTTGGCCGTCTGCTTTATGCGCTTGGCGAAAACGAGGATGCCGCGCGGCTTGCCGGCGTGCGCGCCTGGCAGGTGATCATTGCGCTCTACATGCTCTCCGGACTGCTGGCCGGCATCACCGGGCTGATCTATGTCGGCCTGATCAAGGCGCCATCGCTGTCGCTGGCATGAAAATTAAAACTTGAAATGTTACGACGTTAAAAAATAACTATTGTATCAAAATTTTGACTGACGAATTCAGACGATTCGAACTTGACTAACTTGAGTAACTTGTCTCTTCTATCAACAAGAGTCGAAATTCGAGAGTCAAAATTCTACAAGTCAAAATTCAAAAGTCGAGAGTCGAAATTCGTGCAAATGATAAAAAAAGAATTGTTTTTAACTAATATTTTTATTCACATATGCAAAAAAAACAAGGATTGCTGAAAATTGAAAAGTTTTATTTTTATTTTTCCCTGTAAAAACTTAGGATGTCTGAAGATTTAGGATGTCTAAAAAATTAGATGTTTTAATGTTTATCATATTTTGTATGATAATTCTTCGCGGGGTTCTCCAGAGGCTGTTAAGGGGGGGGGGGATTCTCTTTCCGTCCGTATGTTGAGGAATGATCATAAATTAAAAAAAATTGGTCGATTCAAAAAATCCTATATTGATATATAAAAAGGTTGAGAAAAAAACAAACACAATGAAAAAATGATTATGAGATTAAAGATGTCCCCGCCCCAACCACAAAAAAGCCTGATAGGGATCTTTTTAAATAATGCATCAAAACCTAAATTGGGAAGGAATGCAAAGAATGCACAGCTTCTATTTCGATAACGGCAAATGAAACTTTACGGTGGTTAACAATTGGTTATCGACAACTGTGGGACATGCTCTGATGATTATAAACAGAAAATGATATCAAGGAGGGCAAAGAACCTTTGTCTGGTCTCTTACTTTTATTCAGGTGTCCTGACTTCTTCAAAATGTTATTAAAAATGAATCCAAACTCAAGATTATTTTGTAATAAAAATTAAATGTGATTGATATCTAATAAAATATGTATGAATATTATCTATAAATAAATACACATAATAAAATCAGATCTACCGCGAATTAAGGATCCTCATCTACAGGTTGATAATACAATTGTCGTTATTATTTTAGCATTTTTTTTTTCCAAAATATTTGTTTCTAAGTCAAAACACATTTTTATATAAATTTGCAAGCTATTTAGGAGCGTCAATTCACGGAAATGTATGGGGTGGGGGCAATATTTATTCTTGAAAATATGAGAAGGGGCATTTTTTTCTATAAAAATACCAAAAAAGGTGTTCTAAAAGAAAATACTCAAATGTAAATCCAAGCAGGGTGCAAAAAGTTGCATCTACCCCCCAATTAGCATCCTTAGCTAATTCGGCTCCAATCTATCGAAATAGTCTAATCCACCAGGATCAGAAAATTCCATTTCATAACTAATTACAGAAGTTCAGAGACACGCAAATATACACTTTTTATCAATTCGGAATTTGTTTGTAACTGATAAGAAAAAACAGTGAATAGCTCTTTTTAATTCTAAGGTTTATTCTTGAGTGAGTTTTATACTGTTTAATCCATCTTTTAATTTTTGACTAGTTAATTATTTATTATAAAAAATTGACACATTAGATAACTATTGAATTCTATATTTTATTATAAGATGCGATTTGATGATGCATTTATGAATTTTTATTCGAACTTGTAGCAAATCATAAAATAACAAATATATTAAGCTACTGGGTGAACATTTTCCATCCATTAAAATTCCCAAATTCGTACTATGCAATAATATTCAAAAACAAATGTTGAAAAAATTAAATGAAAGTTGAAAAATTATGACTCTTATTCGTGATTTAATGTTATTATATGTTAAACTTCAACTTGAATTCAAACTGAACTAAACTCAAATTCTAATTCTAAAATAGTGCAAGAGCTTTGGTGTAGATAAACTTGTTGAAAGTAAAGCAAGCACATCTCCCAGCCTCTCATCCCCACTCAATTTGACAACCAGTCATGATCTTTCGACTGGAGATCATGACGCTCCTCCATCAACGTCCCTCATATTTCTTCTCTAGTTGCTTTCCAAGGGCTTTTTTTTCCTGCAGGATTACGTACGCCAGGAGGAGTCGAGTTGTCAAAAAAAAAAAAATTAAAATTAACAACACATTTTTCGGTGTTTCCAGTTTGTTGTAATATTTTTGCTGTTTAATATAGGGTTTATTAGGTTAACGTAACTGATATAATGAAATAGACTGCGAAATCAGTTATGGTGACCCATAAGAGGCTGTGTTACCAACAATAGGTTTACCTTTGTTTCTGGTGATCAGCCTATGCCAGGAGTTTTTATTGAAGAACTAATAGTTTTTCCGCCGTTTAATACAAACAACTTAGAATACATTTTATTCGATATTTCACATTTTGGGGCATTAAGTTCAATTTTAAATTAAATTAATGATTTTTAATGAAGAATGAACTTTTTTATCATTACTCTAATAAAAGTAGCTGTCTGCTCTAAACGTCTTGTAATTGGTGAAGGCAGAGAAAATACATGGAAGGGTGGGGCAGGGTGTGCTACATGTGTCCGCTGCCATGTATGAAAATGCAAGATGATTAGGCCGGTTTTACACATGCAGGATGATTGGTTACAAAACTTTTTTTTTTGCAAATCAAGCTTAAACTCTATCCCAAAACTGTGTAAGAAAGGTTTTAAGAAAAGATTCAAAGAGTAAGATGAATATCTTAATAGAGGCTAGTGGGCTTAGATGTTCTGGGCTCGGGTGAATCATCGCTTTAATGCAGTTTAACAAAATTGCTGAGGGTCGAAATTACTTACATTTAGATTGACTCTAAACTCATTTAGAGTCGTGTAGGTTTTATAATTTGCACATAATGCAAGAAAAAGTTTAGCCTTTAGGGTCAGGAAAATCAAGACCAAAGGTTTCGATCGGATCCCAAAAATTTAATATTTGATCCAGACAATTGGGTCTTGTCTTCGTCAGGTCCAGTCTTCGCCTAGCTAATCATCTGAGAAAACCAAGTTCAGATAGACCTCTATAAGCCATACATATTTTTACGATACTGATCGAAACTTCCTGTTTTACTTCTGCCAAATTTCCTGTGTCGGCCCAATTCCGAGCGAACTACTTGTCCAGCGAAAAAAAGAGAAAATTCAGAAACGAATTAAGCGTATCTCCTTATCCCTATAAAGAACATCTAATCAACTTCAAATAAAACTTTGCTTTTAACAAATTTTCCGGTTTTGGCCGGATTCCGGATGAACTATATGTCCGGGTAAAAAATGATTGTAATATACAGATTCAACGTCTCTTCTTACCCTTAAATCTGTCATCTAATCAACTTGAAAGTAAACTGCTTTTAACAAATTTTCCGGTTTTGGCCGGATTCCGGGCGAACTACTTGTCCAGCGAGAAAATGGTTTTCACCATCGTGTTCAACGTGTCTTCTTACCCCTAAATCGAACATCTAATCAACTTCAAATAAAACTGATACTTTTAACAAACTTTCCGATTCTGGCCGGATTCCGAGCGAACTACTTTTACGGCGAGAAAATCGTTTGAACCATCGTGTTCAGCATGTCTTCTTACCCCTAAATCAAATATCTAATCAACTTCGAATAAAACTTATAGTTTTAACAAACTTTCCGGTTTTGGCCGGATTCCGGGCGAACTACACGTCCGGCAAAACAATGGTTTTCACCATCGTGTTCGGCATGTCTTCTTACCCCTAAATCAAACATCTAATCAACTTCAAATAAAACTTTTAGTTTTAACAAACTTTCCGGTTTTGGCCGGATTCCGGGCGAACTACTTGTCCGGCGAAAAAATGGTTTTCACCATGATGCAAAAAACGTCTAGATAGGTCACGACCTGGGAAAATTTATTTCTCTATCCAGACCCCTTATGACTCTTCATAAATTGTTCACTCATTGACATAAAACCCTCCTGAAGATTGAAAGCCTTAAGCATAAGTAGAAATTTCAAAACATAGTTTGTTTGCTGACAGACTTTTCATTTGATAGCTGTGAAGTGACTCTTGGATTGTTGATTGCTTTACGTTAAATACCATGCATTGCAGCCAACAAATTACAATTATAATATGTATACCAGGAGACCGAACTTCGCTCGATAATTATCATTCGTTTAAAAAGACTGTTCGTAATAAGGTAACTATTCGTTTCTCGGTGTTGTAAACTATTATTACTACTACTAACAACTAACCACAGCAGCAAGCCGCCAGAGACAAGTATACAGACAGACACAGCAATGCACAAGCTCTTCTTCCATCCCAATCTATTCTCCCTCTATACGTCCTCCCAGGAAATTCCCATTTCTCTTAAATCTTTCTTTATGATATCCTCCCACCCCAACCGTTGATGACTTGCTTTCCGTTTAGCCCTGTCATCCTTCGTCTGCAGAACGTGCCCAAGCCATCTCGACCTTTCTCTCATTTCGTATGTATAAATTTCACAAATATCCAGACGTCCAGTACACTACTGTTTTCACTTCTACAGTAAAAAATGAAATAAAAGGTATTTTTCGAAATCAACTTTAAAAACTGTCTTATCTTTTCACAAAGCCAAGCTTGGTCCCCTGATATTTGCTACAAGAGTGGCGAAAACGGCAAAGAATTAAAATACGATGCACCCAAACGATGAAACGAGGTTATAGATCGGTAGAGCATGTAAAAGCTTTACAGGTCGGGTAAGCCTTTAACAAGTTTTTGTTACCCGTAAAGAAAAGGCGAAAACGTACGTCTATTTTGATATAAAAGTGGCGCCAATACAGCAACACTAAAACAATACAATATTGATACTGGAAAGAGAATCAATATTCGGCAATGCAAATATTTAAATAACAGGATAGAACTGGACCATCGTTTCATTAAGCGGATGATCAGGCCAATGCTCGGATTCAAGAATTTCTTTAGTGCACAACGCACGCTTGCAGGAATTGAGCAGGTTCGAATGTTGAAAAAGTGGCAATTACAGAACCAAGCGAGAATGTCAAAAACTCTCGCTGAGTTGTTCTATGGCCTCGCAGGCTGGCGTAGATCCTCATTTGAGCACCCACGTCCTCTCCGTCAAATTGCGAAAAAACGCGTTTGTGCACATGCGCTATGGTGATATGTCGTGAGTTTTCGATGGCTTACTAATCGCGCGAGCGCAACACCACACTGTTGGCTGTTCTGGTCACATCGATACTGAAATTATGCTCGAGCGAATAAAGCAGGGTGTCGACATCTTTGGAGTTCAAGTAACCGCCGACCTGGATCGATCGGATATCGTCATCGGCAAAGACAAAGTTCGTGGTTGTGTAGCGACTCAGCTCCTTGATTGCGTACTCCAGGCTTTCGCCCTTAAATAGCAGCATTCCCGTTTGCCAGTCGTCCACTGGTTGTATTTTCTCCGGTTCCACGAACTCTACCTCGGATAGCTTGTTGCTGTACTTTATCTGCTGCCCGATAGTGAGGGTCGCGGTTTCTTGTGCGGCGATCGGCGTCTGGCTGGTGCTGGTCTTATCTCTGCTGATATCTTGCGGCGCGATAGCCTCGGGGATAATTTTTACAACCCCTTCGGTTACCAGGACTTCGACATTGTCTTCCTCATTGTTAGCAAGTGTTACCAAAAACAGCTTTTGGTGCTATTCTAAACGCATTGTGCACCATGGAATGTACGCATTCCAAGCATGCAAGTCCCAAGGAAATCTTTTCGGAGTTAATTCGCAGTAATACCCTTGATACCTTTGCCTCAGCGTCAGCTGGCCGTCTCAAAGACAAAGGGTCTATTATAGAATTCTCCCTGGGGACAAGCTATCACATCCACAATTAGTGGTTGGACTGCAAAATTTGACTTGAAAGACAGTGAAATTTTTCAAAATAACGAAGAATAAAGTCTAGAATACCGAGGTGGCTCATGATTTGACTCACCTTTTCTTGTAGAATTCTTGCCAATTCTCTGTCTTGAACTTCTATGGCAAGCATCCTATCTCTATCGAGTTGTTCAACATGGTCAATTGTAGATGTAGATGGACCCTTTCTATTGGATGTTTTATGCTGTTCAACTTCTTGAAGAAGACGAGCCAGCTCCTGCAAGGCGGAAAATGAAAAACAAACAAAGGAGAGTAAATATCTATTTTGGAGTAAAAGCTATTCAAGAAGACTCAAAATATAAAAGATATTAAGAGGGTAAATATAGAGTTTCCTTAGTAAGAGAATTGGACTGTAGTCGTAATTTCTATTTGCAGTAAAGTTCCTTGAAAAACAATAAAAAAGAAAAAGAAAAGTGGAGGACACTTTTCATATCCTGACTCCCTCTTTTTACTTATAGTTACTTAATTTTTTGTTGTTGCTTCAAGGACAAAAAAAAATTCTCAGCATGCTTATAAATATCATAACTAGTATAATAATTATTAAAAGAAAGACACCAAATTCATTTCATAAGAACGATCATAAAAAGAAAAAAGGCAACTACTACTGACTAAAAACACAAAAAAATGAAGTTTTTTCCTGAATACTGAAAAGAATATCGCTAAAACGACATGTGCGAGGTCATGAAAAATCTGGCCCTTGGGCAAGTTCTTGGACACAATTCTCCCCACCTGAGTGACAAGTTATTTTTTGGGAAAAAGGAGGATCCTGAAATATCAAAATTAATTATAGAGGCATCATTCTTACGTTTTAAAAGGCAGGGTCTCAAACCAAATCTTATATAAAAGTATACTTCCCACAGATTTCAGCGGGAAGGACATGGATAATGCCTCCAGGAAAACAAGAAGACATCAAACCTTTTTGTATAAATGGAAATATGAGAATTGTTCCTATTTTAATTTAGGTTAAAACAAAGCTCTTGGTAGTACTTGCACCCCTTCCGACGGAAATTTCCTGGTGACAGTCATAATCCCCCTCCCATCTCTCCACTCTTTGCATCAGTGTGTGAGTTTAATCTGTTACGCCATATAGAAAAAAGTGTTTGCTATAAGAGGGACGCTGTCACCACGCGGCACTTACATTGCAAGCATAGTCCAAGAATCTTCCCGGGAATCAAGGAGGAGTAGGTATTAATTTTACTCCTCCTCAAACCTCCTTTGCTTTTATCTTATGACTGATGGAGAATTGGGAAATTTGGGCATGAAATATGCTTTTTGAGGCTTCAAGCAGACTCCCTCAACTTATACAAAGATCTACCAGCCGTTGTCCATTATGGCCTATATATAATTATACATAACTGGACATAGTTCTATCAAGCTCCAAATTAATCAATTTAGTTAAACGAAACTTTAGCGTAAATGGTTGTAGCTCCATCCGGTGACAAATAATTTAAGGAATTGAGTTTGGTAATTATTGCTGCCCTTTCAATTATATGCAAGCATTATCTGTTCATATGCCACCAAGTAGTACAAAACCACAAGCAATTATTTGTGCACTTTATCATTTATTGTCAAAAATCATGGACAATGACAATTTATTTTTATGGTAGACATAAAGACCAGCTTAAATTCTGGATAATATAATTATATTAGCCGTAAAGATGGAAGAAGCTACAATTTCCCTGAACAAACTTGATACTTTGGTTATCGGAAGTTATCTGTACAATAACATTTTAGCAGATAGTTTTCGATAGGTATTTGGGTTGGAAGTTAATACTTTTTGTGATGCACTTCGAGATTTTTTACTACATTCAGGAGTAAGCCAAAATATGCTTGCTCAGCAAAGTGGTGTTTCTCAATCCCAAATATCCGATTGGTCAAAAGGAAAGCTAACGAGGTTTGGTAAGAACCCCAAAAAAGTTATGGCCGTTATCGAAAGCTATCGAGTTTCTAGTTATCCTCCC
>JAAAKM020073195.1:176893068-176909746 GCA_010016025.2 Alatinidae sp. Z8VKAUB7J3 | reverse complement strand
CTCTTATTAAAATGATCGACGTAATGGAGTCAATTGAATAGGAAGTGATTTTTTAACAACAGTTTATTTTAATAGGCGGTACATTAGTGCCATCGAGTATATTGAGTTAGATAGACTGTTACTATTGAGCAGCTGGCTGCTGCGAAGTTTATTTGAATAAAGCAGGTTACTAAATTTAAGAGAGCACCATGACCAACAACGACATCGTACAAAAACTATGGAACCTGTGTGACGTATTACGTGATGATGGTATTAACTACAGCGACTACGTAAGCGAGCTAGTACTTCTGCTATTTATTAAAATGGTCCATGAAAATACCACTGCAGGAGTTCTAAAAAAGCATCCTTTGCCTAAAGGTTGTAGATGGACTGATATCAACGAAAAAAAAGGCGTTGATTTACTCAATGATTACAAACGTATTTTATTAAGCCTTGCTACTGGTAAAGATGCGGAAGGCAGCTTTGTTCATGACGACTCTTTGATACGCGCTATTTATGCTGATGCACAAACTCGTCTGCGCGAGCCTCGTCATTTAGAACAAATGATTACAGCCTTTGAGCAAATCGATTGGTTTAGTGTGCAAACAGATGGGTTAGGCGACTTATACGAAGGTTTGTTGGAGAAAAATGCTTCCGAATAGGAATTGAACGGATACTAAAACTAATCCGAACTTTTTGACGTTATTCCTCGTAATTTATGGTAATACCACCAGCTAGGGAAGAATAAACATGTCTTTATATCCCTGACGCTATCTGTTGTCCCTTCTTTTCTTTTTTGACTTACCCACTAGAGTTAAAACCGCAAGCTCTGGAAAACAAATAGGCAATTTTACCGAGGCCTGGTTTGTATACATTTCCCTGCTTTGTTTCTTTCTTAGCGTACCAAACATGTTTGAGGGTATAGATATTTCGACTTATGTAATATTGGCTTCAGATGTACTTTGATTTTCGTCAGCCGTCATCCATTTATTATCCAAAATGGATCATACGATATTAAACACAACCCAGCTTTCTTTGGCCAATTTTGTCGTATTTTAAGACCTGAAGTTAAAAGAAACTTAAGGACTTTGATATTCATGACTCTTGACTCTACTTATCAATTAACTTATTATTTTGTTTTCTTCAGTATTAGCAATTTCTGAAACTATAGGTCTTCACTCTTAAATGTAACTTCTGCAAAATTGAGATTTTTGAGTTTTGGTCCTTTTCTTTTAGGCAGCCGTAATACTTTCGTAGGTTATTCGTCTGGTGATCAGAGGTTAGTAAACCAAAAAGGGTAAGAGACAAGCCTAATGATTAATTAAAAATAGAAGAAACTATCCTACCTGTGGAAGTAAAGTTCTTAGGGATCACATATTTGTCAGACTTGTATAGAGCAGTAAATTATCTCTTATTGTTCCTGAGACGCCAATTCTAGATCCTTTTTTGGTTTCCAGGAATTAATTTTGGAAAAGGTCGATTTCGAAATTCCCTACATCTGACTTTTATGTTCGGAAATTATAATGTTTTAGGCATGTAAAGCGTAGCCTTAAAAACTGGACCGAAACAAGCATGACCCTGATCCGAATTAGAGCACATTGAGACCTTTGTTTGGCCCCAGCAGAATCACCAAATTTTAGCTGTTTTTTTTTTTTCTTTTTCACTTTCTGTTCTTCACTTTTTTTAATTTCTTACTTACTTTCCTACTTTCATAAACCTGCCCCATTAGAGCACAGTTGGCTCTTTGTTTGGCCCCAGCAGGATTACCAATATTTAGCAGCCTTTTCTCTTTCTTTCTTTCTTTTTGCTTTCTTTCCTTCCCTTTTTATAACCTTTTACTTACTTTTCTACTTTCTCAAATCTGCCTCATTAGAGCATATTTGGGCCTTTGTTTGGCCCCTGCAGGATTACCAATTTTTAGCAGCTTTTTCTCCTTCTTTCTTTCCTTCTTTCTTTTTTTCTTTCTTTCTTTCCTTTTTTTTATTTCTTACTTAATTTCCTACTTTCATAAACCTGCCCCATTAGAGCACATTTTGCTCGTTGTTTGGCCCCAGCATGATTACCAATTTTTAGTAACTTTTTCTCATAGTTTCTATTTACGTTCTTTCCTTACCCTTTTTTAGTTTCTTACTTACTTTCCTACTTTCATAAACCTGCTCTGTTAGAGCACATTTTGCTCGTTGTTTGGCCCTAGCAGGATTACCAATTTTCGGTAACTTTTTCGCTTAGTCTCTAATTACGTTCTTTCTTTTCCCTTTTTTAATTTCTTACTTACTTTCTTAGTTAATTTCCTACGTAGTTTAACCTATCCCATTAGAACGCATTTGGCTCTTTGTCTGGTCCCAGCAGGATTACCAGTTTTTAGGAGCTTTTTCTCATTTCTTTCTTTCTCTTTTACTTTCTTTCCTTCCCTTTTTGTAATTTCTTACTTTCATACTTCCATAAACCTACCCCACTTTCTTTTTTTCCTTCCCTTTTTTTTAACTCTTTACTTACTTTTCTACTTTTTTAAATCAGGTCAATACCGCTTCATTCAACTACCTCAACCGCGACGGCAATCCGCAGAGCATCACGGACATGGAAACGGTCACCGTTGTGGAACCCAACTTGACCCTTTCCAAAATGGCAAGTCCCGCGTCAGTCCAAGGCGGAGATACGGTCACCATTACACTGGTGCTTACGAACTCAACCAATTCTGGTGCCATCACCGATCTGGGTCGAGCCTGGGAACCATTCCTTACCGATACATTGCCCACGGAATATCAGAACATCATGCTGACCAGCGCTACGCTGAGCAGAGGCGCAGTCGACCTCAGTGGGTGCGTCACAATACTGGGTCAGACAGTTACCCTGGATACGGATAGTGCATGCCTGACAGCATCGGAGCGCTATTTAGGCGATGATGAAACCATTACTCTGGTATTCACCGCCGATATCGATCCAAGCATCGGCTTTGAACAGCAGGTGACGAACACATCAACTGGCTCGGCCAGCAGTCTGCCCGGCGATAATGGAACTGGCGACGCAACGCCCGGTGCGCCAGGCACATCGACTGGGGAACGTGATGACAGCGGCGGCGTCAACGATTTGACCGCTACCGACATGGCCACGGTCACCGCTGGAAAACCGACACTGACAAAAACCGGCGACGCCAATTTGCAAATTGGGGCGACCACCACGATGACTGTCGAGATGGCCTTGCCAGTCGGGACCACCAACAACTATGTGTTCACGGACGACCTACCTGCCGGTCTACGATATACCGGCACGATGAACATCATGGTTCCCGCCGATGTCACCGTAGGCATGACCCCCAGCACACCGGCAGCGGGAACAGACCCGATCGTTCTTGATTTCGGAACTGTTACCAACACGGCCATGGCGTCGCGAACCATCACGGTCACTTATGAAGTCGAAGTTGAGAATGTCTTGGGCAACCAGAAGGACAACAAGTCGACCCGCGCCAATTGCGATTATTCCTTCCACATGGCGATCACCTGGTGGGGCGAACAGGTGTTCAATGAAATGGAGACGGTCGTTCGCGAGAAGGGGATCAATACCTTCAAGCATTTCATGGCCTACAAGGGCGCGTTGATGGTCGATGACGACGAAATGTTCTCGTCCTTCCAGCGCTGTGCGGAACTCGGCGCCCTGCCTCTGGTACACGCGGAAAATGGCGATGTGGTTGCCCAATTGCAGGCCAAACTGCTGGCTGAAGGAAACAACGGGCCGGAGGCGCATGCCTATTCGCGGCCGGCCAAGGTGGAAGGCGAGGCGACGAACCGCGCCATCATGATCGCCGACATGGCAGGCGTTCCGCTCTATGTCGTGCACACCTCATCGGAGCAGGCACACGAAGCGATCCGCCGTGCTCGTCAGAACGGAATGCGGGTCTATGGTGAGCCACTGATCCAGCACTTGACGCTTGATGACAGCGAATACGCGCACGACGATTGGGATCATTCGGCCCGCCGTGTCATGTCACCGCCGTTCCGCAACAAGAAGCACCAGGACTCGCTCTGGCACGGTCTGGCGGCTGGATCGCTGCAGGTGGTTGCGACCGACCATTGCGCTTTCACCACTGACCAGAAGCGTTATGGCGTCGGCGATTTCACCAAGATCCCGAATGGCACGGGTGGCCTTGAAGATCGCATGCCGATGCTGTGGACGAACGGCGTGGTAACTGGCCGTTTGACGATGAACGAATTCGTCGCGGTGACGTCCACCAATATCGCCAAGATCCTCAACATCTATCCGAAGAAGGGGGCCATTCTCGTCGGTGCAGATGCCGACATGGTCGTCTGGGATCCGCAAAAGGGCAAGACGATCAGCGCCGAAACCCAGCAGTCGGCCATCGACTACAATGTTTTCGCTTCACTTACTGTTTTAAGTCCCAAATTGGACAAGACAGAGTTCTCTAGCTTTCGACCAGACGAAAGTAAAGTATATGCTTCTCCTAAAAGATTAGCAACATTGAAGAAAGCTGGTTCCCTTGCAGCACGTAGTCGGAGTCTCCCGCTGCGCACACCTAAGCCAAATGTTCAAATAAAGAATGATGCCATGAGTGCTTCTTATACTGAAGATCAGATGAATAATGGGAAACGGACTAGTGTTTATGATCTGCCAGTAAAACCAGAGAGGGAGCCACCATTTATTCCAGAACCTGATTATGATTCTGATGGATGTAATCACTTTGAAATTAAAATTAAACAGAAGGTTCTAAAGACCCCACGTGGTGAGTCGCCACGGCAAACAGATTTAACAAGCCCTCCAAGAGTAATTGAAGAACCACTAAAGCCCGTTTCCGAAGGCCGGAAGTTATTTGATCACAGGTTAAAAGAAGAAGACATGTCTGAGCGGAATGAAAACATTTATGTGTCCTTTATACCAGTTAAACCAACTTCAGAAAAGGTTACCAATTCTCTTGATGTAAAATGTATTGAAGAAACTGAGTCAGAGTCTAGTGAGCCAACAATCATTAGTCAGTGTTTTGATAAAAGTTCAAGATGCGAAGACAGTTCAAGTTCCGCTTCTACTATGAGTAATAGTTCTCTACCGTCTGACCACATTGGCACTATCGAAGTTCCTGTGAAGTTTGACTCTGACGAAGTAAGTCCTATTAAAAAATTATCAGAGAAAGATATTGATTCCCAAATTGAGAAAAGTCTTGAGATGATTCGATATCATGTCAATTCAATCCAAGAGGTCCAAACCAAAGTTGTTCTGAAAGGCACCAGTTCTCCTTTACCTCCTTTACCTGATTATGATGAGGACACTACTCACAGTGATGATTTTTTACCCTTCCCTCTGACCAAACTTTGGCAATTACTCAGAAAGTGTTTTTGTCCATCCCCATTCTCTGCACAAAGGAGACAAAAACGCAAACCTCCCTAGCCATCTTCGGCATATGACTTTCAGTTTCCCCTACGCAGTGGCACACAATTTGCCCGCATTTGCAACCAACACTTAAGGGGTTCTCCATGGTAGGTTCAGTTTCTAATAAAAGGTTCAGTAGGTTCAGTTTCACCATACACTACTTAAATCTGGATGTAAAAAGACAGGGTGCTAGATTTCTCTACATCCTCAAGCTGAGAATGAATCTCCTGGTCCCGAAGGGCGCTTTTGAAAATCACCCAACAAATCGTCAGGTATACGTTTGGGATCCTGACTCTCATTCCATGCCCAGGAAAGGCCAGCATTATCTAGCAGGCCTTTATACTGTTTTGGCAATGTTACCTTTAAAAAAAAAAGTAAATATCTCAGTATAAGCTAGCCTTAGCTAGTTGGTTATCTGGCACAGTGATATCTATAAAAACCAATGGCGCAGATTCAGTATTCCTAAGCCCTCTTTAAGAACTAAGTTACTAAAATCATTTTGAAGGGCTGTAACTCTTTTAAAATGAAGTGCGAAGATTCTAATTATTTCACCATAGCAGTCCCCTACAACTCCCAAAGCCAGCTTTGTTAATGTCTGAAATCCTTAGGGCATGATAATCAACGTTGATAGCTCAGCGGTGCTGCATTCGACTGGAGACGAAGGAACCATTCTACCCAAATCTGTTAGAAAGAGTCTTCGCTCCCGTTTAAAGAATGCCAAACACATGAAGCTTCATCCCATTGGTACAACTGCCAGAGGATATTTGTCAGATGCTCTTCTAATTACAATGGCCGAACTTTTTGGTCACTATCGTGAAAGTCTAGTCTCTAATGAGGATGGAACTGTGAAGTAGGGAAATTTTGAACTTTCAGAATTTCTAGAACGTTTAAAATCGCATAGAATGCCTTTAGCTTCAAATTTTTATGCGACTTTTATGTCAAACAATCCATTGAATTCGACAATCATTTAATCTGTATCGAAAAAAATGAGAATCCTAGTCACTATCCTACTCGGAATCGCCGCTGTTGGCTTGTTATTTTGGAGTAAACCCGACAGCAAGGCGGAGTTACAACCCATCCCTCTGGCGCGGGTGGTCTCGATCCAGGTGGAATCGGCCGATATGGCCCCAAGTGTCACTTTGACCGGGAAATTACAACCGGCCAGGCACGCGAAATTACGTTTTGAACTGAGTGGTCGTATTAATTCGCGCCGGGTGGAACCGGGCCAGACAGTGGAGTCAGGCAATATCCTGCTGACCATTGATGATGGTGACTATGTTGACCGCCGAAGTGAAGCGGCTTCTCTGCTGGAGCAGGAAGAGAAGGCCATCAGTCGGGACCGAAGATTATTGAATTTGTTGGTACAGGAAAGGGAGATTCAGGAACGTGAATTAAAGCGTCTGGAACGTTTAGGGCAGGAATCCCTGTCTTCAAAATCAAAATACGACTCTGCTATGCGTACCTTGTTGGCATTGAAGGCGCAGGAATCTACTCTGGGTAATAGAGTGAATACCGCTACTTCCAGGCTCAATACACGTCAAGCCAAATTGAATCTGGCTGATCGTGATGTGGCCAGGACCAGCTTGATGGCACCTTTCAATGCGACAGTGAACTCTGTCCATTATGAACTGGGTGATTACGCGTCGGCAGGGCAGGTGGCCGTGGAGCTGGTGCAACTGGAGCAGATGGATCTGTATCTTGAGGTCAGTGGTAAGGTGATGTCGACCTTGATCATGGGCCAGTTGATTACAGTAAAGACTACCCATGCTGAGAAACAGGTGCTCTCCTGTTAAATTACATAAGATGTTCGTAACTAACGGTATGTGGGTTTGTTTTGGGTCTGCTTCTAATTCGCTTTTATGATTTGTATGGCTTATATTTGTCGTTCTACCCGAAACATGTAAACAAGTCAAGTTTAAGGTTAGCTATCGAAAGTTATTAGCATAAAGACATTTGTCAAGGTTTAAAAAAGGGTGAAAACACTTCCTAGACACAGAAATGGCGGTAATCTTGATGAAAGCTACACTATCAAATTTAGTATGTAAAAAAAAACCTAAGGGTATTTCAGCTCGTTATCGTTGAAACAAATTCCTATGTTTCCCGAGACGTGTAGCTATTGATCTGTCTTTCTGTCTTTTTTTTTGCTGTGAAACAACAGCCTTGAGAGAAATAGGGCCCAAACGGTATCAAGTAGAACTCGAACATAGCAAATAAGTTTGAAAATATCGTAAGTTTTGCCTACACCCTTGGATTTTCGGGATACATACCCGTAGTTGCGCATTTTGTCGGATGTAACCATTAAATGGATGTAACCCAGATCAATAGAACTTTTGACTCTAATTTAAAGCTTAAATCGGTGGATTCGATAAGGTTAGCGCTCAGCCTTAACCTTGAAGCTATCCACTTCATTTTTTTCAAACTGACAAATACTGACCCATACAATTCACCACCCTATACCTCCCTCTCTCGTAACCCCCGAAGAGTTTAAATGCACATGATTGTTGATAGGCAAAATTAGGTAGCACTTATAAATAATTTTAATGCCCGCTCAACGTCACGTTATCTATGGCTAGTTTCTAATCCTACTACCAGCCTTCATACTTGTCGGCAAGAGGAGGGAGGAATTTCACCTGCACTAGTATTCGTTTGGATAGTCTGTCCTCCAACAAAATGAAGATGAAATCAGTGCAATTTTGTATGGACCTCAGTTTTGATTATTACACGAAATCTACAGCGAGTCCAAATTCGAGTTTTCCCTTTATTTTCCTTATTTCTTTTTTCTCCAGAACTTGAATTATCTAAGGTATAATTGACACTAGATGCTACCTTTAGATCTCATTACAGTCGGCTCCTAGCTCGACCATGCTCCATAAATAACTAATGACATGTTTGTCAATTATCACTGCTCAGTTATTAATGGCACTGGATCAACAGCTACACATTCTATGGACAACAGAGACGGTTATTAACGACAAGCCGCTCAGCGAAGAAGTGCCAATTGCGAATATCCTAAGGAAAGTGACGGTAGCTTATGCGACCACCAAATAAAAACTATCATGAAGGCCATGGACCCTGTGTGGACATAAGCGCTGTTGTTGTATGATTCCTTGTTGAAGAATAAATCTTATCTAATATCAGTTGAAAAGCAAGTAATTTGAAAATTGACCACGCTCTCCTGCCCTAATTAATCTATCTCGATAAAATGGCAATAGTAACTAGGTCTCCGTCATGATTCTGCAATAGTAAAAAAAGAAAAAGGAAAAAACATACGCAGGTTGTTTTAAACACAAAAATGTAATCATTTGAATTTTGGCGCTAAAAATCACTTACCAAAATTATTGCCCACTAGCGGCCTGTATTCGCTTTCCAAGTCGAGCCAACTCTTATCTTTCAGCGAATATTATTCTGGCAGTTCTCTGCTAGTTGCCAATATAAAATGGAAAGCAAAACTTGCTTTGCTATCTAATCTCCGAATAACACTCTTAGTTTCAAACCCCTTATATTCAGTGCTGTTTAATACGTCAGCCAAATTAAAAAAGAAAATAAAAGAATCAAAAAAGCTATAAATAACAAGTAATAGCTAATTTTTTCTAAGTTATTACCAATTATAAGAACTGGTTTGAGCAATTTTCCCCCAAGGTTGGGGGTTTAATGGTGATGGTGAAATTTAGGCAGGAAATTGTAATATTTGGGTCCCTGGGGCGGAAGGAGGGGCAATTGTTGGTTTTTTTTCCGTTTTTTTTTTTTTCATTTATGCTATTTCCTTATTTATATCAGAGCATATTATGATGGTGATCTCTTCTGGTTAGGAAGTTGGGGATAAATGAAAGATTTTGTTGTGGGAGAGGGGAGGGTGTCTAGAAAATATGACAATCAATAGTCTAACTTCAGGAATCAGTCATATAAACACACAAATGTACTGAGAAAGAAATATTCTCCATCCTAGGGGTTAGCGTTGGATATTTTCAAAATATCATAAACGGAACTATTTCACAAAGCTTGAGAAACATAATATTTACT
Source organism: Alatinidae sp. Z8VKAUB7J3 (assembly GCA_010016025.2). Classification (NCBI taxonomy): domain Eukaryota; kingdom Metazoa; phylum Cnidaria; class Cubozoa; order Carybdeida; family Alatinidae; species Alatinidae sp. Z8VKAUB7J3. The sequence goes on along the minus strand of JAAAKM020073195.1, from coordinate 176,900,371 downwards.
GATTAATGGCAAATTAAAAAATATACTTAAATGAAAAAATAACAAAAGGGAATAGAAAAATGTTACAACTGTGTAATCGATCAGAACATAACACAAAAGTGATATGACTGTACTTTAAAACATGAAGGCACTTTTAAGAGCATTATCAAATAGTTTGGGAAACAAAGCACTTAAGTTTTAAACATAATATAAGTGAACAATTATCGGATGTAGTACAATAAGACAAACAACAATATTTTATGAGCACAAGCTATTTCACTGCTTTTGACTAGAATTATACCGAACAAAATTTAACATATATTAAGTGGCTTCTTGGCTTCAAGTCAGTCTTCTTCGCCAATAGCTGAATCGCAGCTATTCAACCTTGCTGTCTTCCGAACTTGCTTCCCTAAATTAGAATTTCCATTAATTGCTTCCTCCTCTATTCTGCCAGGGTTGCATGCATTAAACCATTCACTAATCCCAGAATCACTTCGTTCGGATGCTTTTCGAAAAGAGATTCTTGGAGGAAGACTAGGGCTTCGTGTCCGACACTGAATTGCTTCCTTCTAATTGATACTTTTCAATTAATGCACCTTTTTTTATTATCAATTCCACTTCGTCCAAAGCTTTGCTTCTTTCCCGCCAATAAACCTCCCATTCTGGGCCAAAATTATATTCATCGATATCCTCTCCTGCTTCATCTAACTCTTTAGATCGCTTCTCTAAAAACTTCTCCCATTCAGTTTTATATAAGTCATGGTTTTGAGGATGCTTCTCCAAAAATCGGCTCTTCCTTTTTAGTTCATCTCTCAGAATTTTAAATTCTCTATCCATTCTTTTCCATAAATCCCGCTTCGATACTAACCTAACAGAAGAGTTTCTAGGAGAACTCTTAGGTGAAAATGAACGGCGACGCTTAGGGATAGAACTTGAGGGAGAGCACTTTCGATGTGCAGATCTTTCTTCCCTTTCCTCTATGACCTCTCTTTGCTCGTTCAGCTTCTCCTTGTCTGAAAAGTAGAAAAGAAAGACTGAAATGGTTTGAAAGAATGGATTGGTCAAAAATAGAGGCATAACAATGCTCAGGCATAACAATGCTTAAAGTTTTTTGAAAATCAGTGGCGTAGTTTATCAAAATCCTTACCCACTTCAACCTATAACATCGTTTTTTTACTTGGTTGTTTTACCTTTATAACTAATTTATGAACTTACCAATTTTAAAATTAGTTGTAAAATTGTTTCTTGAAAAATTAAAAACAACCAGGTGTCACTGAAGGCTAACTAACACTGAACCCCGAAATAGATTATTGCAGGGAAACTACAGGTGATACAAAGTTATGATTGTACATTAAATCTCTGAGTAAATTTTTTTTGTAATTCATTAATTTAATTTTTGAGGAAAAAGAATATTAAAAACAGTAAAAAAAAAAAAAAAAAAAAAAAAAAAAAAAAAAAAAAAAAAAAAAAAAAAAAAAAAAAAAAAAAACAAATTTATTTAGTTCTTATGCAATAGGGAATGTTAACGAGTGTTAAAGATGACGCATTCTAACGTGACTTGTTTGTTCAGTTCCCTTGGGGAACTCCAGTTGTAAATAAGGGAGGTACGCATGCGGGCGATACATAATAACGGTATAAACGTGGAATGTGACGCAATGTTATGTGCCTTGCTAGATTTATTAGGGGCGATGTAATCTTACCTGATTTAGTAGATTTATTGGGAATGACAAAATCTCGCGTGACTTGCTAGACTTCAGGGCTCCGTGGGGATATCCCCGCTTGTAACTGAGTAAGGAACGCACATGGGTGTTTCGTAATGACAGCCCACATGTTGGGTGTTACGCAATGGCAGCACACATTAGGACGCTACGTAATGTCGATGTACACGTGGGATGTTATATAATACAAGAGATTCAAATTTTCAGGATTTCTTTCTTTTTCAAAGCTTTATTTCTTAAGGATTTCATTTTGTTTCAAGGCGTTTTTCTCTGGGAACCTTAATACTCTAAAGATTTTATGTCCGCGTTCGGATTCAAAAAGGGCATTTCCATCTAAGGGAACTGTACTTCGGACCATAAAACCCTTTCTAATATCTTGATTCGGTTTATACATTCTACCAGATAGCCTATTCAGCACCCATGGAGAAATCTGTTTCTCGAATACTAGACCGATTAAATGTATTGCATTTCCCCATATGATTGCAATAACGGACATGCAGGGTGGAAAATCGATTACTGAAATTTGCTTACATTTGAAGTACATCTGCTTGTTCAATAATGCTTTAGAGAGTATTATCCGATAATAATGTGGCTTGCTCTTAGCGAATGTTTTTTTACTAATAGAGTCTTTTTCATACACATGACATTTTCGGATATTTGATTGCAAAAATATTCGTTTACACTAGAATCGATCATTGAAATAACGGGCAAGGCGGCCACCCCCACCGAGGCGGCGGAGGCCCACGCGGCCCTGCGGGCCCGGGTGGCCGAGACGGATACCGAACGCGCGGACCGGGTGCGAATCCTCTACGGAGGGAGCGCCAACCCCGACAATATGGGCGGCTTCCTCGAAGTGTCCGACGTCGATGGCCTGCTCATCGGCGGCGCGTCCCTCGATCCGGCGGCGTTCGCCGCGATGATCGTGTTCGCGCCGGCCGGCTAGGCCCGCGGCCCTGGATCTCCGGGGACGATACGCACCGCGGTCGTGAGGACCGCCTTGCCGAGGAGCCTGCCGTGTCCGGGATCGAGCTGATCACCCTCGCCGCCGTGATGGACGTCGTCCGTGGCGCCATCATGACGCTGTTCATCCTCAGCGCCTTCCTCGTGATCCTGATCGTCCTCGCCCAGGAGGGCAAGGGTGGCGGCCTCGCCGGCGCGTTCGGCGGTGCCGGCACCGAGACGTTCGGCGTCAAGGCCGGCACGGTCAACAAGGCCACCGCCTGGGTCGGTGCGGCGTTCCTCGGGCTCGCCCTGCTCTACGCGGGTCTGAGCACCGCGCAGGGCGCACAGGCCGAGGGTGTCGACTCCCTCTCCACGCCCGGCGACGAGGCGACCGACGAGCCCGGCGAGGGCGCGAAGGACGACGACGCCGGCACGAAGGACGAGGACGCCGGGTCGAAGGACGCCGGGTCGAAGGACGCCGGGTCGAAGGACGACGGCGCCAAGGACGAGGGTGCCAAGGACGAAGGCGCCAAGGACGGCGACGGCGAGCCGAAGAAGGACGCCGGCGAGCCCAAGAAGGACGAGGACAAGTAGTCCTCCGCGCCCGTCCCCTCCTGCGCAGGAAGCGCCCATGAGCGAGCCCGTCCGCTCCATGACCGGTGCCGGCACCTTCGCGGTCGAGACCGCGTAATAGCCAGAATTGTGCATTGATACCGCAATAATTAGTAGTTTAACATTTCAAACAAAAAGTTTGAGACGTTAATTGGTAATTTTTTAAGCAATATGTCTAATTATCAGTGATATCTAGTTTTCTGCATAGCAAAATCAAATATTTGATGATGATAGTTCAATTCTAAGGAGCGAGTCAGCCCAAAAGCAACCGAAACTCTAAAGAAAACTCTAATGAATCTTTAAAACCTTTTACAAAACTGGAAGAGCCGATGCAATTCATCAAAACCCGGTGACCAGAGCCATAGCCAGAGTTTTAGCTCTGGAGGGGAACAAAGTAAAAAGATAAGAAAAATTTGCTTATATATTTGTTTCCAGAAATTGATTATGTTGTCGTTTCAAGAATTTTATAGCATTCCCTTGTCAATAGCTCCAATTGTGCATTGATGCCGCTATAACTAATAATTTAACGTCTCAAACAAAATTTTGGGACATCAATTAGTAATTTTTTTAAGCAATCTGTCAAAGCATCAGTAATATCTAGTTTTCTGGATAGCAAAATCAAACAGCTCATGACAAAACCTCAATTGTAAGGATTGTTGCCCAATTGCAACCAAAACTCTAAAGAAAAAAATTTTATAACAATTTATACTCCAAAGGATTGGCTTGTTATGCTGCCTCATAATATATACAATTAATGTCACTTATCAAGAATAAACTTTAGATAAGTAAAATGCTCTAAAAGTGGCCACATGAAAGGCCTTATTCAAGGGGCGGGTGGGTAATCCCCTCCAAAATTGTTGCTGGACTCATAAAAAGTAACAGAAATGAATATAAACAAACTTCCATTCCTTTTTGTTGCAAGACCCTCTCTCCCCCCAAACAAAAGATATGGCTACGACCCTGGTATTTTGGCAGTGTATTGAAGATTTAAATAATTAGTGGTGTGGGCACAGAAAGATTAAAAAATGAGAGTAAATTGCAGGTTTTTCTTTTTACCGGAAAAGTAAGATTATTTATAATACAACAAAATAAAATTTATATAAACTCAAGGTGTTGTGGTAACAAAAAACTGTTCCATACAAAAATAAATTGCCACACTGACATAATCTAATCTATCTAACTCGCTGCAGCCTTTGTTATTTCACAAAATATACACTTCGAAAGAACTTATGAATATTCCATTCAGCCGAGAAACAATCCTGATCAACCTCATCCCCAATAATATAGAAATGTTTTTCTATGCTCCATACCCGCTGTTAAGAGCCTTCCGAGTCTCTTATACCTTCCATGTCTTTCTTTAATTATAGATATACTTATTGACCATAATAGCTTAAAGCTAACATTAGTATGTCAATAAAATAAATTCGAATAATGATAAAATAAATATCTACAAAAAACAGTAACAATTAAAATCCAAAGCCGTAGTTGCTACTTTCAGGCCAACAAGTTTAAGCGCAACAAAATTAAAGTTATTTAATCCTCATGCGGATGTGGCGTTGAGAGCGTCATCAGCCTTCTCTACCTGGGCGGTCTGCAGCAAGGGTCTCTTCATTTGTCCCCAGAATACCAGTCTGGTCCTGAAATTTCTAGAGACTGCCATTCCATCGGAACTTGTGCTATCTTCTTGGTCATTTTCAGCCGACACTGATTGCGTCAAAGTCATAAAGAATCCGAGCTAAAATGTCGACAGGCAGAATCGACAGGCAGTCGCAGAAGATATTTGAACTAACGAAATCTCCGTTGGGCAGCCTGGTGTAAATGAGCAACTGGGAAGTTATACCTAGCAGAAGGTCATTGCTGACAAAATCTGTCCATCGGATTACCTCAATTCTCCAGAGGCATTTAGATTGAAGTAACGGAACCAGACAAACGTTCCATGAGTTAATTAAAAGCTATGCAAAAGACAGGGCTGTTAATAATAATCCTCCCCCCTACCTCCTAGAATATAAACAATCAGCTGCAAAATCAAGTAGCAAACAAAGATTTTTCAAAAGAATCTTTTTTCGGTTAACTATTTTTTCGGCCGCGACAATATTTTTTTATTTATTTATTTATTTTTTAAAGCAGGTATAGTAAAATAAGATCTAGGTAATCGCGTAACTTGTGATAGCCATTTTTAAGTACAGTTTTAGAGGTGGTAAAACCCAAGTATTACCATTTCGAGCCGCAAAGGAAAACCTCAAAACAGATGTACATAGAGCTGTTATTTTGCCTTTTAAAATGGATGTAGTCAAAGAAGCTTGCATAATTTGTTACATATTGTGTCTAAAATACATTGCAAGGGAAGTAGACAAAGCTTCCTGGAAGCTGGGGGAGTGCGGTACAATTCTACCTTTCACAAGGCCTTCTCACTAAAGAAGTGGTGATCCTTCATTTTAATATAGCGAGGAAAGTGACACAGCTTTGTGCTGTGTGGGCGTCCAGTGGCTTCGGGATGCGATGAGTTTTTAGCAGTAGTAGTGGTAAGAAAACTTACAGCTCGGTATGAGATGTTGGAGATATTCTAAATCTGATGCCACGTGGTGCTGGCTCTCCATTATACAGTGCTTTAAGTTCACTGGCAAATAAATGAGTTGCAAAACCGAATTGACAGCTGTTTTTGTGAAACACTGAAACAAGGTCATCTGGTAATACATCACGATTTGTATCTACAAAAAAAGATATATATAGTCACAAAGAAGATCTTGAAAGGTATGCTTAAGTACCAAGTTATCCTAGAATTAAGGCTTTCATTTCAGCCATTTTGTCCTTTCATTCATATAACTTTGGAGATTGATTAATTAAAAAAAATAATTTTTTTCGGGGGTCAGGCTCATGCCTTATCCATGCCGCAAGGCCCGGCGGCTGGCAAGCAGGCTCATTCCCCGTCCTGCAGGTACCTGGGACGCAGCACATGAATGGTCGGGCGGCTGGGCAGGCTGCGCAGCGAGACGGTGAGCGTGCTGCTGCCGTCGTCCACTACGTCGAATTCCGGGCCTACCTGAGACAGAAAGCGGTCCAGCGAGTAGTCGCTGAACCAATGCATCGGGATGATGACAGAGGACCGCAGCCGCCCGAGCACCTCCAGCATCTGATCCAGCGGCAGGGTGATGCCGCCGTCCACCGCCGCCATCACCACATCCAGCCGCCCCAGCGCGGCGTATTGTTCCGGCGTCGGCACATGGTGCAGGTGGCCCAAGTGGCCGATGCAAAGGCCCGCGGCCTCGAACACAAAGATCGAGTTGCCCCGCTCCTCCACCCCGCCGAACATGTTGCGGATATCGGTCGGGACATTGCGGATCAGCATCTCGCCCAGGTCGAGGTGATGGTCGATGCCCGCGCCGAACGGCCCCCAGCCCTCCAGCACATGCGGGATCGCCGGGTCGGGGTGCGCGGTCCAGTGGGTTTCATGGGCGTGGTTCATGGTGACCACATCGGGGATCAGCGGTGCAGACCCGGTGAAACCGGTGAAATCGGTGACCACGTTCAGCCCGCCTTCGGTGCGCAGCAGAAAGGAGGCATGGGCGATATAGCGGATCAGCACGCTGTCCTTGGCCACTGGGTCCTGCCAGCTGGCCCTGTGCAGGTAACTCAGGCCGGGCGTTTCCTGTGCCAGCGCGATGCAGTGGCTGGGCCGCCGCTCCTGAGCGTGGAGGGCACTGGCACAGAGGATCAGCCAAAGGAGACAGCAAAACGCGCGCATGGAGCAGGTTCTAGGGCGCAAACCACCGCTGTCAGCCCCCAAGCTCCGATTCGCCCCTCTTCGCCCATGAATCAACAAGATGACCAATCCACTCGACATCCCCTCTCCAGAGAGCTTCGGAGCACCATGCTTCTTTTTTTCGCATGATTCCAAGTCGTGCATTCGATACCTCAGCCCCTCGATCCGCGACGTTTTGGGATACACGGCGACCAATCTCGAGGGCAGGCGGTACACCGATTTTCTGGTTGAAGACCACGACCTCAACGCCAACATCGCAGACTGTCATCGCAGGCGTTTCGCGGAAAGCCAA
>JAAAKM020073195.1:176879060-176893058 GCA_010016025.2 Alatinidae sp. Z8VKAUB7J3 | reverse complement strand
GCGAGGTCGTCCGCAGCCACGGGCTTGCGGCGGATGTGACCGACGCGTTCCAACAGTACTTGCGACTCAAGGAAAAGCTCCGCCAGCTACAGTCCGCCAAGGCGGATTTGAAGCCTCGTGAACAGCGCGTCCTCGATCTATTGCTGGAAGGAAAACTGAACAAGCAAATCGCGGCAGACCTATCGGTTTCGCTGCGGACGGTAGAAAGCACGCGGAGCCGGGTCATGCGTAAACTCAACGCCAATCACGTCGGAGAATTGACAGCGTTAGAAACAGAAGTTCGAGTACTCAAGCAAGTTTTGAGTCCGATGACCTCTGTCTTCGGCAACTACCGTCGTCTATCAGCCAATCCCACCGAGCAAACCGTATAGAGCCAAGCTTCCGCCAGTTGGGGACAGGCTTGAGTTGCGGACAGGTGAGTTGGGTGTCGCGCAGTTGGGGACAGGCATGAGTTGCGGACGGGGCCAGTTGGGGACAGGCACGAGCTGTAAATTGGAGACAGTGATCACTTGGGGCCAGGCATGGAACTCATCTGCAAGCAGGTCAATCTGGGAGAGGTATGAGTTCTCACTTGGGGGTAGGCATCGATGTCAATTGCAAGCAACTCGGAAGTAGGCGTCATTTGAAAACGAGTGGTTGACCGCTCTTCCACTTTTCTTAATTCAAACGTTGATCTTCCTTTTTTATAAAATAAAACAGATTGAATTAAAATTCACTTAGATAAATTAAATTAATAATGTAGATAAAGCTTTAGAAATCGTCCTTACTGTGGCCATGATTCTTACCCTTTCAAACTTCAGCAAAAAAAATAATCCTAAATAAACCCCCTTTTAATTCCTTACTTGTACCCCCCCCCCAAAAAAAAAGACAATCGGTACAATAATTTATTAGTCTTTGGCCGTTTTCCGTAAGGGATGGAACTGTGAAGTTTGAAGGGTATTCCTGAAATGAAAACAGTGCACCAATTGTTTGAAGATGAATCCCACAAATCAAAGAAATATAAATAGCAACAATAATTGAATTTTTCTGGAATAGAAGAAAAAAAGCTTTGACAACAGTGCAAACTCTGAAAAGATTTGATTTTAAATATTTTTTAATGTAAGAGAGGCTTGCTTGAATCTGCCACTATTCAGCACTTGGTTCCTATCCAGTAAGTAACTTTGGCGAGGCTCTGGGGGTTAAATCCATCGAATTTTTACCGAACTTTATCCCTTTGCTGATTGGTTCGACTCACTCTTTCAGGGCAAGTCCGTTTTCTACCCTCAAAAAAAGCTTCGCAGAAATCGCAGATTCACTCGAAACTACAACTTTGAGAATTCGAATAATGACAGAGAAAGAGATGAATATATTTATTAACTTTCAGAACACATGGGGGCCTAAATCAGAAGAAGAAATAACAGAATTAATGCAATGCAACAAAACAGGTGGAAGAAAGACGAAAAAAAGAACAAAAATAAAGTCAAACATGAATTTAGAAGAAGAATTAGAAGCAGTCTCAACTAAAAATCTTAATCCAGTAGCCTGCTCTTTGAAACATTTACCAGTTTCATGGAAAATGGTGATCATTTTTGGGAATCAGCCTCAGCCGCACGAGCCGCCCGCCCTCGTGGGCTACGTGCGCGACACGCACCCACACGTGCTGGCGTTCTTCGAGCGGCACGGTTTCGCGAGCGCGCAGCAGACGGCGAGTAGCGAGCTGCGCGCACCCTTCGCCGACGACGCGCATCTCGAAGGCGTCGAGCGCGCCCTCGCTGCCCACGATCTCGAGCTCGTCACCGCGGCCGCGCTCGCGCGCGAGTCCCGGGACTGGGCACGGCCGTACCACGCGCTCGAGGTGGAGGTCGTGAACGACATCCCCTTCCTGGGCCCGACGCGCCCGGAGCCGTTCGAGGTGTTCCTCGATCGATGCCGCGACCCGGATCGCTTCGATCCCGAGGCCACGTTCGTGGCACGCTCGCGGGCGGACGGCGAGCTCGTCGGGGTCTCCCTCCTGCACACGTTCGCGAGCATCCCGGGCTACGCCTTCGCGGGCCTGACGGGCGTCCGGCGTCCCTGGCGGCGGCGAGGCATCGCCCGCGCGCTCAAGCAGGCCACCCTGGCGCATGCGCGCGAGCGCGGCCTCGAGCGCATCGTCACGCTCAACGACGTCGACAATCCGATGCTGCGGCTGAACGAGGCGCTCGGGTTCCGGCGTTCGCACATCCAGCACACGATGCTCCGGCGCGGCTTCGGATCCTCGTGACGTCTGCCGCCGGGAGCACGAGCACCCGCGGCGTGCCGCGGGTACCGTGACCGGCCATGCGCCCGCTCGTGATCCTCCTCGTGCTGCTGCCGCTCGCGATCGGCGGCGTTGCCGCCTTTGCGTGGGTGCGCGCGGGGCAGGACCGCTACGACGCGCTCGAGCAGGAGGCCCGTGCCCTGGCGGGACTCGTCGAGGATGCGGCCGTCGATGCCCGCGCGACGCTGGAGACGGCCGAGGCCGGACTCACCGCGCGCCTCGCCGCCGTCGCTTAAAGAATTGTTTCTTAGGACCATATTTACCTCGTGGTCAATGTTACCAAATGGATTCAAATTACATCACTCCAGCAAAATCCTCCAACGGTATGTCACTCGGCCAGTAACACTAAGACTCTTCAAAATTACTATCAGTGACATAGAGATGAAAAGATCCAGTACGGATCCTAATTTAACTCTTAAGTGTCAATTCAGGTTATTGAGGTAAAGGTAATAATAATAACAATAAGAGAGTAAACCTAAACTTCATAAATAACAGCCATTCAGAGCCAGCATAAAAGTTGGATTTTTGAAATCTGAAAAACCACATATTTTTATCATGAACATTTCCTATACACATGCCAAAAATACAGACCTCTACCTCATAAAACCCATCCAAAGGTTCTTCTAGGATAATTTAGCATATTAGGGTATAAAATAGACTTTCAACGATTCTAGCTACAATTAGGGGCAAAATAGTGTTGAAGGTTGCATATGTATTTGAATGTTTAAACGAAAAAAAAGGAAGCCTTATGGTAAAAAGCCAGTGGCTTCCAAAAGACACTGAACTAACCCTTCTAGTTTCTAAACATGCCATGTTTTACATATTGTACAACCTCATATTTTGAAATTGATCTCCATAGTCCCCAAATGACGGTGTACGTCTCTAAAAGGCTGAACGGCTATGCGAGGTATAAAAAAATCAAAACTAGTCTACTTAAAGCATAGTTGCACTGGGTTAACACTGATTCCAAAAGATACTACATACAATTGTTTTCTGAATAGATACCCTGTCGAAACTGGGGCTGAAGGAGGTATTTTTAATAAACTCCCTTAACCCCTACCCCCTCCTGGTGACACATTTATCAGGAGTTTGTGACAAGCTAGCTGTAAAAACCTTTCAAAAATTAACCAAAAACCGAAAAATATGTTTCAGAGATTTTCATTGAAACATAGCTTAGCGGTCACTCTTTATACTTTCTTCCTTTATAAAAATGTTAACAATAATCAGCTTACTCTTATCCCTGTTTACTTATGCGGTACAGAAATAAGAATCCCAGGATGCAGGCAATAACAAATTATTCATATATTGCATATATCATATATTGCACAATGGTATTTATTTTGTAATCTTTGACTTAATCTATATGGTAATAAACATCGTTTTAATCAGGTAATAGGTACCTTACTTTTCATGAATTACAAAGTACTGAAAAATAGAAACGTACTAAAGTATTAAAACCTTATTTTACCGAAATCTTCTATATATTAGCTTTTAAAAAGTTTTTTTTTCAGAAAATGCTTTAAAAATTGAGATAATGCTTGGTAGACTGGTGGTTGTCGGTCATGACAAATTTTTATTTTCAATACAGGCAATTTATCTAGGACGGGGAAAAGGTTCTGAAGGGTTGGCATTTCCCACCCGTACCCACTGCCAGCTACGCCTATACCCAGGGAGAAACAAATGCCCTCCCGCATTAAATTTATGTGCATTATTATACACATGCAGTTTTATTCGTACATATGTGCTTATCAGGTGTTCCAAAACTGTTTGTTTACCGCAGACATAATAGCACCATCTGTTATGCAAATGATAAAAATAATATTAAAAAAGAAAAATAACTTCACACAGTAGAAAACAACCAAACAATATTTAGAAACTTGTAATACAAAATGTTTTTCTTTGCTTTACTGGCAACTATTTTAGTTGCGTATATTTTCTATTTTTTATGCATAAATTCCAATATTGACTGATAAGCTAATTTATTAAAACAGTGTTTCTCAAGTAGATTTGTTCAAAAGTAATAATCAACATTATTGCATAGTTGTTGCATTTTGAATTTTCGAATTAAAATCAATTTGGTGAACTGTGCTCCCTGTAACTTCAAAGAACAATATTTACTAGTAAATGACCTGGGAAATTCTTAGACAGGGCTCTTGTAACTAAAAAAAAGAGATTAGGTGTTGAGAATAACCAGAGTTCGCTATACTGAAATCAGTTTATGCCCATAGATTTATTTGTGCTATTTGTGCTAAGATTTGTGCTAAAAAGCAATATTTTTTTCCAGGGACTCCCTCATCATCACTTTTATGGACACAGGGACTAGTTTGCTGGCAGGTGTGACAATCTTTGCTATTCTTGGCCATTTGGCACACGAATTGGATGTTGATATTACAAAAGTTGTAAAAGGTGGAACAGGTCTTGCTTTTATTTCGTATCCTGATGCAATAGGGAAAACTGATATTGCTCCTCAGGTATAATATATTTTTCCCTTTTCTTTCAGTTTGTTACTCACTTACTCAAGGTCCCTTGAGCCGAGTTGTTATACATAGCATATATGTTTCTGGTGCATCTCTGAGCACTGTAAGCATTCCCTAATATTAAAAGCTCATTGCCTGCAGAATAAGAAATGATAAGCTATAAGGCCCTCAATACTCTTCCACTTGCCATAATATCGATAAAACTTTGTGCTCAATTCAAATTTTCTCACAACCGAAGCAAAAGAAAGAAGAAATTTTATTTTCACAACTGAGAAGTCATTAAGACCATATGAAAATGACAGATTGACGCATAGGACAATTCATTGGTATCATCAGTTATATTATTAATAGCTAGTAATGTGAACTTTTAACTGGAAAAGCAACTCCGTTTACATAAAGCAGAGAACAAACAAATGTGACATAAGCTCAAAAAATCTTATATTTATCCTATATTACATAGTTTTTCAATCTATAATGTGAATTCTTTTGTTTAGTCGTTAATTTTAACCTTAGCCAGACAATCCTATTAGAAAAACCACAAGTGAGATTCTTAGAGAATTTTCATCAGACCCTGCAAGGTATTACAATGTCAGATTATTCGAAGAACAAGGATTTATCAGAAAAGACTGTTCAAAGTGTGGAGGATTTTTTTGGACATTAGATTCAAACAGACATTTATGTCCAGATGATGGAGAAGATACATATTCATTCATAGGTGATCCACCCACAACAAAAAGATTTGATTATACAGAATCATGGAAACAAGTAGAAGATTTTTTTGTGAAAAATGATCACACATCAGTTAATAGATATCCAGTGGTTTGTAGATGGCGAGATGACCTGTATTTTACAATCGCATCAATTGTGGATTTTCAGAGAGTTATGGGCTCAAAAGTAGTCTTTGAATTTCCTGCAAATCCATTGATAGTACCACAAACATGTTTACGTTTCAAAGATTTAGAAAACGTGGGAGTTACTGGGAGACATTTTTCAAGTTTTTGTATGATAGGACAACACAGTATACCAAATGATCAGGGATATTGGAAGGATGAATGTGTTGACTTAGATTTTAGGCTATTGACAGAGCAATTTGGAATTAAAAAAGAAGAAGTTGTTTTTGTGGAAGATGTTTGGGCAGGAGGAGGATCATTCGGATCATCATTAGAATACTTTGTCAGAGGGCTTGAATTAGGAAATGCAGTGTTCACAGAATTCCAAGGAGAATTAGGAAAGCATTCAACACTTGATCAGAAAATTATTGACATGGGTGCAGGTCTAGAAAGATTTGCATGGATAACAAAAGGTACACCAACAGCGTATGATTGTTGTTTTGGTCCAATAACAAATCATTTATTTGAAAAAATAGGAATCGATTCTGATTCACAAATTTTAAGATCCTATTTCACAGCAATAGCCAAGAATTTAGAAATATTTGACGATTTGAATGATGTAAGAAAGCACGCAATTCTATTTTCGTGAATATTTAGCCTGGACAATTACCCTTAACATCTCCACGCGTAAAATTGAGTCGGCAATGAAAAAGCAAGGCATAGAAGAATTTTATATACGAATTCTGGAAAATTTCCATAGTGTAAATTTCCCCTGAAAAATTCACCCCCTGAAAACTTCCCTCCCCATGGAAAATCCCAAAAGCAAAAACTCCCCCTTCCCAACCCGAAAAATGTGTGCACACTTCCTATAACAAATAGGGCAAATTTTATAACTTAAAGACCTTTCCCCAGGGGCTGTGGGGGGTTATGATATCTCCAAAGGCATAGTTATTCGACCTTTCAACTATGCTAAACAAAATGGCTATCTCAAAATTTGGTCGGACGACTTTGAGTAAAAAGGGGCGTAGAAGGGGTCTACTTGGCCTCCGATCTTTTGGTCCTTAAAAAGGGCACAAGAACCTTTAATTTCGGTTCCAATGAGCCTTTTACCGATATATTAGGACCACTAGATCAAATACGATCACCCCTGGGGAACAAAAAAGATAAATAAAATAAACAGAGTATCAATTGATCTTTCTTCTGGAAAAAAAAAATACAAGCTTCACATTTTTGAAGATAGGGGCTCGAAACCTCTGTAGTGTGGATGTCTGATATGCTGAATCTGATGATGTGATTTTCATTAGGATTCTATGACTTTTAAGGGGTGTTTCCCCTTTTTTCGAAAATCACGATCGCAACCTTGGATGGGTAAAAACTAAAATTAAAAGAACTTATATATTTGAAATCAGTATAAAAAGCCAATTCTTTTGATATATCTATCGGTATAAAAATTCCATTTTTTAGAGTTTTGGTCCCTACTGAGCCGGGTCGCTCCTTACTTACAGTTCCTTATCACGAACTGTTTGAAACAAAAGCCAAGCTCAGACTCTGTATCTAGCGTAGGCATGAGGTTTCAAAGATCTATAAATAGGCTAAATTTCTTAAATTTAGAAGAAATAAACCATTCACATGGCTTAAAATTCTACTCAAATAAAAGGGTTTGCAATTTTAAACTAAAACCCTGGATAAAAAAACTGAAAACAAGGTAGGCTACAATGCTGTTTCATCAAAATGTGAATAGGTAGGCTATAGATCTGTCAAGGCAAATTTCTAAGGCTTAGAAACCAGACAAAGATTAACATAGTAGCTTGGCAATATCATCCCAAAGTATGTCTATGACCTTGGATTCATTTCTAAAATTTCATTTTTATAACCAAGCCCCATTCTAAGTTATCAAAAAGTAGCTTGTCTGAAGTATTAGGCCTACCTTTGATTGTAAAAAGAAAAATATCCTACAAGGTATTGTTAGCTTCAGATCAGTTATAATGGTAAACATTTGAATATTTAGAGTTCAGTTTTCTATACCCAGTAATGACTGTGGTGTGCTCTGTATTTGGGTTGTTTTAGTAACTAACTCTATGGAAGCATTTTTTAGATTTAATTATGGATGTGATAAGCTATTTCTGTGTTTAGAGTGTAAGTCAGAGAAGGATTGCTTCATCCTTACAATCCTACAGTCTACCCAAGCCTATATGGGCCTACCTGCATTAAAATTTTAGCATATTCAATAGGATGAGTAACTGTGACAATTCCATTATATCGGATAGTTTGCCAATAATCTGTCCAAATGTTGAAGAGAAAATACTCTCGGCTTTCGCCGTCTGCACCTCTCCTCCTATTCATGGTATCTATCTGCTTCTTCTTCTATTTAAAAAAGCGCGGGCTTTTTAATCGAGATTATTCTGCCCTTTTCCTTTGGACTCACTCTGTGAGATGATCGACGCTACTGAATAGGTTGTTTCTTATTTATTTTGATTTTTTTTATGATCTTTTCAGGGCCTCTTTCCGGCTCCAGACCCTGGCTTTCGCCAGGGATTCGGACGGGGTGGGTTCTCGCGTTTTCGAATCCCTGGACCTGATCCAGGGCCTGTCCTGGACTTGATCCAGGACCTCCAGCCGCCGGCAGGCCCTGGCTTGCGCCGGGGATTAGACGTGGAGCGCCATTGATCGAGTGAGAGAGTGTCCTCGTGACGCTATTCCCGTCCTACCCCGCCATCCGCGCGGGACTCCGCTGTTCAGCCTCGTCGAGCCCGAACGGCACATCGCCTTTAATGGTCAATCGGTGCATGACGCGTCGATATCCTGGATAATCGTTCAGCGCCATGTGCAAGACCTGTCGGTTATCCCAGATGCCCAGGCTTCCGACCTCCCAACGCACGCGGCAGGTGAATTCCGGACGGGTCGCGTGACGGAGGAGAAAACTCATCAGCGGCGTACTCTCCTCCTCGGTCATGCCGTCCAGACGGGGGGTGTTCTCGCGGTCGTTGATATAGAGGCTCGGGCGTCCGGTTTCGGGATGGACTCGGACGATCGGATGGGTCGCCGGCTCCGACGGTTTCTCGACATCCGTTACCTTGCCGCTCATCTTGCCCGATCGTTTCGCGGTCTTGTTATAGCGATTGTAGCTGCGCACGCCCCGCAACATTTCCTTCATCCCGTCGGATAGCGCGTCATAGGCGCTGGTCATGCTGGCGAACAGGGTATCGCCGCCGAATGGGGGAACCACCTTGGCGTAGAGCATGGTCGCCATGGCGGGCTCGGGCGTGAAGATCTGGTCGGTGTGCCAATGGGCGCCAAAGCCGCCTTCCTCGTCCGGCTCCTTGATGATCTCGATCAGCTCCGGATGCTCCGGTATCCCCTTGAGATAGGGGTGGGTGTGCAGACCGTTCCACCGCTCGGCGAAGGCGACTTGTTGGGCCGGCGACACGATGCTCACCTTTTCTCCGAGCATCAAATTGAGAAAGGTCGACTTTCCCGCATTGGGACGACCGGCCAAGGCAATTGTGCCGCAGCGCCGGACTTCGGACGACTTATGTTCATCGTTCATCAAAGGTTTCCTTATTCAGATTCATTTTCAGACTTTTTTAAGCGAAATAGCCGTTTAAATTCCAGTTTTTGTTTTTGGACCAATTGATTGAGGAGCGCGCGTATTTGACCTTTGCCCAATCCACTCAAACTGCCGAGTTCTTCCATCTCGACTTCAAACCAATCTTCACTGCCAAAATGTTCACGGAAGACAAGGAACAATTTTTCCAGATCGCCATCGGCGGTTTGTGGCGGTTTATCCTGTGCTACAAATTGTTCATCTACTGCTTTAGATGGTAAGAAAATTTGACTTTGCTTCGGTTGGTTATGAGTGTAAACATAATCTTTTCCGTGGCCGAGTTTTTTAGCGCCTGCGTAATGTGCATCCCGCAAATGGGCGGGAATCGGTTCTAGGGGATTCTCGCGAAGGTAGCGCGTCGCCTTGCCCAATGCCGCGACACTTTGATTGGATTTAGGTGCTTTGGCAACGTAAATCGTGGTTTGAGAAAGTGGGATTTTGGCCTCCGGCATGCCCAGTACCTCCACCGCTCTAAAACACTGAGCGGCGAGGATCATCGCCTGAGGATCTGCATTGCCCACATCTTCCGCAGCGGTGATCCACAACCGGCGTGCAATAAAACGCGGATCTTCACCACTTTCGAGAAACCGTGCCAAATAATAAATGGCGGCATCTGCATCAGATCCCCGCAAGGATTTTTGGTAAGCACTGGCCAGGTCATAGTGGTTATCACCCTTTCGGTCGCCGGCAACCAGCGTTCGCCCCAAGCACATGGCCACATCGTCCAGGCTGATTTCCGCTTTTTCCTTGTATTGTATGCTAAACAATTCACTGACATTATCTGTATCTAAAATCCACTCATTTTCTAATAATGAAATTCACACCAGCTAGAATGAAGCTGTGGGTTACTGGAAATACTGGTATTTTATCTGTTAAACGAAACCCATTCAATTACGCTATGTAAGATCTGACAATAACCGGTTTGCCTCTTTGAAACCGGTTATGATTTGCTTATTTTGAGTGAAAAAAAACTACGATGTAGCTGTATTTTAATTAAATCTTTAATATGAGGAGGAGTGTGCGTAGCTGTGTTGGCCTCGGGCGGTTGGGTGCTGCGGTGAGTTGTTAGTAGTAGTAGTAGTATAAAGATGATTAGGGGTTAGATTAGATTGGGTCAGGTATCTAATATAATGCGTTCTGCGTGGCCTGCTTTCCATAAGTCTTTTTCGTAGTTTCCATAATTTTGTTTTTAAAGTATTATATTATCGCCATGCTTTGGTATATATCATTAGGATTAACCTAACTTCTCTTCTTGGGTGTGTTTAGTTTAACAGAAAAGTGCAAAAATACTGAATACAAACACAAAGGCAAAAGTTATCATGATTGTTACTAATTTTTTAATCGCAATAAGTTCGGTTTAAGAAAGGGTGTTTAGCATGGTAGAGAATCTTCTTCTATCGATGTAACCGTACGCAATATATATTCAAGATATTGATGCGATTATGTTCAAAAATATGATTGGTCCGTTTATAAATCGTAAATAACTTCTTATATTACACTGTATTTCCAGCTATGTATAAAATGACAAGAAACAATAAAAACGAGTAAAATCAGACAGTTCGTGGTAGCGAACTGTAGTAAGGAGCGATCTGGTTCAATAGTAACCAAAACTCCAAAAAAAGAAATTTTGATACCTATATTTACATAAAGAGAATTGTATTTTTATACTTTAGGGTAAGATTAAACGGCTTAAAAGATAAACCTGGCCAAACTCGATAGAAACAGAAGTCAAAATAAAATTTAAACAAATGAAAGACGAAGAGGAAATAACAGAAGATTATGAATGAAAATCTTATTAACAGAGAACAAAGCCCAGCGAAGACCAGTCGAAAACTCCGCTTTCCACTCCTTCAAAAATGAGTTTAACAGACATTTACAAAAATTATGATAAGATAAGGTAAAATAATAATAGTATATCAGATACTTAAAAATATCTGACGCAGCAATTTTAGGATGGTAAAAAAAAAAAAAAGACTATATTACAAGGTATTTTCCATAATTTCTCATCAACTGTCAAGTTACAAAATCGTTATAGTTACTACTACTACTTCTAACAATTCACTGCAGCATCAAGCCGCCTGAGACCAACACGGCTACGCACGCTCCTCCTCCATCACTAATCAACTCAGAGCCTCCCTTTTTACACCCTCCCAAGAATTTCAATTAAGAAGTTCCAAGAAGAATTCCAATTCTCCCAAGAAGTTCCATTATTATTACTAGTCGTGCAAACTGATTTTCTTGGCAGAAAACTTATCAAACCAAAATGCGCTCTTGATTCGTAGTTCGTAGCCAGAATTCCTTTCAACTTGTCACCCTCGTCCGTAACTGAGTCCATTTTAAAGTGCAATTTCTTTCATATTTACGCTACTTTTTCTGTTACTAATAATTGTTAACACAAACCTTGACACAGAATAGAAGATAACATGATAGAAGTAAAAAAAGAAAAGAAAATAAAGCACATAAAGGACTAAAACACAGAACAGAAAATTAGCCTGCAACCATGTAATAAATAAGGAAACATACTAGCCTATTTAACTTTTTTTTACGCTCGAACTACGCAAGATAAATTGATCAACAATGTTATTTTTTGTCTCCCTATTTAGTTTTCAGTAATAATTAAAACAAAATCAATTAAAACTATACAAGAAAATAAGCAGTTACCTGTCGAATATACAATTTCTCTAAGATCTGGAGAAATCGGCGTTTTAGCTCCTCGCCACTGCTGAAACAATTTTGTTGCTTGGCTAATAGCAGGAACCATGCCAATTTTTACTGCTGCTGATAATATTTCCTCTTGAAGAAGCCTTCAATGATAAAATTTAAATTATAGCTTAAACAAAAGTACAGAAGTTAAGTTTTTAAGTTTTCATAAAACTTGAAAATATTCTACCTTCCATTCTGATTCAATATAAGTACTTTTTTTTTCATTTGTTCCGTTCGACGATGTTGTACTATATCTCTCAATTGTCTTTCTTGATTCGTTTCTTGTAAGTTTCAATCCTAAGTTCTTCAAATTACTTTCTTTTAACTTCTTCCATAAAAAACGTCTAGTATTTTTAGCTTCGACTTCTAAAAAAAGGACAAATTAAGTCTGTTCCTCCTCTGAACTAATGAAGAATATCGCGCTTTGGACACAATTAAAAAAAAGGCTTTTCAAAAGATTCAAGGACTAAATATTGCTATTTTTGCTTTCCTGGAAAATAAATATATTACATAAAATATTCCAGAATTACATTTTATGACATTTATTTGGCAGTTATTTTCTTTTCAAATGTTTTCAAAATAAACAGATTAAAATAGAAAAACTAAATTAATTTCATACAAAATTGAAATATAGCCTTGAAGAACTGTGAACAGAATCTGCGCCCACTTTTGTATTATCATGATATAAAACTCTGTGACGTCATTTGCCGTATGAGGTTATCTGTACTTAGCTGAAAACAATTTTATTTCCAGGCGTGTGTATTTTGTTCTCTTTTTTCACAGCATTGAAAAAATCCCAATACCAGCCAGGATTCCTAAAAAGTACAATACCCTCTGCACCCAGTTCTCTGGCGCGGGCCGCATCTTCTTCGGTATCGGCATTGGCCCGCACCTTTAAACGCCGATGTTTGTCCGCCCAGGACAGCAGCACCTGGAAGTCGTCACTGGAACTGGCTTCGGTTTTGGGAATGTCGCCCAGCATCACCTCTCCGGCAGCACCGTCCAAAGTGATGATGTCACCCCGCTTGATCACCACCCCATCGCTGGTAGTGGCTGTGCCCGCTGAGTAGTCGATATGCAACCCGCCGCAGCCGGTAATGGCGCACACGCCCATACCGCGAGCGACCACCGCGGCGTGTGAGGTCATGCCACCCAGTTCGGTGAGAATACCTTCCGCCGCCTTCATGCCATGAATGTCTTCAGGCGTGGTTTCACGGCGCACCAGAACCACCGCTACTCCACCCGCCGCTACTTCGACAGCCTCGTCCGCCGAAAATACCACCTGCCCGGTGGCGCCACCCGGACTGGCCGGCAACCCCGTGGCCACAATGTCGGTCTTGGCTGCCGGATCAACCATAGGATGCAGAAAAGCTTCCACATGTTCCGGCGACACACGCAACAGTGCTTCCTTCTCGTCTATGAGCCCTTCTTTAACCATATCAACAGCAATTTTTACCGACGCGCGTCCGGTACGCTTGCCGCTGCGTGTCTGCAGAATAAAAAATTTCCCTTCCTGTATGGTGAACTCGATGTCCTGCATGTCGCGGTAGTGTTGTTCAAGCTGCGCCTGGGTCTGGTACAACTCGCGATACACGTCCGGCATTTTGTTTTCCAGCGCCTCCATGGGCTCTGGCGTACGCGTGCCGGCAACCACATCCTCGCCGGCGGCGTTGAACAAAAACTCCCCAAAAAAACGGTTCTCGCCAGTGGACGGGTCGCGGGTAAAGGCCACCCCGGAGCCGGAATCGTCGCCACTGCTGCGCATGTGGTCTGATTAACGCCAGCCCGCTCTGTCGTAGATCTGCACCGCTTCAGCCTGATTCTGGCCTAATAGAACTGCGTTGATCTGATCTTCAACAAAGTCACTTCCCAACTGTGTAATGGGACCCCGCGTTTCACCCACCACCGGATACTCATTGTTCCCTTCCGCAAACAACCCTTGCGCAAAATCGCTGGTGAGATATTCCATAAACTTGATGGCGTTTTCTTTATTGGGTGCAAACTTGGTGATACCGGCGCCGCTGACGTTAACGTGCGTCCCGCGCCCTGCCTGATTGGGGAAAACAACCGCCAGTTTGTCCATGACCTCTCGCGACGCCGGGTTTG
>JAAAKM020073195.1:176685911-176879050 GCA_010016025.2 Alatinidae sp. Z8VKAUB7J3 | reverse complement strand
ATCGTCAGACCACACTCACCGGATGCAACCGCCGTCAGGTTAGATGTGTCGTTGCCTTGAGCACTGCGGGCAAAATTCTCAACCACGCCACCGGCCCAGGCTTGGGCTTCGTCAGCGCCATGGGCATCGATCATGGACGCAAGCAGCGACAGGTTGTAGATATTGGAAGAACTGCGCATGCATATCTGCCCTTTGAGCGCAGGATCTGCGAGTTGTTCATAGGCGTTGATTTCTACCGGCACGCCACGGTCTTTGTTGTAAACAATCACGCGGGCACGCTTCGACAACCCGAACCAGTGTCCCTCGGGTTCCCGCAGGTTGGCGGGTACGCGCGCGGTCAGCACTTCCGACTGAATCGGTTGAAATACACCCTTGGATTGAGCTCGCCACAGCCGTCCGGCATCCACCGTGATCAAGATATCCGCCGGTGAGTATTTGCCCTCGTTCAGGATACGTTCGATCAAAGCGTCACTGCCACCTTCAATCAGATTGACCTGAATACCGGTTTGTTCAGTGAAGCGCTCATAGAGGGTGATATCGGTGTCGTAGTGCCTTGCCGAGTAGACGAGCGGGACATTGAGGAGGGAACAGCCCCTTTCATACACGGAATAATTTATATTCGTTTTAAGTTTTAATGTTGCTCCTGACTTTCAATTAAAAAACTTGTTTTTTTATTTAATTATCAAAAACCAATTGACTGTGTGCAAAACGTCTCCAGAAATAACCGCAATTTATGTGATACGGCAACGTTATTATTTTCTGAGGAGGGATTGGCTGGTTTTTACGGAGACTGACCGATTACATAAATGAAGATAGAAGAAATTATAAGACAACCTTTTAACTTGTTTAGGGAGGAGAAACTCATATTTACGCACATGAACATTGTCAAATCAAGCTGATAAAGACGTGAGACCTCCATAATCTGATATACTGAAGAAGACAGGTGCTAGAAGTTGACATTTTGACATCCCTTAAAATCCAAATGTTCCACTTTATGTGCAACTCAAGACATCGTGGGCATCTTGAACAACTTCATATTTTGATGGCTGACATTTCACTGATTGACTCTTTTCTGGTGTTAACTTTTACGAGCATCAATGTCAAAATCCCTCTTACGTAGGAAAATATTATTTCTGCAAGATAATCTGCTTCGGCTCCCTTTTTGCTGTTGTGTTTCGGTTGATATGCAAATAGAAGGCGTTGAAAATCAAGAAACGTGAATTTTCTCAGCTACTTTGCTTACATGTTAAATTATGGAATTTGAAGGGAAAAGCCAGAAAATTTTGATTTACAAATTCCAACTGAAAGTAGATTTGAAGCCCGCATTGTTTGACTGTATACAAATTAATATTGTTCTTAATTTTTTATATTAGTGGTTGAAATACCAAGGACATTAACAATAAAGCCTTATTGTTCCGATATCTATTTATTGAATAGTGAAAAAGTCTTTTCTAAAATGACGTCTTGCATATGACTCATAGAAATAGTAGATAGGAACACAGGATTCTAGAGACTTCGGTATGGTTACTTTTGGATATTAGTTCAAAAACAGGCCTTGGCCAAAATGTATCTTTGATAGTGCTCCAGACGTATCAATAGGTGACACCTACGGAATCTCTAGATGTAGGGTATTTATGTACTGAAAAAAGATAGACAGAATAAAAATCAAAAGAGGTAAAAATTCACGTTTTTAGTAGAAACAGTGTTTCCTTTTGTGCAACTCAAGCGATATTCGATAGCTTTTAATAAGAATTTGGTTGTTTCGTGTTTTTGATTGGGTTAGATTTATATGAAAAAAAGTATTTAAATAGATGACGCTTCGCTAGCATCGGGCGCATGTCAGGCAGATCAGGCTTCACATTTGCTCTTAGACAGGGTGAAGCTTAAATTTGTAGCCATGTAAAACTAATCGGTGAACAGCATGAGGACCACACAAAGATCTGGTCATATCCATTCAGATCTCGTCATATTCTGGTCAGATCTGGTCATGCCCGTTGTGAATTTATGTGAAACAAACTAGGAGACAATCTCAGGCATGGGTTAAATGGTCCACCCCCTCGTGACGTCCATAGTCTCAGCACTGACACAATAAATACCGACAGTAGGCACATGTTTGGAGAGATTGAGACGGTCATTAAAAGAAAAAAAAAAGCCGTACCCGTATATTGCATCTTTGTCCCGTTTGAGCACATCAGGTACAGATGATCCCATCACATGATTACTAACAGAGTTCACATGGTTTGTAGCCGAGGCCACCGCTGCCTGGTAGGCAGGGTGAAGCATCCCGTGTGAAGCATGATGGTGGAGCTGCTGTGTAATGGATCTATGAGCAGCATGAGGATCATACATTGAACCAGCCACGTCCATTGCACCATAATGTGCTAATCCTGACTCGTCATACTAAATAAAATAAATTAGATAAAGATTTTTTGAACTCCCCAACTCATCTCGATTTATTTATCTTGAAAGCCCCCCTACTAAAGGACCAGTTACTACTCTCTGAAAAAAAATAAATGTCCGCAACTAATGACTTACCCAGTCTCTAATAGCGAGAAATCGCAAATTATTTCTCCCTTATGTAACTCGGTATTTTAATCATATCACCTTAAGAAGTACTTATTATTTAATGTTTGATGCAATTTATTTCAGAGATTTGCCTGTGAGTGTTTTTTAATGTATTTTTATGTTGGGCATGATTTACTTTAATATGCATGACGTATCTTTCATAAAGTATTTTATATCCATTTATATCTGTAATTGATGTGATCTGTATAATATACGGTCACTAACATAATCTTGAACCGTGCGACTTTACCTGTTGACATATTTCAATTTTAGTTATGACTCATTTTAATTTTTATATCTGTTTCTTGTTTCTGTTTCTTGCTGTTTATCTGTTTCTTGTTTTTGATCCTTGTTTTACTTTTTTTTTTAACACGGACATGCTCATGTTATCTCTAGCCATTGTAGCGAATAAATATATTCTTTTATATTCAGTTCTGAACCTTACCGACGAACTAAGAAAAACCAATTTGAAAATTCTAATACCCTTTGAGAACAACTTAAAGGAGTACATTAGTAAATTACAATTTGATCTTTATAGTTAACGCATGAATGAGCCATAATATAAATAACTGTTTACCAGTAAGGACTTCTCCCTTTCCTAATGGATTTTTGACAAGTGAGCTCGCCACATCTGGACTTTCGGTACGGACAATTGCTTCCACTGCACCTTGCATGGCTTCAACATATTTTATGCCACCAATGGCTTTTAATTGGTCCTGAAAAATAAAATAGTCTAATAAAAATATTTCAAAAAGTAATATACCTAAAAATATAATATAATAATCAGGCAGGCGAGCCCTGTTGGGCTTTGAAGCGGACACTAGTTTTCCTGCGATTCACGGCAACTTAACGGCCATGTGTCAATTCTAAAACTTGGTCAACCTACCTGAGACTCTAGGCGGGCGTGCATCTCCAAAACCTAACACGCAAGTGTTGTCCAATTTGAGAGACATACCTACTCCCGCCGTTTACCATAACACTTGGAAAACTATAGGTCTCCACGCTCGCCTGCGAGTTCATGGGACTTGTCTCTCATGTGTTAATTCTAAAACACGGTAGTCCACCTGGGACTCTAAGCGGGGAATTCTATTAGGCTTAGCTCGCTTGTTTGCCTGTGAGTCCAAGCAAATTCAGTTCCCCTTTTTGTATACAAGCCGAGTCAACATTGTTTGTCGTGAATCAAACCAAAAATATCGATCAGCCCTTAGTTTTATGGCTATCTACTTTAGTTCTGCCCTAGGATGGATGGGTGGATGATAGACCATCTAAAAATGACATCATTCTCTATACAATCATGGAAAAGGGTTATTCCAGCTTTGCCTCTCAATCAAACTATCTGTCTTGGCTTTGTCTCCAATTGGTCAATGGCTTGATGGCAACTACCCTAAATATTTTTAAGGTCTAAACAAATTCCAGTGTCTTAGGTAAATACCCTGTTGTTTTAAAAACATTTGCATATAAGGGCTTTAAACCTCTATAATAGGTTTCTCTGATTGTTTTGTAGTTAGGGAGGGAGGGGGATAGCTCAAAGGGTCTATTTTAATTTCAAACATCCCAACTCTCATTGAGTCCTCAGATATATACAGAATTGGCTCTAAAGGAGAGACGAGGCGAGAGTGGAATTAGAAATTGATGTATAATCCCAAAGCCGTAGCCCAGACTTTTGTTTTGGGAGGTATTTTTCCGGCGGGGGGGGGGGGACAAAAAATACTTCCGATTATGCAATGGGCCCATTATGTTTTAAAACTAAATGTTGCTTTAAAATCAATCAAAAGGCATTGTGTTTATGGTTGCTAGTTAGACACCTCAGCAATATATCGAGAATGACTAGGGGGTTTCAAACAGTAGGTTGTACGAAAAATGTGGTTCAATCCCACTTTCTAGGGCTATAATAAAAGAAAGGTTGAGATGGCTAGGCCATGTTCTGCGGATGAAGGATGACAGATTCCCGAAGATTGTCCTTTTTGACCAACCGTCTGGGGCTACATGGAAAGCAGGTCGTTCTTGTCTGGGTTGGGAGGATGTCATAAATAAAGATAGGAGGCCTTGAATAGATTAGGTTGAAGGAGGAGCTTGCGTAGCTGTGTTGGCCTCAGGCGGCTTGGTGCTGCAGTGAGTTATGAGTAGTACTAGTAGTTTTAAGTTGAAACTTTTGGTGTAGTAGTAGTAGTAGTTTTATGTTGAAACTTTTGGTGGTATTACTGTTACTACTTCTGCTCTTAAAATTTAAATAAATAAAAAGAGTGTAAGTGCATCCAGGTTGTCAAAGAGCATAGACAGAATCTTTGGGAATGACATTAAGTTTTACTTTTAAGGTCAACTTCAGATGCTATGAAATGAAATCAAAATTATACTGTTTTTTGTGGATTAAAAATTGTTGAAAAAGTTTCTCCGACACACAAATAGCAATCAGTACTATGGATTCTTATAGAAAAAAAAACTGAAAAGATATACAATAGTATTTTTTCCATGAAAAAGACTAAGTCAATAAAAAAACGAACAGAAATTAATTTTAAAAAACTTCTTCGACGAGAAATGTTTTTCAGAAAAAAGTAAAGAGCTCCATTAGGCCACGAATGACCAAAATCAAGTCAAATAATCTCTCAAGCGTTAGACTACCAAAAACCATTATCAATAAATAAGTCATTTGGAATTTTGAAATCCAAAAGTTTGTTATTCTATGAATTTCAACCTCTTAAGTTTATGTTCACTATGCATGTTATTGGCCATTTTTAAATAGACCGCTTACCGTCTTCAAGTTTCAACAAAAGATGACAATTTTGGCATTATTCGATAGCTGAGACTTAGCGTTACGAATTCACCGCATTGCATTTTTGAAAAATGATTCAATATTTTTTAGACAAAAAAATGTTTTTTAAAATATAGAATTTCGCAAGTAAGCTTAATCATAGTAGAAGTGGTAGTAATAACAGTAGTAGCAGTAGTATTAATAGCAATAGTAGCTGGTACATTCTGCCTTTTGGTCAACTGAACATCCCACTCATGATGTCCCTGATGTTTTCTCTTGATACGATAAGCTGTTCCAAAAATATAGCTAATACGCCCGTATCTGCAATCTCTATACGTATAGTATATTTTGATTTAGTTCAACCTTTCTCTCAACGTTTTCTGATATGTTTATTTCAATATCCTCAGCCTTAGTAGTAATCGCCCCAGAAGTAGTAGTTTTAGTGATAGTAGTGGTAGCAGTAGCTCCATTAGTTGCTCTAGCAGTAGAAGTAGCGGTAGTTGTTGCAGTAGTAGCGCGCAAATATTGCCTTTTGGTCAATCGATTATCTTCCTTATCATTTTCTGAAAGTTCCAAATTAATGTACTTAGTCATCCCTCAGTTACGCTCTTTTGAAAACCCATTGACATAACACTTTTTGATTTAGTTCAACACATCCCTCAACATTCCCTGAATGCCTTTCGTATTTTGGGAAATTTGGAAGTCAAACATACATACCTTTTGTCAATAATATATACTATATAGAAACAATGAGCAAATTGCCTATTTTATAGCCCTTGTCTTGAGGTCTCAGGGAGGGGGGGGGGGTTGACATCCCCAGCACCGGCCTGCAGTCGGGGCCAGAGCGCGAGCAGCTCCGCGACCGACTTGGTGCGGCCCTTGAACTTCGCCGCAGCATCGAACGTCACCGCCACGGGGTCGGGGGGAGCGGTCGGACCGAACGGATCGTCGATGCGGTTCCAGTCGACCGAGATCACGTTGGATGCCGCGTTGGCACCGACCACCTGACCGCGCAGTCGGCCGGCGCGGATCCTGACGTCGTCGGCCTCGATCGTCGGGCTGGCGGCCGGGCCGGAGAGCGTGCCGCGGATGCGAACGCGAATGCGCGCGGCCAGGCCGCGGATGCCGACGTCGGGCTTGTGGCTCAGCTTCAGGTAGATGCGTTCGCTACCGTCGAGTCGGACGACGACGGTCGTGGAGCTCGAGGCGACTGCTCCACTCCGGACCGCGGGCTCGTGTGGCTCGAGGGTTACCTCGAAGGACGCGGGCAGGTCGGCGGTGTCGGTGATGGTTCCCTGGAACTCGATGCGCTCGTTCTCGATCTGGATGCGGCGCGCGGGGAACGGCTCGGTCTCGAAGGCGGCGAACTTGACCTGGATGTGTTGTCCGACCGCGAGGTCCATCGCGCTCGCCGCGCGCGGCACCGGGCCGCGAATCTCGATGCTCGCGTTCTGGAACCCGACGTCGATCTCGGACGGGTTACCCAGCGCGGCCAATACGGGGGCAACCACGGCGCTGCCCTTCTTGACGTCCCTCAGCTGCATGCGCAGCACGCTGGTCGTTTGGTTCAAGGCCGTGATCTGTCCACGCAGCGTGGCGACGCCGTCGTCATCCTCCTCCAGCCTCACGGTGTCTGCGGCAAACGAGCCATCCGGCGCGAGGGTGCCGTGTGCTTCGACGCGTTGGTCAATTCGACCGGCATTGCCCGCCACACACCGGCGGCGGAGACCACGCCGATCTTGGCCAACGTCGGCGGCCTCGGTGATGATGATCTCGACGGCGGTGCTGGCGCGGATGAACTGTTCGGTGATTCCGGCAACGACATCATCAATGGGGGCCTCGGCGACGACTTCCTCTCGGGTGGACTCGGTTTCGACCAATTTGTCATCGCGGCGGGAGATGGAAACGACACGGTGGCCGATTTCGTCCTCGGCGAAGACACGCTGGATCTGGCAGCCGGCCTGACGATCTCATCCCTGACCGAAGCCGAAGTCGGTGGCGAGCCCGGGCTCGATACACTGGTCACGCTGTCCTCCGGCGACGTGCTGACTCTCCTTGACGTCTCCGGTGTGTCGGATCCCGCTCAGTTGACAGGCGCAGCCGCGGATCTCGACCTGTTCATCGCGTAGGCGCTTGCCGGCGATCCGAACTCGCGAGCCTGGGCGGGCGTTTCGACAGAAGCGCCCGCTGTTGTTTGTAAATCCACTTCGGGTGGGCCGTTGTCAGTAGCCGCGTTGTGCGTCCGCCACGTCTGCACAGGTTCCCGTCTCGGCAAACGTCTTGAGGTTTTCGGCAATCAGCCGGCCACCGGTTCCCGCATCGATGCGCGAAGCAACGTGGGGCGTGACAGTGATCGCAGGATGGTCCCAGAAGACGTGGTCGGACGGCAACGGTTCCTGGTGGAACACGTCCAAGGTGGCCTGTTTGATCTGGCCGCTTTCGAGCGCCGCCAACAGATCGTCGTCAACCAGATGAGGTCCGCGGGCGCAATTGATCAGGCAGGCACCGGGCGCGAGTTTCGACATGAGCGATGCGTTGAGGACGCCTTCCGTCGCCGGCGTCAGCGGCAGCAGGTTGACCAGCGGGCGGCCGCGCGCGGTGCGCGACGCCTCGGGGATCTCGAACGTGCGCAGCCAGTACACCTTGCCCTTGCTGGAGAACAGCAGCAGGGTGGCAAATTTACAGTAAATTTTAATTCACCATTTTTACGATTGATTGATATTTTTAACTTTTTTCTTGATGTAGCTGTTGTTTTGATTTCTTAAACCTGACACATGACCGAATTCAGCTCTAGTTGAGCTTGTGATAAATTTTGAAAGCAAAGGATGAAAAATATTATTCTATAGAAGAAAAATACACTGCTTTATAATGAGAAAAACGGTTGATTTAAAAAAAGAGATATAAACTTGTAGAGGTGTTTGTAGAACTTTAATATAAGAAATAATTTCTTGTTCAAGATACAATAAAAACGTTACAAACGTGACGTTCTTTGTAATCCCATGTATGCTTTATTATTTAATCACGCCTTGTGATGAAACTATAAGCGGTGCGTTGCAAGTGTTCTTTTTTCGCAAGTCCCTATATTTGCGCCATCGCTATTCTTGAAACTGTGGTTTAAAAAAATTAAATTTTTGAATAAGCTAGTTGATGCTTCCTCCTAATTGGTCATAATTATTAGGCTACTATGCATTGTGAGTCGTACTAATGACGCTTTTAACTAGTTACTTTAATATATTGTAGTTACTTTAATTTATAGGTTATTTATTTTAGGGTATAAATTAAAGTTAGAAAAACGAATTTTCTCCATATTAATCTACAGTTAGACTCAGTCAAAGGGGAACACTATAAAATTATGAAAATACCTTTGAAAAATCCTAAATACTTGGTAATTCTATCAGCAAATATTTACATGAATTGGTAAAATTCTGATTAATTGACTTTTTACTATCTTGGAAAGGGTTTAGGTTAGGAAAATGAAACTTTCAGGGATGGGTCTACAGGCTAAAGTATGTCCTGGGAAAGTATTTTAAAGTACCCACCTCCACTCCTTCTCCCTCTAGGGGGCCCTGAAATTTGCCTACATGACAGGTCTATACCTATTGAATTCCGGTCCGTTTTCGCCCATGACAATCTCGTCGGCGTTTTCCGAGCCCTTGAGGCGGGCCGCGTCCACGCCCTCCCCGATCTCCACGCCCTTCACTGCGTTGATCGACATCATCGCCGCTGCCAGATCGGTGTCGAGCTTGCCGTAGACCGGCGCGCCCAGGCCCGCAGGCACGCCGCGGGCAACCACCTCGACCACGGCGCCGACCGAGTCATGCGCCTTGCGCAGGGCTTGCAGGTAGTCCTCCCACTCCGGCACCGCGGCGGCGTCAGGGATCCTCCCAGTCGAAGCGGGCGCGGTCGATTTCCAGATCGCCCATGCGGGTCATGTAGCCCTTGATCTCCACGCCCGGAGCCAGCGTCTTGATTGCTTCACGTGCAACACCGCCCGCCGCAACCCGCGCCGCGGTCTCCCGCGCCGAGGAACGGCCGCCCCCGCGGTAGTCGCGGTTGCCGTATTTCTGGAAGTAGGTGATGTCGGCGTGGCCCGGGCGGAAGGTCTGGGCGATGTCGCCGTAATCCTTGGAGCGCTGGTCGGTGTTCTCGATCATCAGCTGGATCGGCATGCCGGTGGACTTGCCCTCGAAGACGCCGGAGAGGATCTTCACCGCGTCCGGCTCCTTGCGCTGGGTGGTGTGCTTGTTCAGCCCCGGGCGGCGCTTGTCGAGCCAGTACTGCAGCATCTCTGCCTCCAGCGGCACGTTCGGCGGGCAGCCGTCGACGGTGGCGCCAAGTGCCGGCCCGTGGCTTTCGCCCCAGGTGGTGACGCGGAAGAGGTGTCCAAAGCTGTTCATCGGCATCGGCGAGGGTCTCCTTTGCGGGCAGGCTTAGCGGCGGGGGGCGCATGGCTCAAGGGCAAACGCGAAGGCTGCGGCAGGAAGGCGGCCGGGAAGGGGGCGCTGCCCCCGCCGCCTGCGGGCGGCTCCCCCCCGATCAAAACTAAAATAGGCGTTTTGTTTAAAATAACCTAAGTATCAAATGATTATGCCTATGGGGATGACATACCCTCTAAAACTTCCTAGGCTTAGACTGTAAGTTATGCATGGTGCTAATTGTTTCTGTAGAGTTTTTTTTGGGATAGGGGGAATATTTGATTCTGGGTCTTCAAAAAGGCTTAAGCTATTAAGGTGAGACGTTCAGTAAATGTTGAGGGACGGGGACAGAACAATCGAAGACTCCACACACATCTGAAAGAGGAGCTACGAATGTCGCACGAGCAGAACTGAATTAGTATTGTAATTCAATGCGATTTTGTTACCAGCAATATCCAAAGAATTTGGTTAAATAGAAATTTTCTCATTATTCCAGCGAGAAATTTTTATGTTATTTCATTAGGCTATGTCTAAACCTACTTTCAGTCCTCCCTAAGCAGAGCTAGACTAGTTAAATGTTCAATTATGAAAAAGGTTTGTTAATTCCGTGTTTCTCTGTGCAACTTTAAAGATTACTACATAGGCTAACTCAACTTATATCTTCGGAAACGGGTGTTAGATTCACTATCAGTATTTAGATGGTCCCACTAGTGTGAGTCCTCTGCACCAACCCTGCCACCAGTGTGTGTTTTCTATTGCTGCCAATGTGTGTGGCACAGTGACACTATTAATGGTACTAGATTATGGTATTGCGGTTGAGATGGGCCACAGTTTCTACGAGTCTGCCCTCGTTGGTATTAGTGCTGTGGACTTGCCACAGCTGTAACCGATAGGGATACGACAAGTGTACTTTCCATGGGGTGTATGTGCCATGGTGTGGGCCCACGGTATGAAGTCCGAAACTCTTCCTTCAGGAGTGCTATCTCGCATAATATAGAACCTCGTCGCCTATGCCAAATCACTCTATCAAATATACTATACCAAAAGGGTGCAAAGCCAGGTGGATTCTTATTGCGGGGTGGTCACGGCCAATCCCTCCGACATCTTTCAGGTTCTGTCGAATTTGTGTGCCAATGCGATTCAGGCCATGCCGGCCGGCGGTGAGCTCGCGGTGATAGCCAGCGAGGAGCATCGCGACGGCACGCAGTGGGTGCAGATTATTGTCCGTGACAACGGCCCCGGTATCCGGGAGGACGATCAGCGGTACGTTTTTGATCCGTTTTGGAGCAGCAAACCTGAAGGCCAGGGGACCGGACTTGGGCTTTCTGTCGTGCGCAGCCTGGTTGACGAGCTGGGAGGCCGAATCGACCTGTCCAGCGCGCCAGGGCGTGGCACCTCTTTTGTCATATTGCTGCCCAGCGAGAACGTCGCGGTGGAAGAAACCGTCAAACAGGATCGTACTAAAGTGTTTTCCGGCACCGAATCGCTGCTGATCGTGGACGACGACGTTGCCATCGCAACACTGCTTGGAGAGGGCCTGGAAAAATTGGGTTACTCGGTGACGGTTCGCACTTCAGCGAACGAGGCGCTGGCGGCAATGGGCAGCGACGCCGAGGATTTTGATGCGCTGGTTACCGACTACACGATGCCTTACATGAGCGGCATCGATTTGGCTTTTCGCTGCCGACAAGAAAACTCTGAGCTCCCGGTACTGTTAATTTCCGGGTTTGGGCAGCTCCTGACGCAAGAAGAGCTGTCTCGGGGCGGCATTAATGGCTGCGTGCAAAAGCCATTCAGAATTGATGAGATTGCGAGAGCCTTGCGTCAGATACTGGATCACCCGCCGAAACCCTAAAAAAGGGGTCGGATCCAATTTTCGACCGCTCCGCAAAATCGGTCCGACTCGATCCAATAGAAAATTGGATCCGACCCCTTTTTTTCGGCGAGTGGTTTGGTCAATGCTGAGAGTGCTGGGCAAGGTTCTCTTTTTTTTCAGTGGATTTGTTTCTTTTACCTCTCTGTTGACAAGCGCTGCTGTATAGGCAGGAAGCAAAATATTCTTTTTTTATGTTATATATGTGTTTTACCAGTAAATCCTTCTTTATTTAAAAAAAAACTAAAAACGCTTGAAATTTCATTCAAAAGGCAAAACTAACCCCAAATAATAATAAACAAATATCAATACGCAATAATTTAATCAATGTATTGTAATCAATACGCAAGGACCTCAGTAGTCAAGAAGCGCCGTTGATCAGATTACTGTTACTTCTAATCGCAACTTATTTTCTGAGCATTTCGTCAGTCGGGTATCAAAAGGACGTATCTCCATAAATGTAAATTTTCAGAAGATCTAAAAAAAATCACAAATTTTTTATTTCCCCTCCAATAAAGGTAAGACAAAAACAGATCGAAATCAATACATATTGATCCACTTTTGTTTTAAGGTTATCAGAGGGGAAACACCACAGTTGTGAGGCTTTTTTGCTTTACTGAAAATTTGCAATTATGGAGATACGACATTTTGATATTCAAATGATGATGTGCATATAGGAGAGGATTTGCCGATTAGTGACCATTGTAAATTTTCTTTCTTCCTTGATTTGTTGTGTCTGCCGCCTATTCTGTATCGCTGTTTAAATAAAACTACATAAGCTAGTTTAGGATAAGGACAGAATATTTAAATATGATGAGGAATCAGATTTCCTTTTATCAAAAATAAATAAATCTGAAAAAGAAATAAATAAAAAGGAAACAGTAAATAAGAATAAAATAAGATTAAAATAAAATAAGAAAGTTGAAAATAAAAATAAATAGATCTGATTGTGCAATGGATCAAATTTTACTTTAGAAAGATTATCTAAAAACTTACTGTTAGTATATGCAGTTGTGATACAAGAATTTAAAAGAAAAAATAATGCAAGACAAACTTCCAATTTATAATTCGGTAGATTGTTGAAACTTGTTCTCAGCTACTTTACGATAGCAAATAGCTGTCTAAGGCTGGAAGATTGAATTGGCAGAGAGAAAATAAGCTTTAAACAAAACCTAATCCTCTTGACATTTCATTATTATAGCCCAAAACAATGGCATCAAATCACATGTCTCGTAAAGCTTATTGCTGGACATACATATTCACTCAAATCAGTGCTTGAAATCATCTTCAGACAATTACTCTTGAAAATGTTAGCATATATTCTTCATTTTTTAATATGGCCGTGATCCAGAACCATAGTTGACGAATGTCATTGCCGTGGCTTCTAAACATCCTGATTTTATTTTTAAAACTTACGCGCCTTTTTGTTTAACCAACTCTTAAAAAATTCGTATTTTACAATACTTTTTCGAACGCTTTGCTGCTTGTTTAGAAACTTGGGATACTCACAAAACGGAGCTGAGCCGTTACCATTAGTAGTTAAAATACAGAGTGGATACTATAAGCTTGAGATTTTCAGTAGTTGAATCTGGCGAAGTAAAAAGTCAACGGATGTTCAATGATGACTAATTAAAACCGGCCAGACATGTCCGACTGAGAGCCACCAACCATTATTAAAGGCAAAATTATCACAGGAGGGATTTAATCTCTTCGTTTATTATTACGGGAAACAATTATTGTCGAGAAACCAATTTATCCATTCCCTTATGCAAGTAGTTTTTATTTACACGAATTCGTTTCCTTTTTGTGTTAACATGCCTAGACAAACTGCTTCTGCAAATTCCCACTTTCGTGAAGTTTACGAGCCCCTCCCTGTTTTATTTCCCTTCTTTTATTTACGTGAATGTTTTTCCAATTTTGTATTAGCATGCTTGGACAAACTGCATCAGCCAATTCAGTTTCTCCATGAAGCAAAATTAGGGAAATTTTCAGATTCAATGGGCACGTACCGCCGTCTTTTCAAAGGAATGGAATTCTTGGAGATGAAAAGGGTTGGATGAGTTAGATCCCATGGAATCCTCAAATTATATCAATGCGTGCTTTAAAAAACGTGAAATCCCCAGTTTTTGGACGTTCAGTCACCGAAGAATCGAGAGCAGGCTGGAAGAATTAGCGTTCGAACCGTAAAAAAAGGCCATGAGGAAACACCTGCGCACAAAGGGTGTTTCAGGTAAACTGAGGACGGGCAATGTTTGCCGGAGATGCGTATTGAATTCGAACAAACAGCCAACCAGGACCGGGAAAACACCATCTCTCCGCCAAAAACTTTTTCTTTTGGGATTCGGGATTGCCCTAGTACTGGTATTTTTGTTGTGCCTGGAAATCCTATTCGGCCTCCTTAAAATCGGTGATCCACCCGATGCGCAAGATCCCTTTGTCGGTTTTGAAGGAAGCACACCCTTATTTCAAGTCACCGAAAAGGTGGGCACAGCCAAAACCTACCGGACCCGACCTGAAAAAACGCGCTTTTTCAATGACCAAACCTTCACCCTGCCCAAACCCGAAAAGACATATCGCATTTTTACTTTGGGAGGCTCGACAACCTTTGGTAGACCCTACGATTGGAAAGTAGCCTTCGGGCAGTGGCTCTCGCTGCTCCTCAACCATCAAAGCACAGACCTTCACTACGAAGTCATCAACGCCGGTGGTGTTTCTTATGCCAGCTACCGTATCGTTCGACTAATCGACGAAATCCTCGACTACGAACCGGACCTCTTTTTGATCTATACCGGCCACAACGAGTTTTTGGAAGAACGAAGTTATGGCGAGCTCAAACAATCGGGTCATCTGTCGCGATGGTTGAGTAAAAGCCGGAATACCCTGAGTTAATTTTGGCCTTACTTTCCTGTTGATGATTACACTGTTATTAGTATCTTTACTGAAAATCTGTTTCACTCCTATGCTGTCTGTTCTGTTTTTAATCCTTTACTTTCAGGGCTCTACAAAAAATCGGGCAAGCTGTTATTTTTGGGCCTTGACAATGCAGGCAAGACTACTCTATTGCACATGTTAAAAGATGATAGGATGGCACAGCATGTACCAACTCTGCACCCAAGTAATTTTGTTTTCTTGTTACTTTTTTTCTTATTTTGGGAATTTTTTCATTTATTTTACTAAAATATTAATTTAAAATTATAAATGCTTCTAGTATAATTGCCAAACACCTCTGGTAATATCAAGTAATTTTGTTTCCTTTTTACTTTTTTCTGATTTTGGTGGTACTCTTTCTGTTTAATCATTTATTTTACCAAGGTAATAATTTACTTTATGAAACGCTTATAGAATAATTGCCAAACACCTTTTTAAGCTGTTCTTAAAGGGAAGACCCAGGTCTGATCGAACATAAATTGCCCTACTGATCTTCCCTTTAAAACAGCTTGGCAAACCTTTTTTGAAGAATATATCAGGAAACTGAAACCGACCTAATTTATCACATATGAAAAATATATCATTATGGAATTGCATCTCTCATTTTAATGTCATCCACAGCATGAGGTCTCCATTACCCTCAAGCGTCTCCGCTATATGGCGAAAATACCTAATACTGTCGTTGCAATCCTGAATTCTAACCTCCCTTCTCATTACAACAGAATGATATTTAAGTTTTCCAATTGAGATGCCATAGAAGAGACAAATTTACTAGTTATTATATTGCTGCTACGATTGTATAACTCCTAATTTATCCCTTTCCTTAATTGGTCATGATTATATCCCAGCTATGTAGGCAGTGTAATAAAAAGGTTGACCTTCTTGATTCCCTTCATCATAGTAGATTAGGAACATAAGTTTTGAGCTTTTAAAAAAAATAGTCAGTCTCTTGAGATAGATCAATAGGAGACAAAATGATTTTGCAGCCTTATCAATATCTATTTAACCCAGCGAACCACCCACAGTTTATACCGAGGATAAGGCCCAGACCCTCTTTCCAGATACATACTTGATGGATTTGAATCAATTCGTTTCTCATGTTAAGTCAAAATATAACTTGCTATGAAGTAAAATTTACTGTAAAGCAGTTGAAATAATTCATTGTTCTGATAGATTTGGATTTGAAACTTTGAAATGTTTCAAAATTAAAATTTTCATCGACAAGTTCTTTATTTAGAGAGAACTGTCTGGGAATGAACCCTTTTCAAGGATTCATAATCACAAAGGATCATAGCCCTCAATATAAATGAATCATTTCAGCAGCTATTGAAGTTCTCTACACTATCTGACTTTCTAAAGAACACTTATCTCAACCAAACTGGATTCCTTCTATTATTCTCAACTTTTACTTAGAACTCAGGCCTTAAAGTCTTTGCAAGATCTCAGCTTTTCTAGAAAAAACTCAACTCAGTCCCCATCCAAAATAGTGATTGTTCTGAATTTTTTGAAGTTGTTGGCTTTTAAAACACACGTAACCGATATATACAAGTTATCTTTACCAGTATTGCGCATCTTGTCTACTCCTGGTGCTGGACACTGGCATATACGCAGGAATTTTTCCATGGTAGGGCGATAATAAAAAATTGTAACATGAATTAGCCAAGATTAATATTTCAACAAGAGAAGAGAGGTAGCCATCAATCCTCCAAGACTTTCCAAATGCAATTTAACATGCAATAAGATTGTTTTTAGTGCTCGTAATTGTCGTGGTTCTCCCACTCGCATAAGTTATATTTAAATAGAGATAAAAGCTTTAGTTAATTGTATTTCTACTTTCCTGAAAAGTGTCTTTTCATTGAAATTATTTTGAACATGATGGAAGTGATACTGTTAATGTTATGAGATGGCCTTGGTGTAACTGGCCTTCATACAATATAGGACGCTTCATATAACGGAATGCTAGATTTGAATGAAGCATGTATGGCAATACTCCGATGTAGAATTGTTGGGGAATTTTTCTAAAATTTGCCAGAGAAATCAGGGAATTATCAGGGAATTTTTTTCAAGGTAAGGCTGGGAACCCTCTATTGTTATGCGTGTCTTGATTTAGTGCTCTGCTGTCAATAAAGGCAATTTCGAAGTCACGTGGGTGTACAGGCAGACTTACTGATTACCGTCCACGGTAAAGTGAAATGGTTTAAGAAACTCTAAGGACCAAAAGTGAAAGTCATGATGTTTAATTTGAATTATAAGCATTTTAATATTAGTTCTTTAATATTTGAAGTGTAGCTGAAAATTTTATAGTCTTGTAGTGTTAGCGCAATTTTATTTGTTGTGTTATCTTTTTTTCCATATGTTTCACTTCTGTTTATGGACTGACGAAAATTGATTATGCAAATTTATTCTAAAATAATTTACTACCTTAGGCGGAAAGGGTGCGAGAGCTCTTGAAAGCCGTTGTAGGGATACGAGGCATGAGAAGGTTGGGAATCACTACAGTAGAGAATAAATGTAGGCCAGTTTAAGAAAATAACGAGCACGTAGTATATCATCATCATTATCCTTCGGCTGCCCTACAGGTGGTCGGAACTTTCATCCACTGTTGTTCCTATATCCCTAATGTCTAATTTAGAATCACTTGCTATGGTATTTGGGAAGGTCAGTTTTAGTGAATGGACACTTCCAGTTGGATGCCATAGGCGAAGAGATGAGATGATCTCATTTTCAGCGCGGTAACAGGGATTAGAAATTCTACTCTATTCTATTCCATCTTGATACTTACTGATTTGATGCTTTTTAATTGAAAGGTTTCTGAGAAACCAATACAATGGAAATGTACCAACTAGTGGTTAATCCCATAATTTTGAGGCCCTTCACATAACTATTTTCTATTTAAGACCATTCACTTGGTTTATTTATTAGCAAAGGAACAAAATAAAATGACAATTTCTAATAATAATTTATTGAAAACTTGGACCTTCTGTGAGACAATGCTGATTTTAAGTTATTTAGTTTCTAAAATGTGTATATAAGAGGCAAATAAAGGGCTTAATACAATTTCATCGATATTTCTCTAAAATTTTCGACACATCTCGGCAAAAAGTACCACTTTGAAAGCTTTTTCTTGTCTGTAAATAGAAACCCTCATTTCCGGCTTTTTTTTATATTTGTGCTCCTCATAATCGGTAATTTTAAAATGATATGTCCTTCAGCCTCTCATCCCCACCTCCAAGAAAAAGTGGCAATAACACCCTTGTTTCTAATAATATAGAGGTGAAAGAATATTGAAATTGGTCGAATTTCACTTTATTCTTGATTATGTACGCCCAGCATAATACAAAAAGCCTAGAAATATTGTTACCAACTTTTACACTACCACACACGCAAATGGCTATTCCGAATAAGGAACCTTCCAATAACATACTAATCTATGCGGTTCAACGCCTTATGGTAGAAATTTGACATAATTTTACATAAAGATAAGTTTTCCCTTTACATATTTATCTATTAAAGCCTTCAAAAGAAATTGACAATCTGGTATCCCATTCCCAGTTCTTGAACCTTTGATCGGCTTGTTTCTCATACATGATTCTTATCTTTGTTTAATCAATTAGCTAGTCTGACCCCTAATACTTTTTGTCCTTTAACTAACTTAGCGCTATTAACCGGTTTTTATATTTACGAAAAACTAAGCAAGAAAAGCAGGCTTTAATTTTAACAGAGCAGTAAACAAAAAAAAAAAAAAAAAAAAACAACACATTTTAAATTTTTTTAGTTCTTTCTTTATCTCGTTTTTCTTTCGTTGAGAAAGGCTCCCGGACGTGGGGCCGAAACATTCGGAATTTTTTTTTAACTAAAGCGTTGTTTTCTTTTTATTTTTTGTTCACTACTTTGTTGAAATTAAAACCCGTTTTTTCTTGCTTAGTTTTTCGTAAAATATGTGGGACGTCCCATATCATATGTGGGACGTACTAACCAGAATTTGGAAATGAGATTACTACAGCATCAAGACTATTTCATTGGCTTTAAAGCAAAACTCTAAACCTGTTCACTGCAGCCCTTGGAACATATTTTTGATTTTCTTGACCATTTTATATGGTTCGATAATGTCTCTTTGATTTCTAGGGACCGGGGTTTAAAGCAATATTTGGCGAAACAACTGAATTTAAGAAAATTTTATTCAAGAATATTGCTTTAAATACACAGGTGAATTTGGTTTGAACTCTATTTATGACGATTTATTAAATTCAGATAAAGTAAAGTTCTATTCATGCTAACGAACCGGATCCAGGAAAATCAAAGAGGCTCGCTTCCGGTTTCGCTTCTTTTTTGTGATATTTATTTCTGTCTATTAAAAGGATTTTATTCCTATTTGAACTTTTGTTTATTGTCATGGAAAGGCAGTGTGGTCTTTCTTATTTTTAATATTTAGTTTGTCAATTAGGCGTATTGAAACAGCTATTGAGTTTATTATGGATAAAATGGTTAAGTTTTCTTTTTATGGCACTTGGTATTAACAAAGTGACATATAGCAATCGCAAATTCTGTCGGTCTGTCTGTCTGTCGGTCCCGGTTTTGCTACTTTAGGCACTTCCAGACAAAAATCAAAAGAAAACAAAAGCGAAAACGAGGTTTTATAAGGCCAGCGAAAATACTGAATGTAAAAAAAACGGATACTTAGAGAAGAAGCTGCTTCTCTTCATCAGCAGTATTTGAAAAAGTCTAAAAAAAAAAGAAAAAAAATCAAGTTCAAATTTTTGAGCAAAAATGGGAACGATTTCAACCAGAAAAGAGAGAATGAAATGAATAAATAGACAAGTAACGTGGATATCGAAATGAAACAAACCCCGAAATTGGAAGAATTAAAAAGCGTGAAGCACAAAAGCAGTCAAATTCATTATTTTTACTCTCAAGCTTTTACTCGTATAGTCTTTTTCCCAACTGTCGATGGGTTCTGCGAATGCAGAACATCCCACGCTAACACAGGACTCTGTAAACGGAACTCCAAAGCATAGTTTTGTGTTTCTCAGAATAAAACCTAAAAACGGCCAGCCTTTAGTTCATTTTTCAAGGAGAGGGAGAGATTATGTTTCTTAAAAGTTTTCAAGTCTATCACCAAATATATGGCAAAATTGCTTTTTTTGTCTTTAGTCGCAAGTAGAAATGACTAAAAAATGGGGGTGGGGGTCCATGATGATCTTGCTTTACCTTTTGTAATCTTCTACCTATAATTTCCTCAGTAAGTTTAACGGGTAACCATTGTTAGAATAAATAGACAGTTTACTACACCACACTGCCTTTCCATTTGCAAATAAAACGAAATGAAAATATAAAAGCATGACTATGATCTTTCAAAAAAGACAGTGATAAAGACTTTCAGACGTGAAGCTAAAA
Organism: Alatinidae sp. Z8VKAUB7J3; assembly: GCA_010016025.2. Classification (NCBI taxonomy): domain Eukaryota; kingdom Metazoa; phylum Cnidaria; class Cubozoa; order Carybdeida; family Alatinidae; species Alatinidae sp. Z8VKAUB7J3. The sequence goes on along the minus strand of JAAAKM020073195.1, from coordinate 176,859,126 downwards.
TATCCGAATTTTTACTATAATTAGTTTGTTATTATCACTATACATCATTAGTATGTTATTATCACTAACTTTTTTTTCAGAAATAGAATTATTTTTCAGAAATAAAACATCCTAGAAAAGAAGCTTCCCTTTTCTCAGGCTCGTAACTTTTGATGGGTAGGACTAAACTTGATGAAACTTATATACTTAAAATCAGCATAAAAATCCGAATCTTTGGTGCATCTATTGGTATCAAAATTCTGTATTTTAGAGTTTATGTTACTATTGAGCCAGGTCGTTACCACGAACTGTTTGACTTAAATTACCCATTTGGGCAATTTAAACTAATTTGGACCATAGAACCAGCAGAGCCGTGATTGCAGCTAATTTGCGTCACTGGTAGCCAATGAAAACGCTTCTAATTCAGGATGCTACTTATATGTGCCTTTTTGTGCACAGCAAAGTTAATAATTACTTCATTCAAGTTGGACTTTATCCAAGTCTCAATCTAAATTGACCAGATTTTAATTTCTTTTCCTTTATTTGATCAAACATCAAAATCAATTTATTTTGTAATGTGTAGATGGGGTGGAGGGAGGATCATTGAATTTGGGCCTAAGATAGCTTTTTCTCTGGTCGGGCCGAAATTTAATAGGATGTAGTCTCTAATCTAGGAAAACATAAAAGACAGAAAGAACTTGAAAAAACTGAGAGACAAATAATGTATGAGACCACACTGGCTAATCATGACAAAACATAAAACCGCGAAGAGAAAACGACAACAATAACAGCCAGCGAAAAATTTTAAAAAATATGCAAATATTTCGATCAAGACCTCCTCTTGATCGTATTCAGTGCAGAATAATGCCGATAGGAACATAAAAAACGAAACCTTGAAAATAAACACAAAACTAAAATAAGATGATCCTTTCAGAGTAAGGGTGAAAGGGGAAATAAGGTACGTTTCACCGTTATGAGTTTCACCGTTACTCTGAAAGGGTCCCTGCTCTTCCTTTCTTTCTACTATGAGCCATATCATGCTCTGGCAAACGAAATGTAACTATCAGCTCCGTAGAAGATTAAGTCAAATCGATTAAGTACTCTCATTCGGAACCCATTCATATTTAGAAACCATTTAAGGAAATATATCGTTATACAAGGAGAGATTGACTAATTTAGTGGTAAAACGCACAAGTTCTGTCTCAGCACAATGTAAAAACGGTTAAATTCTATATGGGTACGAAGGCAATCCAGGCCTTTATTTGATGCAAAAACTAACATTGTTCTTATTTTTTCCCAAAACAAGCTAAATCCACACTCTTTCTACAAAAGATTTGTGCGAAAATCCGCTAGATCTTGGTTTGAAAAAAAGCTAAGTCGAGGCAGCAGGATGTTAATCACCAGGTGAGAAAGCAATTCAAGTGCTGATTCAATGCGATAAAGAGCTTTGATGTGCAGTAAGGTTAAAATAACAATAAAAGTTTAAGCGACAGGTATAAGAAAAGTAGGCAGTATACAACCATGAACGGAGTTTAATTTTTAAGATTTGCAACCACAAGGTGCCATTGGTCCACCCTACACCCCAGTCCCTCACATAACCCTCCATTTCAAACAAAATAGTAGACATGTTGCATCCTGCTTGAACCACGATCATGCATGACTGTCCTTTTTAAAATTACGTAGAAATGCGTTGGGCCAATTGAACACAAGTAATGATCTACAGAGGCATGTATCCTTTCTCCAAGCTTTCCATAAATTGTCCAATAAATTCCATAAATTGTTGTGCTCTGATACGCTCAGCTTGCGGGAAAATGGGATGGGTAAGCTTTCGGAGGTATATGTCACTCTCGAACCCCAGCCCCCTTCAATACCAAAATTCAGATCCACTTGAAAACAAAAGGCTGTATAACTAGAGCAAAGCGTATTTTCAATTAATTCTCAATTAGAGAGGTTTTGGGTCGTGGTACCAGTAGAGTTCAAAACGCCAAAAGTGTAAAGAACTTTAAGTTTATAAGTTTTGTATCAAGTGAAGAAAACAACTAAAATGGATCCAAAGCCTAGATTTGGGCTTTTGAGAAGAAAACAAATTGAGAATGAAAACAATTTTTACTTCATAACATGCAGAGTAATTATAATTAGTAAGTTTTAACTATAGATTCACTGCATTTTGACTCCCTCCCCTTATTTGCAAATACATCAGAGCTAGAGTTAGGTTTTTTCTTTGTGGAGAGGATAAATGTTGACTTAGCTGCTCCCTGCTGCATCATCAAGATGGTTAATATGATAAGTTTTGCTGATAAATTTTATGATTCTTGCTTGTTTTGCCACCCCAAGTGTGTTGCCAGAAGTATCCCCCCTGGCCCTTCCCCCTGTATCCAACCCTGGAATATAAATGCTAGCCCAACATACATATTTCCAATACAGTATGTTGTTCTAATTCTTGATTTTATTACAGTTGATTCAATTTACCATTATATAGGTTGAAACTAGACTGATGAATAGGAAATATCCTACATCATTTGGGATAGGCTATATATTTGCACATTATGGGGGTAGAGGCTTGGTGATAAAGTATAATGGAGCTGTAGTGGAAATTTGGTAGCTGCAATTATTCTGCTTATTATAAAGTATGATATTTTTTTTCTTGACATATTTCTTTCTGAACAACCCCAATCTAGGCTTATGCCCAAAGCACTTTTCTTTTGTGTCATTTGAGCTGAAGATCTGTTTTATAAGGTTTTGCTTTTACAATATGTGGATTATTAAAGGTCATCAAAGGTCCATGTTCTATACATTGAGAAGAAGTAGAGTTAGGTGCTTCAAAATATCTTCCCATAAAATCATTAAGGATTTTATGGATAATCCTTATATCACTCCAAGCTGCGATTTAAGGTAATTAAGGTAATTTAAGGATCTAGATGTATTCATTAAAGTTGGTGGATTTTTTAATATAAAGAATGCTGTCCTGAATATGGGATGATTTTCAAAAGTTTTATTTGTTTTGCTCTGCTACTTTCTTAAAATTCTCAAAAAAAGTTGTCGAGGAAGCAATTATTATTTTTGATTTGTTGCCCATCAAAATTAGAAATTTGCAAAGACAGAGTGTATAAAAAAAAAGAAAAGTGGAAGAAAAATTGTCACTATGAAACCACATAGGTATGAAACCTCAGTAGTAGGCTAAACCCCATTTGATTACATCAGTTTTAATTTCGTTTAGTCTTCTTTAGCACCTTGGAAAGGATCTGGGATACAGTACTTCTTCAATATAATGCTGATTCTGTGCCACATGCGGAGACATAAAATGAGCTTAGCATACCTGTAGAGTGAGCTTCGTTCAGTGTCCTGAAGATAGTTACAAAAGAGAGTTAGAGTGACCAGATAAGGGTTGGTGTAGTGCATTTAGCCGAGCAAGCAAGAAACTGTTGTCAGGATCCTAGTTGGCAATGATTAACCCGTGCGGTGTCCGAAGGTGAGAATACAAGTAACCAAAAGGTAAATAAGGGTACGAAGGTACAAGTAACTGAAAAGTATTACCTTTAAGTGTAGAATTAAAAGTTAAGTCGGATGCATTGAAAAGTTAGTTTCAAACAACTACTTTAAAAAAATTTCCTTGGGTCTCCTCAAGGTGTCCCCCCGTTTCCTCTAGCCTGGTATGTTTGCACAGTTTTTTTCTGCAGAAAACTGTTGATTTTCCATATTCGTTTACGGTCACCGTATTAACATATCCATGTAATAGCTTACTCTGCAAATAAGAAAAAAGGTGCCCAGACAGAAAAAATTTGTGAATGATATGCTTTATTAGCGTTTTAAGCTAGTGATCTTAGTATTATTTCATGTAGTTTTCTGGAATTATTTTTAGAATCCTACTAGTTTTTTTCGCAAGATACATGCTATCAACCCAGCAAGGAATTCTTTTATTTATTTTAATTTTTTAGTCCGTCCAGGTCGTAATTCTTTTGAAACGTTTTTATGTTCTAACAATTCAAAATAAAACCTGCTGAGTGCTTAGGCTTGTTTGCAATTTGGCGAGAACAAAACAGCGAAATTCCGTTATCCACGGGTGGTCGAACTACATGGTATTTGAATTATGAATAGTTAGTTTTCTCAGTAGACGAAACATGGGCGGTTTACTATAGCATGATGGAATCCCACAGTTATTTTCAATTACCTCATATGAAAAAGCTAACAAATAAGAAAGATTAAGTTGAAAAGCAACCATATTTGAAAAGCAATCATTGCAAATAATATTTGGAATGATTACTATATAACATGCTTTGTCAGTTGGGTATATTTTTGGTACATTGTTCTTTTGAACTATCAACTCTATAAAACTACAGTTTTTAACTGTAGCCCTCCCAGCAACCTTCATGACGAAAGTTAAACTGAGGGTAGAATACCGCTTAGTTTTCGTTGGCTTCAGTCAGATGTGATCTTTGATGGCTGGTCCAACTGCAAACTCGTCAAAAACGATATTGGCTCTTGCGAAATGCTCGTGTACAAAAAATTCGTAGGTATTAGCTACCTTACCATAAGTGGAATAAAGTGCCCTTCCTCCCACATGACGTAGCCAACTACCATACACTACACAGTAGCACGTGTGCTTGGGAATAGTTGAACCTCTGATTTGTACTGCTTCCATAGATAGCCAGCAAGTGTGGCTTTATCTGCCAGCCGCATGGATTTTTGAGACAAGAACGGTGCAATGCAAAGACTATATTTTAAAGGCATGGGTTGACGCCTTAGGACAATGCAACTAACATAACCGGAGTGGTGTAGTTGAAAGACTGCCGTCTGTCACCTAAAAATGGTAGAGAATAAAAAGTAAGTTCTAAACTGTAAAATATTCGTTAGGACATTGTACGTAATTAGAAGATATAAAGAAGAAATAACTCATTTTCTAGATTGAGAGAGTTTACTGAACCATTAATCTAGTGTTTGTTTTGAATATCTAAAGATTAGTAAATCCATTAATAGGAAAATTCCATAAAAGAGACTTAAAAAATGAATCATCACATAAAAGTGATGATGTGATAACATCGCAAGCTCTTGCGATATGTGTCGCAACCTCGATCAGTAATACTGCAGCCTCTTGTGTATACTGATAAACACAGGAAACCCCAATGGGAGCCTAAAGGACATTCAGGGATTCCCTAGTGGAAGCCGAAAGGACATCCGGGGCTTACTTTTAGTCAGTACAGAGTTCTGTTATATTTTGGTTTTATTGGAAAAAACGTCAGAGATATAACATAGAACAACTTCGTTTTTAGATATGCACTATTGTCATCTCTTTGCTATTCCGTTCCTAAACAAATGGCACAAAGCCAGATTGATACTCGATGATATCTGATACCTTTGAACTTACTGATGTGTCTTTTTTCTAATCTACTCTCCAGAAAGGGTGAGCAGTCTGGATAAGTAATCCCTTGGTTTTAAGTTGTGTTTTTGACGTCCAAGTGGTTTCACCGGACATGGATGATTTAGGGCTTATTCCTCGATCCTCTGCATACCCCATAAGTAGCCATAGCACAGAATAGAAACGAAAACCACGGCTGTTAAATTTATTATTTTTGTCTCCAATCGAGTTATTGACCATTTCTCGTGATTAAATGTCCAAATAATCTAATGTTGATCAGTATTAATCTAATGATTCAATTCATATAATTTAATAACTAATGACCTCAACATAATCATAGAAATGGTTGAGGCCATGAAGAAGGTGATACAACACATAGGCTATCCTATCTGCAAATATGGAAGGTCGACTAATGTCCATTGCAAGGGCTACACAAAATTAGGGTCTTAGCACGTACTTTTTGAGGCACAAAAACTCTAAATAGTCTTCAGACCCCACCTCCAGATGAAATCTCTCTGGATCTACATAGAGGTCATATTTACATTTGTTATCCAAATGGTAAGCTTTAGCGATACATCACCAGGTGAGCAAAAAAATTTTTTTTTTGAAAATTTGGGATAAAAGTTGAATCAAAAACGTTGTACAACGTCTTTTGAAATGCAAAGCCGAGTTTAACGTAAATAACGACACAAATAAGTAGAGGCAATTCTCATATGAACACAATGACAATTTAAACACAGAGTCGTCATAATGATTATTACAATATTAGTTATAGTTATAATTTAATTAAAATACTTTGTCACGATGAAAAAAAAAAATGAAATTTCATTTTAGGGACGACGTTTCTTGTAAACAAAAATAATTAGATTTCAGACACTTTTAAGATTTCAGACTTACGGATTTGTTATATTTTTTTCTCCTAGAAATATAGAAACAACTTGTAAGATTCAAGGGACTTCAAAAAGGAATTCCCCAATCTGCCACTTCGTCTACATTTGACTCATGGGGAAAAGACATGAACCCCCGACACTTGAGCAAGGGGGAGGGGGGGAATAAGAAAAACGAGAGCTGAATAAATTCAACAAATAGACCGATTCAATGATATAGGATATTTTGGGGAGAGTATTGAGTTTTCGGTGAGACCCCCTTTTCTTTACGTCTACGCTAGCCTGATTTATACACCACAAACAAAAGATTCAGAGGAATGAGCAGGGCACTGTTTTCAGCAGTAGTACACTATAGGAGCGTAATTTGCTATGAGGCAGGGGAGGCAAGTGTCCTACCAAACCCTAGTGGCGTCTGTTTCGGCTAGTTGTTTTTTTTTTCTCCTTGTGGTTCTACTACGGAACATATTTGTTTTAAATGTCATCGTGTTTTTGCAGAAAGATCTACCAGCTAATGAGTGGACTGCAAGCATAACGCCGGTCATTTGTGGAAAGGGTGGAGGTCGTGCCGAATCTGCTCAGGCAACTGGCACCAATGGTGGCTGTATGGATCAAGCAATTGCAACTGCCAATCAATTTGCTAAAATGAAGTTAAAAATAGATTTAGATACAGTGGGAGATAAGGTGGAAAACTTGAGGATTGACCATAGTTCTGAAAAAATAGTAAAAGAGATAAAAAATTTGAATATTGGAGAAGGTCCAGAAGTTGAGCTTCATGTAGTCACCGGTTCTTTGTGGGACATTTTCTGTGAAGCTGTTGCTTCTTATAGCGAAAAGAAAGTAAAGATAGTAAAAGATTTAACTAGTTCATCTTTATTGAAGCTTAAGAATGGTTCGGAAATAGTAACACATAATGGGATTGCTTTTTATCTTGCCTCAAAGAGTCTCAAAGGTGACGGTAACTTAATTGCAGAAAGTAAGATCTTAGAGTGGACCCTTTTGGCTGAAAAAGAATTTTGGCCAGCAGTTGCTGGGTCGCTTTTGGATAATAAGAGAGCTAAAGACGAACTACACAAATTATTGAAAATGCTGAATGAGTATTTACTGCCACGTACTTATCTTGTCACAGAATTCATCACGATCGCGGACTTGGCCCTAGCCACATCTTTATTTAGTGTTTTGAAGAAAGAAACAGAAATTGGGGAGAAGTTTAAAAATGTTAGAAGGTGGTTGAATACCATTCTTCATCAGCCTGAAGTGAAGAACTTATTTTAACCTTATTGTTTGAGCTTTGGCTTATTTTGCTTGATTTCTTTTGATGAAGGATTAAATTTGAGGCTGCATATCGACGAAACCCTGATGCAGGAGGTCGAGGACGTCCGCAACGTGGTCTCCCCGCGCGAGACCCTTCTGGTCGTCGACGGCCTGACCGGCCAGGTCGCCGTCGAGGTGGCCGAGGAATTCGACGCCAAGATCGGCATCTCCGGCGTGGTCCTCACCCGGATGGACGGCGACGGCCGCGGCGGCGCCGCCCTGTCCATGCGCGCCGTCACCGGCAAGCCGATCCGCTTTGTCGGCCTGGGCGAAAAGATGGACGCCCTGGAAACCTTCGAGGCCGACCGCATCGCCGGCCGCATCCTCGGCATGGGCGACATCGTCGCGCTGGTCGAGAAGGCCCAGGAAACCATCGAGGCCGAACAGGCCGAGAAGATGATGAAGCGCATGATGAAGGGTCAGTTCAACATGAACGACCTGAAGATGCAGCTTGAGCAGATGCTCCGGATGGGCGGCATGGAGGGCATGATGCAGATGATGCCCGGCATGGGCAAAATGGCCAAGCAGGTGCAGGACGCCGGCATGGACGACAAGGTGCTCAAGCGCCAGATCGCCATGATCCAGTCGATGACCAAGAAGGAACGCGCCAATCCCGCCCTGCTGCAGGCCAGCCGCAAGAAACGCATCGCGGCCGGTTCCGGCATGGAAGTGTCTGACCTTAACAAGCTTCTGAAGATGCACCGGCAGATGGCCGATGTGATGAAGAAGATGGGCAAGATGGGCAAAGGCAAGATGCTGAAACAGGCCATGAAGGGCATGTTCGGCAAGGGCGGCGAGATGCCCGTCATGAACGACCCCGCGGCGATGGAAAAGGCCGCCAAGATGCTCGGCAAGCAGCTGCCGCCGGGCATGGGCAAGATGCCCGGCATGGGTGGCGGCATGGGCCTGCCCTCGGGCCTCTCCGGCTTCGGCAAGAAGAAATGATCCCGTCAATAAGTTGACAAAACATTTATTATTACTTTCTGGTTATGTCCTTTTACCTTCGAAGCGCCTTCAGGAAATCGTTAATGAATCTTTAGCGTAGAGAGTAGGGTTTTGAAAGCATATGGCAATTCTCTTGGTATATAGTATATAGGGTAATGTCTCTTCACTAGAGTTTCAAAGTTGGTCAGCAATTTCCCCAAAAAAAAAAACGCTTGTGAGACGATATCAAACCGCCTTTGAAGTAATTTAAAGGATTTTGCAAAATTAAAGTCAGAAGTTGTCTCTGTTTCAACTCGATTTTTGAAACATTTAGCTGTGCACAATATATTCAATTATAGGCTGATATAGAAGTCTGTGGTTTTAGTAGATCTGTGGTTTTTCATTTAACAGCTGCTGACTTGCCGCACAGGTCTATCCATGAATAACTAGTGTGTTCTTGCTATTTTTCTTACATCAGCAGCATCGCTTGATTTAAATGCAAGATTTGATTTTTAATGAGTATTTGTTTTCAAAGCAAAAAGAAAAGCAAACTTCATAAAATTTATTCTTTGTAGGCAAATCAAATTTTACCGATGTTAGGGTCATTAGACGTACAACAAGTAGAAGAAAATTTGCATACTGCAGAAAGAAGACTTTCGGACACGGAAAAAAGAATACAACGTAAGGAGAATCTAACCCAAATGACTAAACAAGGACTCAACGACGTCAGTTCAGAGATAAGTTCAATTGAAGAATGGATTAATGAGCGATTAAAACTTTTGAAGAATCAAGAGCCACTTGGTTTTGAAAGTCAGCCGCTGCAAGAGAGACAGAATCAGGTCAAGGTAATCTTTTCAACCATTTAATTCTTGAGAAAAGTGACAAACAACTTGTACAAGAATGCTTCATTTTCGGGTTATAAAGAGAGTCCTCTAAAGCTGTTTTATCCAGTATAGCAGCTCAATCCATTATATCTATGGTGACCCCCTCAAGTAAGGTCTGTGAACTATCGGCAGGGGTTCCGGCTGCAAATTTTTCATTAATTAATCATTTTTTTCCCTCAGCTTCCTATTCTGGGGTAATATCATTTTACTGACTATCTGGGCATTTTGTTGGTAATAAAAACTGAACTTATGAGGAAGCCTGGACAGTCAAACCCAAGACACAAACAGACAGTTCATTTTTGTTAGCCCAACTGCCTTAGCTAATAATTAACTTCAATTGCATAAAATTCGAAGCAGACAGGAAACCCTTGTAGACTTGTGACGCATACTATAACATCACTTACGGTGGGGACCTACGATTAAGACGTGGTACACCATGTTGTAAAAGATTTACTTTTATTTTTTGTCAAAAATGGATTTTACTTTAATTATTAGGCTTTGGTACTTACAAAAGGCACTAGATATAAATTATGTTTACAACCTAACAAAAAAATCCTTAGTGTTGAAACCAGGACCCAGGGAACTGGGTCCTCCAAACGGAATTCAACCATGGAAGTTTTAAAGGGAACACTTTTCATTTTGTCTAACAGCATTTTTTGTGGTTCCAGGCTATTTATCTATTTTTGTATAAGAACCTTTCCGAAACAATTTTAATTTTTTTATTTCAAAATGTCTAGGCTATTGCTAATTTATGTATTAAAGCTAAGCTATCTTTTATAGGATTCCTCGTAATAGTAGTACAAATAAATAAAAACACAAGTTTTAACAGCTGAAATTCAGGAGCAACATTAAAACTTAACACGAACAGACAGTATTTCCCATATGAAAGTGGTTGTCCCTTTCCGAATGCCCTGCTCTGTACGCTAAAGTTTCTTCAATTTTTAAAATCTTGTATTTCTAACTAAACAGCCTTAATATTTCAGGGCTCTCTCTTAAAAAGAGCGTAAGGAGCCCACCAGGCTGTCCATTGATTCATTGAGGTTCTGGATACCTTCCACGCTGGAAAACTGCGCCAACTGCGCAATAAAGGCTTCGTTCTCTACCGGCTCCAGAGGGTTCTGGTTGGATACCTGGGCAATCATCAGCTCCAGAAAAGCGGTACGGCCCAGCTCATCTTCTTCGGCTCTAGCCGGTGCATTAGTCTGGGAAATCTCATTCAGGCTGCGTATGCCCGGCACGTCTATTTCCATGTGTAATAATTCCCGTCCTGTAGAGTTAAGTGGTGTTGCATTGTCGGTCAGTGCTGCGGTTCTACTGACCCAGGGTCAGCACTCTCTCGGTCAGCGATTTCGCTGTGTTCATAACTTCAACATTGACCTGGAAAGAGCGGCTGGCGGATATCATGTTGGCCATTTCCTCAACCACACTGACGTTCGGGTAGGTGACATATCCGTCTTCGTTCGCATACGGATGTTCCGGCTGGTAGCGGATGTTCATTGGCTTGTCACTCTCCACCACACCAGGCACGGAGACCGTCCCCGGCGTGCGTCCGTCGCTGTTCATCTGGTCCGCCAGGGTTGCCTGAAACACTGGATAACGTGCCCGATAAGTATCCTCGGGGTTTTCCGCAACACTCTCTGCGTTGGCTATGTTGCTGGCGGTGGTGTTCAGACGCAGGGTCTGGGCTGCCATGCCACTGCCGGACACATTAAAAACATCCATTAACGGCATGTTGCTGCCCTCCTTGTTAGTTCGGCTACTTCACACATTGGTTACTCACCCTTAAGCGCCGTCTTCATACCCTGGATCTTGCCGTTCAAGAACCGCAAGCTGGCCAGAAATTGCATGCTGTTTTGCGCAAACTCAGTCTGTTCCAGCTGCACATCGACGCTGTTCCCATCCAATGACGGCATCAGCGGGACCCTGTATTAAGGCTTCGATACGTTCTTCCAATGGTGGATGTGTCATAAATAAACGCGAGATACCCTTTCCACCGGAGATACCAAAAGCGGCCAATTGATCAGGTAATGGCTCGCCATGCTTTTGGTTTAATCTTTCCAGTGCAGCGATCATCTTTTGCTTGCCTGCCAGCGCTGCACCACCTTGATCGGCACGAAACTCACGCTTCCTTGAAAAATACATGACAATGATGGAAGCCAATATACCTAATACAATTTCAGCCACGATTGTTGCGATCCAAAAACCGATACCATGCCCGCGTTCATTCTTGAAGATAACCCGGTCCACAAGCTGTCCAATCACACGGGAAAGGAAAATTACAAAAGTATTCACCACGCCCTGGATCAATGCCAAAGTCACCATATCACCATTGGCCACATGCGACACCTCATGACCTAATACGGCTTCTACTTCTTCACGGGTCATTGATTGCATCAAACCGGTACTCACAGCAACAAGGGCATTATTTTTATTCATACCAGTCGCAAAGGCATTCATCTCAGGCGCATTATAGATTGCTACTTCCGGTACGCCGATACTGGCCTGTCTGGCCTGGTTGTGCACTGTGTTCACTAACCATTGCTCATCGGCATTGGCCGGGGTTTCGATTACCTTTGCCCCAGTAAAACGTTTTGCAGTCCATTTGGACAGGGCCAGTGATATAAATGAACCGCTCATACCGAACAAGGCTGCAAAGATGAGCAAGGACTGATAATTCAAACCGTATTGGTTTAAATATGGTTCAACCCCCAATAAGCGCATACTGATATTTAAAACAATCAGGATGCCAACGTTGGTGGCTAAAAAGAACAGAATTCGAGTCATATCAAATTACCGTACTAAACTTTGATTCCTTCGATAGAGGCAACAGTATGAATATCCTTATCACCACGACCCAAGGCCTTTTGGACATCGCCTTCCTTGGTGACGTCCAGCGGTGTGGTCCGCACCCGGTCGGCGCCATAGGCTGTCGAGAACAAATCCTGGGTTTCTTTCAGGCCGGTCTTGTCGATGTCGCCCAGTACGACGCAAGCCCCTTCTTCGAGGAGGCGCGCGGCAGTGGCCTTGCCGATGCCACCGGCACCACCGGTAACCAGGGCGATCCGGCCGGCCAGGCTCTTGGGTTTTGGCATGCGTTGGAGTTTGGCTTCTTCGAGCAACCAGTATTCGATGTTGAAGGCTTCCTGCTCGTCGAGCCCGACATAACTTGAAACCGATGAAGCGCCGCGCATCACATTGATGGCGTTGACGTAGAATTCGCTGGCAACGCGGGCTGTCGCCTTGTCGCGGGCAAAACTGAACATGCCGACACCCGGCATCAGATAGATGACCGGGTTGGGATCGCGCATCGCCGGGCTGTCCGGATGCTTGCAGCGGTCGTAATAGGCACCATACGCGTCGCGATAGTCAGCCAAGGATTTGTCTAGCGCCGCCACGGCTTTGACAGGGTCGGCGGGCAAAACGAGCGGCCGGATTTTGGTCCGCAGGAAGTGATCGGGACAGCTTGTGCCCTTGGCTGCCAATTTCTTGAGATCGGCCGATCCGACGAAATCCAAAATGGCCTGCTGATCGTCGAAATGGCCGACCTTCTTTTCATCAGCGCCAATGCGGCCGCGGATTTCAGGCATCAGACAGATGGCGATGTCGCGCCGCCGATCCGCCGCCCTAGCCTTGGTCTTCACGCCGCCAAAGACTTTCTTGCCCTTGGTTTCTTTGGCGAACCAAGCGATGGCCTCGTTGATGATATCGACGGTGATCTTGTAGCAATCGGCGGCCGTATCGGCCCAGGTGAACAGGCCGTGCCCGCCGAGAACCACTCCTTTGGCTCATTGAATTGTAAAAAAAAAAATGCCCAATACCTTGGCCATTGTACTTTTAACATCTCCACTGCATCCACCATCTTTACTAATAATAATACTAATGTAAGTGAAGCTATCTACTTGATCAATCTTCATATTACCCTTCAGCTTTACTTATTGACGGTCTAAGCGACTTGGCCTTCTAAACATTAACTTTCAAACCTATTCTTCTGCCCTAAACTCTGAAAACCTCCAAAAATTTGTTCATTTTGCTAACATTTTCATTGAAGACACTCAAATCATCAACGTAATCTAAATCTAGGAGAGTTTTACTTTCTAATTTGATTCCATGATATCACATAGCCTTTTTCGTGCTTCTTAGGACCTGATTCAACACGAAACCAGCTACTAACCTTGTTTTCTACCTTGGCTGCAGCAATGTTATTTTCATTCACAGCACTAACCGCTTTCAAAGAAGGATAGAACATTCTAAATTTAGCGCTTAATCATAATCTATAAAACTAAGGACTCGACAGTGGCGGTTCTGCCCTCTTTTGTGCCCCAGGCCAAATCTTGATTAGGCCCCTCCCCTTGTCTCCAAAAAAATTGTCAGGCCAAATTTAAACAAAATTGTCATTTAATAACAAAATTTGAATACAAAATATTACAAAAAACAGTAAAGTTAATTAGAATCGGTGTACCTACTTAAACTTTCAAGGAATTATGATGAAAACGTGGGAAAATGAAAATTTCGGATTCAATTGGATTCTACATACTGCCAACTGCACCTTCTACTTTATTTTGATAAAAATGAAGTTTTGAAATTAAAAAATCATAATAACTTTAATATCATTTATTCGAAAACTAGCGCCCTACATTTTTTGCGTCCGGGGAAAGTACTTCCTCTGGCCCTCACCTAAAAGTGCCTGTGGGATTGAAGGGGTTTGGTGACTTATCATCGCCTTCCAGAAATACCATAGTCTGGCTAGCTTTTTGACTTCGCGACACTCGCGTCAATGCGGGAGCCGCATTGCTTGCCAGGAACGCTGTAGCTATATTTAAAACTTTTCTTTTAGGTATCAAATCCATCGGCGTTTCTTGGGAATAGAATTGACGGCAAGAACCCAGTCTTACAGGTTACTCGTACCATGTTGGGCACCACCTTGCTCGGCGTGAAGTTCAGTAGCCTTTACATCCTTTCTTCAGTTTTAGGTATGCTAACGGATCATTTCTGCTACTCAGGGGCAGAAGACTGAGCCTCATAGCCTACAAACAACTACGAGCTTAGCTTGACCTTTGATTCCCACCTGGAATTAGCAGGGGCTTCAGGGAAGAGAAAAGTTAAAAATAGACAAACTTTTATATGCAAGTTCTATAGTTAACTGAATAATTTTCCTGACTAATGCTAGGTGACTTTCGCTGTTTATTTGGTTTTTTTGTTATTTATTTAAGAGAAGAACTTGAGTCTCTCCGCTTATAAGTTTTTCAAATTCATTGGAAGTCCCAGAAATTTAAGACCCAGGACATTCTTTATGCTGAATTGGTTTGAACTTCATTTTCAAGGACTAGGTCCTTATCAGTTTCCATACTATTTGATCACGTCATGTGAAACTGACACATACAGGAAAATCCTTCTTGCGTCTGGGGGATTCATTGGTAAATCACCAAAAATTTGTGGGTGCAGTGTAGTGAATGCTCATTCATGTCTTTGCAAAGTATTACGAGCCAATGAATTAGTTTTGTGAACATAAAACATGGATCAGTGTCATGAATAATTCAATGTAAGCCTTTTGTTTTTGGTTTGAAAAACTCATACAATATTATTAAAGCATTAGCTTGTCAGTGTCAGAAACAGGAAAAGGTATAAAACAAATGTTTACTTAGGATACATTTTTCATTTTGTGAAAATAGTTTATTTTTGTTACAAGCATTTTGTATTTTGTAATAAGAATTTGTGATTTCTTAGGATGTGCGCCAGAGGGTGCCATAGGAGTAATATATTGTGCCACGTTGGCCTCAATTGCTAGGAGTCATCAGAAGAAACGCTAATGGGGATTTTTCATTAAGTTTAAACGATTGATTCTAGTGTAAACGAATATTTTTGCAGAAAATGCCCGGAAAATGCCATACGTGAAATAATTTCTGCTAGAGAGTGCCGTGTGTCAGCCATTCAGTTTCTCAGGCTGATAATTGCTTGGACTAACATTTTCTACAGCTTAAAGTTAAGCTGGGAGGTGTTGAAAGAATTTTTCAGCGGTGGGGGAGATTGAAATCTAACATCCAGTGAAAGAACTGATGCATTTTCGTTAAGACCTCTCAGTTATAACTTATTATTGTTTAAATTTGTCTCTAATAACACCCCCCCTCTCGAATTGCTTGCTAATATGGGCTAGCCACACATTGTCATCCAGTCAAAGAAACGAGGCATTTTCATTAAGACCTTTTAGAAATAACTCTTAATATTGTTGAAATTTGTCTCTAATAGCAACTCTTTCCCTCTGGAATTGCTTGCTAGGGTGGGCTAGCCACGTATTGTTATGGTGGCGTGAATATGCATAGCCTTGGCCCAATGAAACGGGGGCATTTCCGTTAAAACCGTTCAGAAATAGCTCTTAATATGGTTAAAATTTACCTCTAATAACAAGCCTCCCTGGTGGAATTGCGTGCTAGGGGCCCGGTGGAATTGCGTGCTAGGGGCCCGGTGGAATTGGTTGCTAGGGATCCGGTAAAATTGGAT
Organism: Alatinidae sp. Z8VKAUB7J3; assembly: GCA_010016025.2. Taxonomy (NCBI): domain Eukaryota; kingdom Metazoa; phylum Cnidaria; class Cubozoa; order Carybdeida; family Alatinidae; species Alatinidae sp. Z8VKAUB7J3. The sequence goes on along the minus strand of JAAAKM020073195.1, from coordinate 176,843,293 downwards.
GCTGCTGGTTCTGTGATTTGATGATTTTTTCATGTTTTTCTATTAATAAAATTTGTCTGTACAATACAAAGCCAGCCCGCTCACCTGACCTTGAAGGACCAGACGGTTCCGGTGGCGTATAACCTGGAATATTATGACGCTCCGGAGCAAAGGTTCTGCCCGGCTGGGGTCTATGAAATCATCTACGATGATGATGGCGAGAATCCGGCCCTACAGATCAACGCTCAGAACTGCGTGCACTGCAAGACCTGCGATATCAAGGACCCGACGCAAAACATCAACTGGGTTGTACCAGAAGGCGGCGGCGGACCCAATTATCCCAATATGTAAGGGAGACAGCCACTTGGTCAGCGTTCCCCCGGCGAGGACTTTCAGAGCGCGGGCACGCGCGATGGCTCGCGGTCGAGCACGTGGGATCGCGGTGGCGGCATCCCTTACACTTGTGGGGCTTTCCGTCGTGGGTTGCCAGACCACGGCCATTCAGACGCCTATCAACGCGGCGAGTAACGCCAAGGTCATGCCCAGCACGACGGCCGGCAGCTATCTGATGGCCCGGCAGGCCTATCGAGCAAGGGACCTTGGTCAGGCGGCGTCGAATTTCGAAGCCGCCCTAAACAACGATCCCGAGAACCCGACGCTCATTCGCCGGGCTTTTTTGGCGGAACTAGAGTTCGGCGCCATTCCGGCGGCGGTTACTCTGGCGGAGCGCGCGGAGCGGATTGGAGATTCCGGCGGCCCATTCATGTTGCTCACGCTGGCGCTCGATGCCGCCAAGGCCGGGGATTGGGCCACCGCCGAAGACCGGTTGCTACGGTTACGGAAGACTCGGCTGAACCAGATCCTGGCCCCATTGGTTTCCGGTTGGGTCGCGGTGGGTCGGGGCGATTACGCCGAGGCTCGGGTTTTCTTTGACAAGGTGAAGGCGCTTTCCGGTTTTGAGGTCCTTGCGCTGTTGCATTCGGCGCACGCGAAGCGGCTGGAAGGTGATTTTAAAGGGGCGGGCCGTGCAGCCACGGCGGTACCCGCTCGGCGCCGACGGCGCGCAGCGCCCCGATGCCGAACTCGATGGGGCTCTTCACGAGCACGCGGTGCCGGCTCGCCGACCGGAAGGCCGGCGCACGGAACAGATGCTCGAGCGTCACCTTGATGTCGAGCTTGCTCTCGCGGAACACGCCGGCGAGCGACTCGATCTCGGCGTCCGTCGGATCCGGGTGCGAGAAGAAGCGCAGCAGCTTGCCTGCGATGAAGCGCGAGCAGGCGGGCAGCGCCACGAGGATGTCGACGACCTCCTCGCCGCCGAACGTAACGGTCTTGCCGTGGATGGTCTTCTCGCCCTCGTCGTGGAACTGCGGCCGGAACACGAACGTGTGGTGCCGGCTGCCCCAGCCCGTGAACGCGCGGGCGATCTCGCGGATGTCCTTCTCGGTGTAGTTGCCGATGCCGAGCGTGAAGAGCTCCTGCAGCTCGCGCGCGTAGTTCTCGTTCGCCTGGCCCTTGCGGTTCGAGTTGCCGTCGAGCCAGCGGATCATGGCGACATCGCGGCTGATCCCGACGACGAGATCGCGGAAGCTGCCCGCGCCCTGCGTGCGCAGCAGCCGGTACTGCTCCCACATCAGGTGCGGGTCGAGGATCTTGGCGTCCGACGTCGCGAGGTGGCCGTGCCAGAAGAACGCGAGCTTCTCCGCGAGACCGGCGGGCGCCGTGAGCATGCGCTGCATCCAGGTCGTCTGGATCGCACCCGGCTCGTAGGGGTCGAAGCCGTCGGGGTCGGCGGGCACGGGGGTGTCCAGCTCCGCCAGCACGAGCTTCAAGGCGTCGTCGTAGGGGAGCTTCGACCAGGTGGCCCAGGTCGCGGCCTGCGGTCCGAACCCGGCGCGGCGCAGCAGGTGGCCTACGGCGGCGGCGCCAACCGCAGCTACCACGAGGGCAAGAAGAAAGTAGAAGGCTTCATGATATTAAATAAAAAAAACAATAAGAGGTTATAATTTAAGTGTTTAAATCTTGTCAAAGAGGAGAAAAAAAGAAATTTGTTTTCGTACAAGAAGGGAGAGAATAGGAAAAACTTCATGAAGCCGAAGAAAGTTGTTCAAAAGTATTTTATGTTGGATGTTGATCCTAGTAACACACTTATTACATTTACAACTGTATCGTTGAACTTGAGACAAAAGGTTTTCCACTGCCAAAATACTAGGTCTGTGTCAATAGTTTTTGGAAAATGCCGTGCCAAATAATTAAAATTCTAACTTGGCAAAATACAAAGACAAAAGAAAAAAAACATTTGAGCAGGCAATTTCTTTTTATTTAACAATTATCCTTTATCAGCCCGAATATTTAGCGGAATTTAAGGTAAAATGTTTTTAGCGGGTAAAAATTTAATTAGCAGGCAAAAAATATTAAGGCTTCCCTTTAATTTCACCATTAAAATTAATAAAATTAATTTGACAGCATTGACTGCGACAAAACCTAATGGGGACTTAAGTCTCTAATAAGACGGACAAGCATAATATTATAGCCTTAAATAAACGTTAGTCAAAACTAATTATGTTACAAATGTTTGAGTGTTATTTGGGTCAAATGTGTTCTATTTTATTGGTACAATTTTGTAAGAATTCGTTCTAATTTACATAAACCTCGCCATATATGATATATACGATGCTAACTCATATTTTAATTGTACGTGGCAAATCTTAGTGGGAAAAAGTAAAAAGTACTGAACCTTCCGCAGGCCCTCGGGAGATGTCTTTAAACTGCGAAAATGTGTCCCTTGTTTAAGTACAGTATTTCTTATTGATAAGTATGCATACATTTACAGAGGAGTGGGAGGGGAGCATCTGCAGGTGAAATTTTCCATGGGGAGGGGGGGCGCGAAGCGCCCCCACCAACTAGGTGTTGGGGTGGCGCGAAGCGCCACCCCAACAGCTAGTTATATATAAAATGATTACTTTCAATAAAATTGCTTTACAACTACTACTACTACTACTTCCAAATAAAAGCAGAAAATGATATAACTTGATAAAACTAAAGATCTGAGAAAAATTTTACCAAGAGAGCAATCTTACAAAAAGGATGTTTTCTGTTTAGTTTATGCTATGTTTCACTGAAATATTTGATTTTGTGTTCTAATGTCATTACCTTTTGGAAAAGGTCATTATAATGATTTTAGGCCACATTTTCAAGGCCTAATCTTATTGATATTAGGCATTTTAATTTAGGTATTTTTCCAGAAGATAGAAATTACGTTAGAAAAAAACTCCAGATCGGCCAACATTGAAGCAAAATCATATCCACAGCCAAAGGGTTTTAACGTCATTACCTTCTAGAAAAGGTCCGCTATAGCCTAATGATTTCTTGTTGAAAATGCTGTTGCCACTACAAAATATTACATATTCTGTTCAACAACACTTCCAGATAAGCTTGAAGTAGTCAATCGATTTCTTTACGAAAGCGAGAAACGTCATAAGTTTTAAAATGTAATTTTACACTACATAACAACTAAGAAAAGCAACCTGACTAGGTGTAGGAGCTATTTCCACCTGACTAGTGGAAATTGCGGTAAAGAGAGGGATAACACGGTATAGACCCAAGATAGGATCAACGTTGTTCCGGTTTATTAATCAATTTCTCTACAATTTTCAGGGATTTCGTAATTATGGGATTTCGACTAATGATGATAAGGCTGAAAAGAGAGGTTAATACAAAACTCATTCACATGGTAGCACAGCACTTGACTGGAACACGGTCAACTGTATGGGTAATATAACATATGGCAATTCCGTTAGAAGAAAGTCGACGTATTGACTGGTCTTTGGCCGATTACTGATATTCCAGTTGCTGTTTACAAAAGTAGAGGGATTGGGGGCTGCCTGGCCATAGATTCGGGCGCCGGACGGGCCGATTAATTCCTCGTCGTCGCTCTTAAAGGTGATCCGCGCGTCGGTAACGACGGCTCCGGGAGGAACGTTGATGTTTTGGAAACGGAAGCCGGCTACGTCGCCGTCGTTATTCAACTTATTATTGTATCTGGTTAGGTCTATAGAGCCGCCGGGCAATTGACGGGCGTCGTCGCTGGACGACAGGATAGAAGATTGCACGGTAGAGATCGCGCAGTCGTTTACCGTAAGCTGATAGATAAACTCGTCGGTAGAGCCGTCGGGCTTGGTGACCTTTAGTTTTGCATTTTTCGTACCGGGCGTGCTCCAGCTAGGCGAAGCGGTAGGACCGGTAGCCGAGCCGGGCGTCGCGCCGCCGTAGAAGGTCCAGTTGTAAGTAGCCTGCGAGTTGGAGCTTTCCACAAAAGCGATTTCCAGCTGGGGCGCTTGTGAAGAACCGGAGTCGTAAGAATAGGCGTCGCGCTTACCCACGCCTGTTACGATAAGGGCCAGGCTGTTGCCGGAAGACCAACCGGAACGATTGACGATTTCCTGAACGACGTCGGAGATATCCGTGGAGGCATACCAATTGTCTTTGGTCCAGGAGGGGACGTCCGACCAGGTATTGGAAGCAGACGTCAGCGGTCGATTGTAAATATCGTAATTGCTGCTGGTAAAAGCGCCGGCATTATCGGTATCGTGCGCTCGAAAAGTCAGACTTGTAGAACCAGACTGCGAGCTAGAGGCCTTAAACTTGATCTTGGCGCTCTGAATAATCGCGCCCTGCGGAATATTAAGGCCGCTAAAACGCATGCCGACCCGCTGATCTTCGCCGGAAGCGCCGAGTGATAAGTGGTATGTACCAGAATAGCAGTGCTACGGTTCAGGTCATGAATGAGGTTGGTAGCTGGTTCCGTATTAAATCAGCAGTTACGTTTCATCCCATTTATATAGATGATTTTGATGCACTTCGTCCCAAAAAACACGAAAAAGGCTATGGGAGAGCATGGAATCAAATGGGAAAGTATAAATCTCCTAGACTTAGATCACAATTGTGGCTCGAGCATCCTTGGTGAAAATATTGGCAAAATAATGATTTTTTGGAAATTTTGCCAGCTCATGGCGAAAAAATAGGCTTGAAAATTAATGTTAAGAAGACTAAGTCGCTTAGACTGGGAATAATTAAACGTGAAAAGGTGACGTTGGGTAACCAGAAGATCGATGAAAATGACAACATTACTTATCTAGGTCAATTATGGTTCTGAAACGTGGGCGCTCCAAAATACTGAAAAAAAAAATCCCAAAGAAATTACCTACGGACTGTTTTATAAAACCCGCTCGACTGAACACATTTCAAACAGTATTCTACATGAAAAGTGTGGTTCTATCCCGCTTTCTAGGGCTATAAAGAGAGAAAGGTTGAGATGGCTAAGACACGTTCGAGGAAACAAGACTGCCAAAGATCATCCTTTTTGGCCAACCGAAAAGGAGGCAGTCCCCAAATTGGTTGGTAGGATATCACAAGGGGATTCGGAACTTCTTTGTTAGGTCTAAAAAGGGAGGCTTTAAGCAAATTGGGATTGAGGAACCCGCTTAGCAGTGTTGCCCTCAGACGGCTTGGCGCTGCAGTGAGTTGTCAGTAGCAGTTAACACAGACCCGAATTTTTCGGCTTTACACTAGGGAGGCTTTATAAACGCAAAAAGTTAATAATCTTCACCATCGGAAGATAATTTTCCACCCGTCGAACTTAAATGATTACACGACGGTTTATTATCAAAATGAGATTGTATCTAACTGTGAAATGTAATATTTGTATCTGTCTTAAACTTATTCCTGAATTCAAGAATAGAACAATTAATTGTAAAGACACAATTAATTGTGTTTTAATTGTAAAGCATGGATCATAATAGATCTTCTACAGGACTAATAATTTACCTTAACTAATTCTGCAGGTGCAGACATAATTTGCCACTGTGTCGAATTTCAGCACATGCCTGAATGGATTTGTTTAATTTCGTTCTGTCACAGATTTACAGTCTAGATATGAACTGCCCAAGGTGAATAGTTACGTCTTTCATGTCAGGCATTAATTGATATCAGAACATATCTGTGAAATGTTAATTTAAATTTCAGTAGCATGTTAAGGCTACGTATCTAGATTTGTATGTTTGTCTTATTCCCCTTTTTTGCACTTTTGTAAAATTAGGAAAACATGCGATTGTTTATATTGTTTTGTTTTCTTGCTCTTCATCAAAATTAGCAAAACAGCCTATGGTGATTAACGTGGTACAAATTTTGCACTATATCTACCTTATTTTTTAATACAGATAAGAGAAGCAGCGCAAGCACTATTGTTGGCGGAGCTAACTCGCCTTGGCGCCAGAGGCAGAAAAGAATTGCTAGATGTCTGGGCTCCTTTTCTACCCATTTACAGTGACGCATTTGCTACTTCTGCTTTACAGACTGGTGCCACAAATGGTAAGCATGCAATTAAAGACCAATTGGGTTGTTCCAGTGTTGTTTAGTCGTATTGAAAGAAAAAAAGCATTTAAAAAAGTATTTACTGCTTCTTGAATAGACTTTATCTTGCTTTGAAGAATGATTCACCTCATATGCAGTTATGCATATTTTCCCTATAAAACGTTAAAAGATTACACAATCACACTCACTCCACCATAGAAAACTATAAAAACTTGCACACAAGCTAATCCTCCTTGCGCGGCCGGCAGTGGTGCTAAGCTTTGCCATTCTTGTCGTTCAAAATGATAGACCTCATGCTTTGCTAAATTGCCACCGCTAACAGTTCGACCTCCGATGGTATGAATCTGACCATTCAAATTGACACTACACGCGCTGTTACGTGCTGTGGGTAAAGGCGCTCCTTTTGACCAGGTTAAGGTATTTGGATTGAATATATAGTGAAAATCGACGTCCGTTTGGTCTATCCAACGACTATTCTCTGCCATGCTTTTTGGGGTTCGGCCCCCGACTAGATGTACCTTGCCATCATGCACCGCACTTAACGTTTCCGCTAATGGAGAAGGCATTTCAGCTATTTTTTTCCAATTTCCATATTTGAGTTTATTCGACTTAGACGTGTCAGGATTTGCGACAAGTTCCAGCACATCAACAGTATTTTTCCATGCACCATTTTTGCCAACAACAAAGCCACCAAATGATAATAATCTATCGTTAACTACGATAAGCATGGGATGATGCCGCGGTTCAGGTAACTTTGGCGCATCTACCCACTGCTGACTCTCTAAGTCAAAAGCCACTACGCGGTCAGAGACACCGATGTCATTTTCATCGACATCAGGTGACAAGCCTCCAGCAACAACAATGTGTCCGTTATAAAAAGCGGGATAAATTTCTTGCACCGCATAAGGCAGCGGCGGTGCTTCAAGCCAAGCCTTCTGTTTGCTTATACTTGTGTTATCCCCGTTAGCATTTAAACCAGTGCAGCAAGCTAAAAGACTAATTGCTAAAAGTTGTCGAAGCTTCATGACTTATTGTTTCCTTTCTATTGGTAATCTATTCATTCAGATTAATTCGATAGTTCGATTTGGTTTTGAAACGAGGTATCAAAACCCCCTTGCTACTTGATTCGTACTAGGGAACAGTTCTCCCTCGAAGTTCGACGATAACCTCTAGTGATATCTAAGCAACTACTCAAGCAACTCCAGGCCTGATTTTTGAAAATTACCAAGCAATTGCAGGCCTGACCCCGAAAATGGAGTTGCTTACAAAAAAAACACGTGTACCCCTAGTGGGGCCTGGACCCCCATTAAGAAACATTGTCATAGCCTCACGCAAATGTTTCAACGTGGAGAAATCGTTGTGTTGATGTCCCAGTGCTTGTGGTTTCCAATCATAGTCAGGTCGTAGGATACATGATCAGTTACGGATGTGATGTCTGTTACCATTAACAAAATCTAAGTTGCTGTGCCGCTAGGAAAAGCAATTTACTTCACGTGTCGCCAGTACTCTCGATATCTGACTCGTTAAGTTGGTTTCATAGTATAAAATAAAATAAAACCCGCCTCGAATGGTAACATCAAATGTTTGAGGCCTCTGATCCAGTAGTAGCCAAAGCCTGACATTCAACCCATCTTTAATCTGCACATGGCCTTAAAATGGTGCTCCATGCTGCACATTCAGACTTGAGATATCCGGTAGGAGTTTGGTATTACACGTTTAACACCTTAAATCTCTTGATTGTAAAACTGAGAAGACGTAAGTTGGATTTCTTAGGAATAGAGACACGTATAGAGCTTTGGCGAAGCTGACGTTTTAGCGTAAATTGTTTGTGCTTTCAATTAGCACGTGCGCTTTAAATTTTCAAGTGCCTTGAACTGCCGTAACACTGGCCTTCTCCATTACTCTCATAGCCACTACCCTGCAAATATAGAGTGTCACGGGCCTCTACAACTTACAATGCTTTACTCTCTTTATATCCTTAAAATTCTCCATCACCTACTCAAAGCACAAAATTGCGTTGATAAGATTTCAAGAGATGGTATGGGGCAGCCAAAATTTCGTGTTGTCTGTATGTCTAACCGCCCTTTATTAAAGTACAGCTCTCCAAGTCGGCACCGCGCTTGGAAATCATCAGGCTCTTGCGTGAGCAACTTTTCGAGTTCAACAATTTCTTGGTCTGGATTAAGCGGTTGTTCCTCGGATCCTTCTTGAGGAGTCTGCTCTTCTGTTTGGATAAGCGTATTCTGTTCTTCCATGGTTGAATTCTCTCTTAAGGTGTTGGCCCATAAGCAGGCGTCACAGGTTGATAAACCATTTTTTCTTGTATCTTTCCTCGAAGTTTCCCCAGGGTTCCCCGTTTATCTATTGTTAAGAGCATGAGTCCTAACACGACCATTAAAGTCAAGTGAGATAGTTGCAGGGCATAGCCTGCCATAAACATCAAACCAAGGCCATAACCCGCCAGCCTTCCAATGATGACTAATTTGATGACCGTATAAGACCAACAAATGAATCCTGCCATATAAAATGCAAAGGGTAGGTAAAACGTATATCCCATCCCCATTTGAAAAACCCATCCAATGCCTTCGCCAGCTTTTCGTACATCTTCAGCAGCTTTGAGGCTATAAAGTGAAATAAAGTAATCAAGGAAAAGAAGGAGGAAAAAAATCGTTCCACCACTTATAAGAAGTGTAAGCCCCCATTTCCGTTGTTGCTTATTCTTCGTTCGCAACGAAGTACTGCCATATGCCCAAAAAACAAGAATACTCGCTAGCACCATTAAGGCCTCTCCAGTGCGATTGACTTCATGGACTAAGGGAGGAGCCGTCACTAAGCCAAGTAACCCATAGCTCGTTGTGAGGGTTTGATAATAAATCCATCCACAAATACCAAGAAAGAAACATCCGACAGTCAAGCGCTGGGTCAGCAATTTGTGAGTCGTCATGTATTCCAACATGAGCACAATAAGAACCCCTAAAGATATCACATTATATATGACTGAAACGCCAGTATAAAACTGGCCGCCGCTTGCGAGTTGTCCGAACGCCAGCGGAATTTGGTAACACCCTGACCGTCATCTTCGGGACGATTGGTGTCAGCGGAAACGGCGCCGTCACTGAAGCCGTATATCATCAGAGGCTTGCCCACTCTGGCCGCATATTCCAATGTTCCACCAATAATCTGGCCAACAAAGAAGTCTTTGCCGTCAGTTTCCGGCCGGGGATCCTGGTGATAGTCGCGCCCACCGTACTCAATTGTACCGGCACCACCATAACCATTTACCACCGTCTTCATCACCGCAGCAGCCTTTGCGAAGTCACCGTCATTAAGCTCACCATTCGGGAAAATGGCTTGCAGATCAGCGTCCGCGTCAGGGTCGAGATCTGTCGCCGAGATTGGTGTATTGAACGTCGCAGTGGTCTTGTCGAACCCACACTGCACCAGTTCTTCGGTGGCATCTGCTTCCGTGATCTGCCCCAGCTTCAGCGCTGTCAGCGCTGCACTGGCCGCAGCCACCCGTCCGTTGGGGAAGCCCTCGGTGGAGGCGCCACCGGCCAGGCCAATGGCGTCATTGCGGTTGCGCACCCGGGTGGGCCTCAAATCGGCTTGAATCATCGACTGCGGTGCATCCGACCGACCACCCGTATCCGAGTTGCGCGTGCCGACCGACACGGCAAACTCGCCATTGGCACCAGCCCTGGAGATACCGTATACCGGGTTATGCGGGTTGTTACCGGTATCGTTCTCAGAACGTGCTGGTATCACAGCCCCGTTGATGTTTGCCGCCGTCGTTGCAGAGACGCGCGTCATCATGCCCCTCAGAAAAGGACTGTCGGAGTGGAACGCAAGACCTAATGTCCCGTCGACAAAATCGTTCGTCTGAGTCGCGGGGTTAACGATGGACGGGATCATGTCACCCGGCAAACCCTGCTCACCATAATCCCTGAACAGAATTATTCAGGCTGACTACCCCCTGCCGACACGCAAACTTCTTAAGACGCCAAAAGAACATATTAACGATATAGTCACCTAGTTGCATTTTAGTATCTTCTACGATTTAAGCATTATCTTCTTTTTAAATCTCTTTAATTACACTTTATTGCCTTCTCTACTATTGTATCTTTCCTCATGTCTATATTAGAAGTTTTGACTTGAAACTTCTTTGCTAAAAATCCTAGCTGTTTTTTCTAAATTTCCTGTTTAAAACATCATTCACTACTTCATAACCTATTTCATTTAAACCGTTCAATTTATCTTCTGCTTTATAAAGTTCTAAGCTCACTAATTTCCCATCCAACTGTTCTTGGAAATTTACACAAAAATTCACATTATGAAGTCTATCAAAGCCAAAATTATCCGGAAGGTTTTTAGAGTTCCTAAATTTCATCTTTAGACTAACAAAGCAACATCTTTTTTACTTGCAAATAAAGTTATTCCATTCCTCATCTATAATATCAAACTCTAAACACACTCTAATACTTTTCTACTTCACTTACTTTCCTTTTATTATCGTAAAATCAAGCACTCAGAAACTTACTGTAGAAGCCTCCTCTCTTAAACCAAACTTAAAGCGTTTTTGCTAATTTTCCGAGCTGCGTTTCGAACTTTCCTATCTCGGGCATTTTCTCCTACTTTGTAAACTATTTTCCTAAAATATTTTTCATCAATCGTCTAAATTGCGAAATTTTGAACTATCCAGTTTCACATCCAATTGTTCTTAGAACATTCCTCTTAAATTTTCGTCTGAAATATACCAACGTCCTAACTACCCGGTGAGCATTCACCTCTTCTTATTCTCACAAGATCAATCACTCGCATACTTCTTATAACAAACATGAATAAACAGCTAAACTGAAACTTTCAGTATTTTATTCTTACTGATATACTCTTGACTGCAGTGGCATCAATTGGAGGGGCAGGGGGCAAGTGTCCCAAAGATTCAAAAAACTGCTTCTTTTGATATTTTAATCAAAAAATGCAATTTTTCGGTATTTTCAACGAAAACGTTGGAAAAGAAATAAAATCCCCCCTTCAGATTTTGTACAAATCCATTTTCCCTCTCCCTCGTCCAAATTATTTTCCTGAATTAATGCTAGTAATTGAGAGTGCTCTAAAAAGTCAAAAAGAATTTTCTGGTTTAGCTACCCTTGGAGATGTCTGCTTTGTAACATACCAAATTTTGAATTACTTTCGCAGAAAAGATATACGTTAAACCTTTCACGTTTTTAGACTAATTTTGAAAGCCCTAAAATTTACTTTATTTTATTATCTTTGTAGTTTTAATAGACCTAATAAATAAACCTAATTAATATACCTTATAGTCAATACCCTAAGCCTAAAATTGTAAAACTTAATGTGCGGTATTGACAGGTTTTAGTTGATCTGTGAAACTTGCATTTGATTTTACAACTTGTTAAAGTTCATCTGTTTAAAATCTTTAAAATAAACTATATTTTCCCCTTTATTTTATTTTAAAATATGACCCTTAATACACAGAAACAAATCAGAAATAAATATGTTCTTCTTAAGTTTTTTTGTTAAAATATACTTGTTTCTTTCTCTTGGTAGCTCCGGTGTTATAATTAATAATACGATTTATAAATCCCAGAAGAGTAAAAAAAAACCTCGGCTTGCTTAAGTTTTGAACTTGTCCAAGAGGAAAAGGGGTAATATATCACCTAGTTTTTCCTTGCTCTTTTGTCTCTATCTCTCTCTCACTTTAGGATTAATTTCTCAGCCTGACCTATCTTAAACTTCCGAATAATTAACCAAAATGAATTACCTTGAAGCTATTTGTAAAACAAAAAAAATTTATAATTTTTGTTAATATAGCAAAACATGTTTAATGTAAAAAGTTATTTGTTGGCCATATTTGGGAGAAATGCTGTGTTTTATCTCCGTTAGACCAGAAGAAAATTCAGCTATGACCAAAGGTCACAAGATAAGATTTAATAACGATAAAATATAGATTAACTGAGATAAAATAACAAAGATAAGCCCAGACGAGACAAATTGAGCTTCAGGGTCAAACTTGAAAACAAAACGAACACAAACACAGGTCAAAACAGAATATAGAGACATTTTACGCTTACGGTGAAAATACACTCCAAGCTTTAAAACAGAGGCTTACCTGAAAAAACAAACACAGAAAACAAAATTCCAGAAACCCACATTGTCACCGGTCGTCTTAAAATTTCACTAGATCTTCCTAATTCGGTGCTTGTCTCTTTAGATAATGCTGCCAGAAACACTTGGAGATAAGAAAAGGCAACGAAGAAATGCTCTTCCAAGGATTTCTAGGTAGAAACTAGACTCCGAACGAATTGGTATTATTGTAAGAAGCTATCTGTAAAATATAGAAACTAAGAACAAGCATTTTTAGAGACATGTTTTGTAATTGCAGGTATTTGGACAAACAGATCCAAAACAATTTTGCCATAATATTATCTAATACTTAGGTTTTTTTTTAATGAAGTTAGCATATTTGACACATCCGAATTAATACTTCTATTAGCTATATGAGTTTCTTTTTCTGTCTTCAGGTTACGCTGCTAAATAAAAAATAACGTCAAATCCATGGTTTAAAGTTTTGGACCCAGATGCAGCGCTTTTTAGGCGAACGTTAATGAAACAAGGCCTCGTTGATGTTAAATAAAAAAAAATTTGCTGTATACATTTTTTTTGCTCTTTTTCTTAGAAGAAAAAGAGCAAAAAGTTTTTTTTCAGTGTAGGAATAGACCATTACGTATCCTCACGTACAGTTCAGTGATTAGTTTGCAGATGTACTACAGCGTTCTCACAAATGTCGCTCATAATCTGTTGTGAATGAAGCAAGCGACAAGAGGCCGGTGATTCGAGATCACCAGCCTGCTGGCCGCTAAAAACCGGAATAATGAACAATCGTTAAGCCGATTATTTTACTTCTACGCTAGCGCCGGCTTCTTCAAGCTGCTTCTTGATGTCTTCGGCTTCTTCCTTGGTAGCGCCTTCTTTGACAGGAGAAGGAGCACCTTCGACCAGTTCTTTGGCTTCTTTCAGACCAAGACCGGTAACGCCACGGACAGCCTTGATGACGGCAACTTTATTGTCACCAAAACCAGCCAGAACAACGTCGAATTCTGTCTTCTCTTCAGCAGCGGCAGCAACCGCAACAGGTGCAGCGGCAGAAACGCCCCATGCTTCTTCCAGTTCGTTGATCAGTTCAACCAGTTCCATAACTGGCATTTGACCTAATGCTTCTTTGATTTCTTCACGTGATACAGCCATTTTATTGACTCCTATTAAATATAAATTTGATTAAAAGTAAGTTTGTATAATTCTCTCGATGAATTAAGCAGCGTCTTGATCGCGTTTTGCAGCCAGAAGTCGTGCGAACTTGCCTTGTGGTTCGGCAATGGTGCGAACGAATTTTGACATCGGGGCTTGCATAAGACCCAGAAACATAGCGCGTGCTTCATCCAGCGAAGGCATCTTGGCCAGCTTTTCTATATCCGCCGCAGGCAATAACTGCCCATCGATGGATACGAGCTTCACGACCAATTTGTCATTGTCTTTACTGAAGTTGCGAATGACCTTGGCAGCTGAACCTGGCTCATCATTAGAAAACGCCAGGATCAGTGGTCCGGTCAAGCCTTCCCGCATGACCGTGAAAATCGGCCCCGTCCTGAAATGGGAGCGGTCTATGCAGAGACGTGACGTCACCGCAAAGCAGGGTTCGCAAGAGGTTGCGGGCGACGGCGATTCGCAATCCTCCAAGAACGATATTGCAGATTTTCTCAATGCGGCCCGTGCAATCGCTCCTCAGGCGGGTGGAGGGTCAGGACGACTGGTGTTTGCACTCGACGCCACCATGAGCCGGCAACCGACGTGGGATGCTGCCTGTCGGTTGCAGGGGGAAATGTTCAACGCTGTCGGTCGGGCAGGGGGGCTGCAGGTGCAGCTTGTCTAGTTTCGTGGATTCGGGGAGTGACGATCCTCAAAGTGGGGCAGTGACACCAACCAACTGCGTGACCTGATGACCCAAATCGACTGTCGCGGCGGTCACACGCAAATTGCCAAAGTGCTGAAACACACGCGTGAAGAAACGGTGCGCAAGCCGGTAAGTGCGCTGGTCTATATCGGCGACGCCATGGAAGAGAAGATAGACCGGCTTTGCCAACTTGCCGGGGAACTCGGGATGAGAAAGGTACCCTGCTTCATGTTCCAGGAGGGACACGATCCCGCCGCGCAAACGGCTTTCCGCGAAATCGCACGGTTGTCTTCGGGCGCCTACCTGCGGTTCGACAGCAACGCCGCTGGTGCGTTGCTCAATTTGCTAAAGGCGGTAGCGGTCTATGCATCGGGTGGATTGAAGGCACTGGAAGGGCACCGCAGCCGCGAATCGCGGCTCCTTTTGGAACAGCTTTCAGGACGGTGAGGGCGACCGCGTCGTGACGTATATGTTCTATACCGTGGTGTCTGCCCTTCTGCTGGCCGGGCTGGCTGCTTTGTTCGTGCGCATGGATGCGCGCCAGCTTGCGATAGTGATGCGCTTCACGTTGCCTGTTCTGCTGACCGCAACCGGTATCGTCCTATTTACGATAAAGTTATTTACTGGTTTATAAAGTAGAATTGAGAGAAAGAGTCAAACTTTAGTGTAAAGAGTGGGACGTTGAGGAGGGAACAGCCCCTTTCATACACAGAGTAATTTCTGTTCGTTTTAAGTTTTAATGTTGCTCCTTACTTTCAGTTAAAAAACTTGTTTTTATTATTTAATTATTGTCATTAAGACATTTAGCAGAAACTGTATTGGGTCTCATGCCCATGGCCCCTTGTAGGTGAGGGGCCAAAGTCTTACTATTTCCATACCACCCTAAGGAGGCCATTGGATCTCAGTCAAGGCTGGTGGGAAGTAAGATTTTGTGTCATTTTGCAAGTCTAAACCAATCTAACCCCTTGCCTTCAGAAATAATGTCTTCTTCACAAGATTTGTTATTCAGTTTGGCACCTCCCTGCTGAAAAGAAGTTTTTGAAATAGAATGACTAACACAATTGCCTTTAAAAATCTTCCCATACCCTCCCTCCTGCTGCTGTGGTTGCTATGCCTGGTTCAACGTGTCCCAATTGCAAAATTTACGTTTCAAAACATTAATGGAAAGGTTTGTTGAATCTTTACCAAATTCCTGTCAAAAGTAACATTTAATATTCTAGCTCAGCTATTTTCAAGCCAAGGACACATTTAACTTCTGTAGAGAAGGAGGAAGGGCACCTCTAATTTTTTCTTGTCAAGACTTCTTGTCAAATTTCAACCAAACTCCACAAAAAGTAAAAACTAATGGCCTAATTGTGGTTATTACCTTAAATTGCAGCTAGGACCATTCTAAGGATAAGGGTTATAATTGTTCCTTATGGGAGCTGGGCCTGTTTCGACTTCTGTAGATCCATTGAATGTTGATCCATATATTTTTGCCATCAGAGCATTCACCAGAGGGGAAATTTGTACACTTAACCAAACTAGTGATGAATGGGTGGTAGGATCTTAATGAAACTGGAAATATAGAAAGGGTGTTTTAAAGATAAACTCAATCTCCTAGTAGCTGATGATTCTAAAATAGTACTTCAATTCCCCATACCCAACAAATAGCTCAGACCACTACCCCACTCAAGTCAGAAACAGTTTTCAATTAAGTCACTGAAGCAAGGAAAAGCCCTTGGCCCAGACGGAGTTACTTTAAAACTCATTGCTATCGGAGGGAATGAGGTAACATATCTCTGTACCACATCATTGTTACTGCGGTGTGGGAAACTCGCCATGTCCGCCGATAGTGGTGCAAGGCTGTTATTGTTCCCATTCTCAAAAAAGGGTCAGATAAAAAATGTGGAAACTACCGTCTAGTCAGCCTCACGAGCCATCAGTCACGTTTCCTGACAAAAGTCCTACTTTAATGAATACAAGCAACAACTCCTATTGCCACTGGGGAATATCAGGCCGGTTTTCATCCTGGAAGATACACAATCGATCAGATGTTTCTTATTCGGCTATTTATTGAACGATACTCAACCAAGAGCTCTACCAAACATATTTTGATTTCCGTCAGGCATTCGACTTAATATGGCACAAAGGACTTTGGCATAAACTCCTTCTCTTCGGGATTCCTTAAGAGATGGTCCAGATAATCAAGAGTTTGTATGACCAGTTTCTAGGCCAAATAATAACCGCTGATGGGTTGTCAGAAGAGTTTATACTTCGTCAGAAGTACTTCAGGGCCGCATCTTATCACCACATTTCTTCAGCCTCTTTCTAAATGCCGTTCTGTCAATGACACATTCGGGATATGTTGCTACTATAGGAGGTTGCTGATAGACAATCTCACATATGCTGAGTATAATGCTATATTAGCCAACTCCTCACAAGAATTTCAGGCACAATCAAATAAACACTATGATGGCTGGCATGATATAGGTGCATCATACATGTTTCGTGTTCGCTTGAGGGTATTTTCTTTAGAGTGAACTGGTTTACTATTGTCAAATGTACTATTGAGTGGCAAATATACGTTCTCCCCTCTCTTGTTCTTTTTCTAATTTTTTCAAAGTCTCTTAATTCTTATTAGATACGTTTACGTTGATGAAGGTCTTGCTGACATTTTTCAGAAGTGTAACAGTTTGATTATGCAGCTCCAAGGAAACAATATTGATTTGGTGCAAGCAAAGAGTGCGATAATGTCCTTCATGTCTAAATTGTGGTTATTCCACCAAAGCATTTGTCGTCTTGAGTTCTTCCATTTTTCGTGCCTAAGAAATCACATGGATGCCACTGATGATGAATTAATGGTATATACCTAGCATACGAAAGCATTAAAGGCTGACATGGAAAAGCGCTTTTGTGATCTGCTGAATATGTCCTTTCCTGTATGGTTTATCAATCCTTTCGTGGTCAACCCAGGGTCATTAGAATTGCGCCTCCAGGAGGAAATCGTTAATTTGCAGACAAACGCAGCTGCCAAGAATCGCTTTCAGAATAACGACCTATCGCTTTTCTCGATCTCCGACAACACAATGTCTGAATTCCCCCTATTGTGTGAAGCGCAAAAATGCTGGTTATCCCGTTCCCAACCTCTTACCTAGTTGAGAAAGGATTCAGTGCAGTCACTCATCTTTTAACAAAATACAGAGGTCGTCTGGACATCTTCCAGCGTGGTGATCTTTGCCTAATGTTGACGGAGCTGGAGCCGAACATAAAGAAACTCGTGGCGCAACATCAGCCGCAATGGTCACACTGATAGGGTTTGACTAGTTGCTGTTTTTCGAACTGTTTCGTATTTTTTATATTTATGGATGTTACGGCGAAGCCAAGAGCTGGGAAAGAGAGACTTATAACATTTACACAGAGAATGGAATTTGTTTAAACTGATTACTTTCTTATTTATACTTTGATTGCATACATTGAAATGGTTTGTTTTTGCTTTAAATCAGGTGATGGATACTGATCAGTTGCTTGGTTACCAAGGAAATATCTTTGCGTGTAATTAGGAAGGATTGATATCTTTGACTTTAGTCTGGATTTTTATGAAAAATTTTTATATCATTAACTGAAACATTGGACGTGATTAAAGCATTGATTTCAGCGAGAGAACAGATTGAATGAATGTCATAAAAATGTTATAGATCCAAGGGTGGACAACCCCACCGGCGATACATCCCTGCATAGCCTCTCCCCCCAAAATTTAGCTTTTCATAAATGTGACTAAGCATAGGGTTGCTAAGTAGTCTGATTTAATTTCAAAATGTTTAATTGAAATGATTATGATGTTGATTTTGGCGACTGACCAAGCATAGTACAGGAGAATCGAAGCAACCACTGTCGTTAGTGTAAAATTTCTTCCCTTTGAAATCAATTTTACGTAACAACTATAACTATAACAACTAACTTTTACTAGATCCGCCATTGCAAAATATTACTCTTTACATCTTCAACACTGGTAACTCTTATAATTATAATAATTATATTCTATGCTCGTTACGATATCACAGTAAATGACTGACAAGAAAGGAAGTAAGATCTTAAGAAATAAGAACTAAGAAGTAAGGCTGAGGGAACATTGCTGTCTGCTTACAATTAACAATGCTACGATACAAAACTTGTCAAAGGCATTGTCTTGTATTTGAAAACGAGGCTCTTCCCATTAAACATATTCGAGTGGTCTGGGCAGTCAGTTGCATGCAAATTGGTCTAAACATGAAATGTTAGATGTTATTGAAGAAGTGCGATGGTTTGGTTTGTGTACAGTTATTAAAAGAAAGGATGGCCAGAAGTTGCCCAATCTGGGATTTGAAGCGGCGGATCAGTTTTCCGAACCAATTTGTTTCCGGTCCACCGGTCGCATCGTCTCGTGACGCATCGATTTCGGTAAAATAGTAGGCCGTACCGCGGGTGGCATCGCGCGGCACGGTCACATACAGGCGCGTCCGACTGTCAAAGGCCTGAAACCCTGCATCCGCCGTTCCGGTCAATACACAAACGTGATTGTCCTTGCTGCTGACCCAGAGGCACGGCAACAGGCGCGGGTCTAGCTTTTTCAAACTCGTTTTGCCGGCGCTGCTTTCATAGCCGAGTGAAACCAGGACATTGCGTAGATCAACCAAATCAAGCGAGTCGGCGAAGTGCGGCAGCGCCTCGGCCACATCGCGAGAAACACCATGCCACCGAAGTGCCTGAAGCAAAGGCATAAGGCATGCGGCAAAAGGAGAGGCCGCATGGAAATGGCCCAGTTCCTCATCGCGCAGCGCTGTGGCCAGCCTTTCGACGGGCGCGCCGGCGTGGCCGCGCGGCATTGTCAGCGCAAAGCTCACGCCGCAACCGATCCGACGGTTGCAGCAATGCTGCCAGATTGTACCGGCCTTTGACCTGCGCCGGAGGGTACCGTCGTCCTTTCGACTGCCTCCAGCCCATCGGCGGACAGGCGCCATACCTCGTCACACAGTCGCAGGAGAGAGGGCCTAAAGCTGACAATCACCATCGTCTGCCGGCCCTTAATGTCCATCAGCAGCTCTCGCAGGCACGCATCAGCCGCGTAGTCGAGGCCGGCATTCGCATCATCGAAGAGGATCACCGGCGGGGCGCCGATCAGCGCCCTTACGACGCCTATGCGTTGTTTGACCCCGTCCGGCAACGATTCAACCGCGCTTTCGGCCAGCGGTGTATCCAGCCCGCGAGGAAGCCCGGAGACGATTTCCCGAACAAGATAGTCGGAATCTCGTTTACCGTACCGAGGCCGACTTTGAGGCGAATCGGGCGCGGTTTTTGACTGGGGATGGCGGGCAACCCGTTCTGGTCCTCGGGGCCCAGGGAAAGTCGGTGCTGCGTACGCTCGTCTTTAGCGTCGGGGCGGTTCAGGTCACGGAAGGCGTGCTCGCGTCGGAGCATCGCTTGCGAGCGTTTGGCAAGACGCAGACGGACCAACTTCTGCTGGTCGGTAGCCAAAGCGGCCAGAGCAGTGCCTACGCTTTTGATCACGAGTCGCGTGGGGTGGAGCCCATTGGAATTCAAGTTCCGGAGAAATTCGTAGCCAGCAGTCCGGATGGCAACTGGCTGGTGGATCGTATCGCCGGATCCAGAAGGATGTCCTTGCATTCCGTGGCTCAACCCGAGCGGAGTCAAGCGCTGGTGGGAGCGGAAGATGTCTTCTTGTGGCGGTTTAGTGGGGATAGTCAGTCGCTGGTTGGGGCGGCGCCGAACGGTCAGGTCTCGGTCTGGAACCTGGGTGATCAGCGGAAGGTGCTCGAATTTCGGGACGGGGATGACAGTATCGAAACTTTGGATTTTTCCCACGATGGACGGCTCTTAGCCGTGGGTTATGGGGGGCGGAGATTGGTGCTCTGGCAGATCGAATCGGAGCAAGCGAGTCGTCTGTGGGAGCAGGGGACCAGCGATGTGATCAACGGCTTGGCGTTTTCTCCGGATAGCCGCTTGTTGGCGCTCTGGACTTTTTCCGGAAAGGTCCTGTTCTACGCGGTGGCAACGGGGGAACGCTTGGAGGGCGTCATTCAACGCGGGGCCAATATCGAGATGCTGCACCACCGGGAACAGGCGATGAAGGCGCACGTGCTCTTCAAGCGGGACGTCAACTACGTCGTCCGCGAAGGACAGGTGATCATCGCAAACCTGCCCATACTGCAGCCCGCGCAATTAGATATAAAACGCCGCAGTGAAGGCAAGGCACCGTGGAAATTACTGAGGTACTTTTTTCCACGGCAGAGAAAAAATTCTGACTTATATGATGCTGTAAACAAAAGCACCCCTTGAAAAAACTACCAGCCTCCTATATAATTTTATTATCGGTGGTATTGAAGTAGACTACTTTCTTCAGAATGCTTGTATCTATGTCTTTGCCTACCTGATTGCCTTTGATTTTGCCCCCCTCCTGAATTTTAAAAATTGGTTTTTACTCCCTTTAATTTTCGCCCCCTCCTGTTGACTCTCCAATTCGCTCTTTTTAATTTTCGCCCCCCTGGGGGCGAAAATTAAAGGGAGACGAAATTTGAAAGGAATAAGGTATAACATATTTTAGTACTGCAGCTTTTCTATATCGGAAACTATATGCAAACCACTGGCTTAATGGATATTTTTTTGGTTTACAATGGAATATAATTTTTGCTAAAAGATGATGAATTCAGCCAAACTTAAATATTGTACATGTTTTTTTTTCTTTTAAGTTAATTATAAGCGATATTTTTGCATTTTTGCATTTTTGCATTTATATATATATATATATATATATATATATATATAAATACAAGTATACGTTAACTCGTACGTTAACATTTTTAACAATATCAAGAAAACCTAACTTTTCCTGCAGTAATATGTAGTTTAAGAGTAAAAATTAATTTTTTGCAACACAACTTTTTAAAAATTTTGTCTTGAAAAGTGCTGAAGCTGGTATAATTTCTACCTGTTGTACTTTCCCATTCTTTCTTAAACCTGTTATACTTAATATAAGCTTATGGCCTTCTTGATTCTTTGTCAATTTTCAGCAGAGCGTAATTATACTATCATCTATTTAACGTCAAACACAGTTCAAAGGCACAGAGAGAGGGGAAATCCCTATCGTGCAATCATTAGATCATATTGCTGTGGATGATGTAAGATTCACGACACTTCTATCAACTCGAGCGAGCGTTGATAAGCAGAAGGTTCTTCATCGTATCAATCAGGGGGCGGAAAAGCAGGGTGTGAAGTCAAATTTTGAGTAATGGTATCGGTATAAACTTTTTTACTAATGCCAAGGCCAGTGCCGGTTGCCGGTGCCGGATCGCAAGCGGGGGCCTTATGCCGTAAAGTGATTTGGGGGCCCTTCCGTGTAATTGAGTGTACTGAAGTGTATGGGGGCGTGTGTCGCGGCACAGTCGATACCCCCCATAAAACTGGCAATGACCAAGACCGATACCATCTCTGTATGTAACACAATATTGTTTAAAGTATTGCGCACTGACTTATAGAAGTAGCTTAAAAATTGAAGCTTTTCTCATATTTAGGTAAAATTATGTAGTCCCTCGTCTTGAATAGGCCTAGAAAATCAGCGTGCTTGTGGTTTTTTAAAAGTGGGTAAAAACAATGAAGGAAATTAATATCAAATTTATGTATCAAATTTAAATATCTGCGCTCCTTACAGTCTGTCTCTTTATGGAAAACTAGTAGCTTTTTATGATGCCATATGCAAAGATATAGCTTAAAAGTATGTACTGCAAGAAGACAGGTTAGTTATTTTCGTTCCCAAGATACCACACGGCACTGTTTTCAATTGGTTGCTTTACAATGAGACCATTCACCGAAACCGTGTTCTGCCTTATTCCTCAGTCTAATTGGTAATCAGTTAATGCGCAACCTACGTTGAAGACCTAGAACAATTTTGCTTGGTTTAGCTATTAAAGAGTTGCGGTACTTTTTCCGTACTGGAAGATCAGAATGTTACAGCTTTTAAGGGCACTATATTATGAAATCAAGGCTCTTGCAAAATTTCTTGCAACAAAATGAAATTTCTTGCGAGAAAGTGAAATTTTTTGTAAGAAAATAATATTTCTTGCAAAAAATTAAAATTTTAAAAATTCAAATTTTTTTGCAAGAAAATGAAATCGTTTCCAAGAAAATCAAATTTCTTGCAAAAAAAAAAATTTTAAAACTCAAAATTCTTGCAAGAAAATGAGATTTGTTGCAAGAAAGTGAAATTTCTTGTAAGAAAGAAAAAATTTCTTGCAAAATATAAAAACTCTAAAAATTCAAATTACTGACAAGAAAGTGAAATTTCTTGCAAGAAAGAAAAAAATTCTGGCAAGAAATAAAAACTCTAAAAATTCAAATTACTTGCAAGAAAATGAAATTTATTGCAAGAAAATGAAATTTATTGCAAGAAAATGAAACTTATTGCAAGAAATGAAATCTATTGCAAGAAATGAAATCTATTGCAAGAAATGAAATTTATTGCAAGAAAATGAAATTTCTTGCAAGAAAGTGAAATTTCCTGTAAGAAAATAAAACTTCTTGCTAAAATTAAGAATTTTCAAAGTTCAAAATTTTTGCAAGAAAATGAAATCTTTTGCAAGAAAATCAACGTTCTTGCAAAAAATAAAAACTTTAATGAATAAAATTTCTGGGAAGAAAATAAAATTTCTTGCGAGAAAGTGAAATTTCTTGTAAATAAATCAAATTTCTTGCAAAAAATAAAAATTTTAAAACTCAAAAATTCTTGCAAGAATATGAAATTTTTTGTAAGAAAATAAACTTTCTTGCAAAAAAGTGAAATTTCTTCCAAACAATAAAAATTTCAAAAAATGAAATTTCTTGCAAGAAAATAAAATTTAAAACTATAAGATTTATTTTTGGAAGAAATTCCATTTTCTTGCATGGAATTTAGTTTTCTAAAATTTTTATGTTTTGCTGGAAAATACAATCATCTCGTGATACATGCGAAAGCTAATATAACAAGTCTCTATTAAGTGTAAAACGGAAGATGTTGGCGACGTACAGATATCAGTGTCTCGTCAATTACGTGAAGCCCTGGGTAAACCTAACAACGTTTTTAGAAAATACCCAATGTTTTAATTGAGTGAAATATTCTCTGTTTGCACCATAAACGACTTTGATAAATAAAATGTCAGAGCACTGTAGTATCAAAACAATTAGTGACTATAAATCATATTTGCAAAAATGTTATGACTTTCATACTATTTTTGCACCATCACTATTGACCTCAGGAAGGCTTTATTGTCATCCGTGCCCAGGGTTCGTATTAAATCTTTTTCAAGGTTTTATTAATTTCATTCCTGATATTGTTCCCTTGAGTGTTTCAGTTGTGGCAACGACATATTCTACAAATAAAGCATAAAAATACAAATGATAGAAGGACAAATGCTACACATATTGAAAAATAAGTAAATGATAGATAACACTGTTCAACAAGTTTATTAATCGAGCATATGTTTTTTTCTGTCGCATGTAGCTTCTTATGCTGATTTCAAATCCGTATTCCATCCGTCTTCAACGCATGTGAAGTTTTTAAGATGAGATAACTTATTGATTTTAGCTGCATTTTAACGGCATAAAAAATGTTTGGATAATGTAGAAATCATCCTGATGTCTTTTTTCATCTCTGCGGAGAATTTCCCGTAAAGCGTACGATAACACCTGAGTCTAGAAACATTACAAGCTAAACTTCGGCTGTCCGCTAGGAAATCAGGACAAGTCATGAGCACCGCACATTGTCCGCACAGCTTGCTCAATTGGATTACGTGAAGATCGTACAAAACGAGGAAGATATCCATGCCTTTTGCCATCCCATGATTTGGAGGGAGCCAAAAGACCAATTAATGAACAAGATCGACGAAGGCCAGGTAGAGCTTCTTGCCAGCGTTGACATATTTCTCTTGGAGCTGCCTGACAATGAAAATGGTGTCGACTGTGCCCAGGCCCTCCATGAAGCCAAATTGCATGTCAATTATCATCATTAACAGTATCATCCAATATTAATGTCTATCTTCCATGCTAGCATTGGTTCGACAGAGTATGTTAGTGGCTAACTTTCTATCTGATCTAGACTGAGTTAGGTCTCACTGAAAGTTTATATCAGCAAATCTGCCATTACAGGCAACTCTGTGAATTGCGTCCAGCCATTGGACTGGATTGATATGCCCTTATTAACAAGCTGGCCTTAATACGAAGAATTTGAATTCTCATCTCAACTCTAATTATCAAATGCATTTGTGTTTTATATGTAATTTTGGTCATAGTGGACTAAAGTCAGTAAGGAAATGTTATGATGAGATTTTAAATAAAAAACAAAACATAAAAATGAACTTAAGATATATTATAATTAACGAGGAAATTTATGTAACAAAATATTAAAACATAACAAAATAATATAACATGCTGGATAACAAAAAGTTATTCACTTTTTAACAAATCGTTGATGTTTGTCTGCCATGCGTGCATATGAGTGTCGACAAACTGGCTGGTTAAATGGTCAACTCCATCGATAGAGTGCTTCATAAAATGCCCATCGTTCTTTTCTAAAGCAAGTACCTTAAGTGAACCAAATCAACATCAGGTGTTAAGCAGAATTGATAGTTTTTAAGCAATTCATTGCAGTCACTCTGACAAGGGTGTGATACACGGGTCCATCGGTCGTTGCGTCATGTTGATGACACTTCTAGTCCAGCGAGAATATCATTGTTTGCCCATATCACACAGTGTTTTCATGGGCCACAGACTACCGATCACTGCCTGTAGTTCGCAATTCAAAGCAAAAATTTGTGCAATGTTGTGCTTGGTTAAATAATACCTTGCTTGGTTAAATTGGTATAATAAAGGTATAATAATACCAGGGATAATAATACCTTGGTATAATAAATAATGTATTAAAGATAAAATTTATCATAAGTAGATCAGACTGGTGGCGTCGTTAATATTCTCATTGCTATAAACTGTGGTATTTCGAAATGCACTTCTTAGGTAAAGGTCTTACCCTTTATTCCACTTTCTACGTTTTTCGGAAAACTGCCGCTTTGAATAACATATGTTCCTTGCCAAAGACAAGTAGGGGATTTGGAAATAAAGGTTACTTTTGAATGCCGACGAATTGTAAAAAAATCAAAGGAGCAAAGCAAAATTTGAAATAAAATGTCTCGCAGTAATTGCAGTTGAACCTCACAGATAAAATAATGATTTTATTTGATGTCTGGACACCAGGGCGGTAACATAAATAAATTGACCTTGGAAATGTATCTCGCAGGTAAAATTAATTTGTCCATATCAATTTTTCAGACCCTGCTGTGATTTCTAGGTGCATTTTCTCGAAATGTTTCGTTCTTGTGAACCTGCGTTTTCTTCAAGTACTTTTACGAAAAATCAGCTTAATTGCGTAAAATCGCATTGTTTTCTTAAAAAAGCATAAATTGTTTTGTATTGTTCTTAACAATTTAGTTAAGTCGTTCTAGACATAAAACATAAGTCAGATTTTTCAAGCAGTCCTTTCACGTTTATCATCAAACAGTTCGTGGTAACGAACTGTAGGAAGGAGCGACCCGACTGAATAGTAACCAAAACTCTAAAAAATGGAATTTGATACCGATATCTATACCAAAAGAATCACATTTTAATGCTAATTTTAAATATATAAGTTTCATCAAGTTTAGTCTTACCCATCAAAAGTTACGAGCCTGAGAAAATTTGCCATCGACGTTATATGCTTTACCGGTTGAGATCTCCATTTTCCCAAGGAAAGAGTAGCAAACAAATATGATTCAATTGAAATTCGCTACTTACGACGACAATCAATATAGCTTTCGCGTGCCAAGACTCGAGCCCCCGTGTGTCGTGTTTTCCCGAAATGCAAAAGATAGAAATCTTGAAAAGTCCAAATATCATATGCAGCGCCAATGTACTGCCTCAATGTGTGCGATGTGGGCACTATGCATTGTTTTTTTCTTTCTTTTTTTTGTTTTTTCCTAGACCTTTCTTCTTTTTTTCTTTTTTTTCTTCATATAGAAAGAGTTGTCGCAGAAACTTCGAAAAGGATTCATTTGACTGAAGTTCTAATTTCAATTTCTATTGCCCTTCCTAATAGTCAAAAGTGATTGGAGGGCAAACAGGCCCCCATCACGACCATCAGTCAAAATTTTGACATAGTAATTTTGTCTAATTATTTCTTTGAAGTAATAAGTAATTGATTATTTCTTTGAAGATTAAACAACTCCCCAGACCCCTTAAAGCAAGTGTTGTAAGTTATGCCCCGGGGCATATAATGTTTTTTATGGAAAGAGTGGTTACAAAAACTTCAGAGGGGGCTCATTGGATCGGAAATTGAAACTTCTAGTGCCCTTTTTAACAGTCGAAATTGATTGGAGGGCAATCAACCCCCCCCTCACCCATCATTCCCCGGAACAAATACGATCAAAGTTTTGAGATCAGTCATTTTGTTTAGCGTGTTTAAAATGTCCAGTAATTACATCTTTGGGGATGTCAAGCCGCCCAAGGCCCTCAGGGCAAAAGCTATATCTTATGTTAGCATTATTAACATTGTTAGCATTATGGTTTTTATAGAAAGGGTGGTCGCATAAACTTCAGTTGTGGCTCATTAAATTGGAAATCAGAAGTCCCACGGGGTGCCGAAGGCACTCCGAAACCCGGCCCCTCAGCTCGCGACAGCCCGCAAAAGCCGTTTACGTGCGGGCGGGATGGAGCCAATCTCGACCCCGGTGAACACATGCAACGTGTTCATATCGCCATCGACCACCGCGTGATCGGAGACCCAGCCGCCCATCATCAGATAGGTTTTCAGCAATGGCGGCATGGCGCGGGCAGCAGCTTTGAGGTCAGGTTTGCGCAGGCGGCGGCGGCCGAACGGAAAAATCCGCGGCGCTTTCACCCGCGGCAACCAGCGCGTGGGGGCAAGGTGGCGCTCTTTCAGGAGCGAAAAGGCATCCGTATAGGCCCCGGCCTCGGTGCCCGGAAAAGAGGAGCAGCCAAAAAGCATCTCGACCCCCTCTTCATCGACAAATCGGGTCATTGCACCCCAGGCGACACGCAAGATGTCGGGATCGTGATGATCAGGATGGATGCAGAACCGGCCCATCTCCACCATGCGCCCCTCGAAGTCATGCAGGGCGGACAGCTCGTAATATTGCGCCGAATATGTCGCCTCGATCTCGCGGCCATCGCGCAAGGGTAGAAGGCGAAAACAACAGACGAGATCGCCGGTTTTTCGTTCCACTACAAGAACATGGCGACATTTGGTGTCAAACGCGTCGCCATCAGGCAGCGCCTCATCGCCGCGAAAACACACACTTCTGAGCGCCTGCGCTGCGCGAATATCCTCCGCACTCTCAGCGTATCGGGCCACGTAACGGCCCCGGTTGAGGATCGGCATCATCAGGCCTCCTTCGCCCGCCCCTTGGAGGGCGCCGCGTTCCACCCTACATTGGGCACTGAAATCGATTTACGCAACGCCTGTAACGAAATTCAGACAGGTGGAAAGGAGCCGGCATATGGTCGAAAAAGTTGTCAAAACAGATGCTGAATGGCGCGCGGAATAACTATATTACTTACCATAAGTAGCACATAATAGGCCCTAAGTTGTTGATTGTTTCCAAAATCGCAGCTACGCGCCATGTTGTAATGAATTGTTTAGTCTGTGGGATTGACCATGGAATATGTGCCTCGATTTGATTAGGACAAAGGAACAATGGTTGCGTAGCAACATTAACGGCAGACTTAAGTCATACGGTAAATCATAGTGCAAAAGGGAAGAGATGAAACAATTTTTGAATGTAGATTACGGACGACATGATAGAATGAAAATTTAGTTTAAAATTCGCTCGAAATTTAACGATTTGTTTGGATTTTATGTGCGATTTCTCGCGAGGGCAAAGGGAGATTGTCCATACAAGTGTTACAACAGGAAAAATCTATGACGTAGAGGAAATAATTACAGATACAGGAAACAAAAACGAGCTTACAAAAACGAGTCTATAATACAAAATATAAATGTATTTAAAATAAGCAACAAAGCCACAGATGCCTACCCAACAACTTTTGCGTCAACAGAAAGACATTCGGACTGTCATCAATACAAACTCCTCTTGTTACGACAAGTAAACAAAACCGACGAAAATGAAATATTTTAACGGCTGAATATTTTTTGCGGAGAAGATACTTGTGCTGCCGAAAAAGACAGACCAATCAAAAAACTATCATTGTTGAAGGATCAGTCTTTAACTCCAAGGTACCAGGTTGTTTATTCCAAGGTTTGTACGACATTTTCCATCCAGATAAGACATCGTATACCCACCAAAACAAATTTCTGGTATCCTGGTATTTTAGTACTTTGCTGTATTTTTCTAATTCGACTATTATTGCTACTCTTAATATCTTTCATTTGTAACCTTTTACCCACAATAATACCTAAATTGTATTCCATTATATTCAAAATTTCATCAAGGTTTGATTTCCTTGTTCCAAGCTCGCAGATGCTTCAGGAGGAAGATCGTAGCTAGAAAGCAGATCTTCATCGATTGGACCATCATGTAGAAAGCAAATAAATTCAACGTCCGACTGAACTTTGCTCAAAATACTAAAACGAGGCTAAGCGCCACGCCAAAGAGTATTGAAGTCAACAATACAGTATTCAATCTACTAAGAAGCCTTTGCAGCCGACAGCAAGCAAAAACCAGAGTAGAAAGATGATATTAGATTGGCTCGCTATCAAGAAGGGAGTACAGAGAGAACCACCTTAATACACAAAATTAACGTGTACACGAATTAACGCGGCTTTTTTTAACGTTGATCTGATTAATGTTTTATAAACTAAAAGTGCATTTTGATGGACATTAATTAACGTATTATCAGCAATTTAATGTTTGAACGACATTAATTAACGTTTTTAAACGGTCAAACGTTAATTAGTGCCATCG
This sequence comes from Alatinidae sp. Z8VKAUB7J3, assembly GCA_010016025.2. Classification (NCBI taxonomy): domain Eukaryota; kingdom Metazoa; phylum Cnidaria; class Cubozoa; order Carybdeida; family Alatinidae; species Alatinidae sp. Z8VKAUB7J3. Next base: position 176,813,998 of record JAAAKM020073195.1, on the reverse strand, counting down.
TTCATTAATACGTGTGTTAATGAATGACAAAAATCAAGTACCATAAAAAACATTTTTCGCCGGAGTGTTCTCCTTTCCCTGAAATGTATGTGATGCTTACATAAAAGTGGCTTAAAGGGCAACATTACTTAAAAATCAGTTAGAAAAGTTTAAAAGATGAGCACCAAAAATAAAACCATCATGTTGGAGATCTTAGTTAAAGCACTGCGGTTTAACAGTTGCCCGTCTTCACTTTACTTTCTCCCAGAATATTGACTTGGAATTTAGAAGTAAATGGTTTCAACTCGCGCAGTTCGACATGCATCCCTAGTTGTCATTTCCCTCCAAATTTCATATACCTCCAATTCTGCTAAGAGCGAGCCACACAATGCTGTGGTACTGTGGTATACTTGTAAAACAAAGAGTCTCAAATTCACGAACAAATTCTATAGACACTGCAAAATGACCAACCAAAATGAGATTTCAACATATTGCTAAAACTGGGGGGCTAAGCCCCTCTGTAACCCTCAGTGGCTACGGGCCTCGTCGCCAATCTGCATTTCCTATCATTTTTAGAGAATGTCGGCTTACACGAGCGGGCATAATGACACATCCAAAGCAACATCCTTAATTTTTCCATGCTTTAATTCTTTCTAGATATGATATTTTAATGACACGATGTTACGTTGAATCAAGCAAGCTGAAAAAGGAATATAGTCATTGTAGTGATCTATGTTGGATGCTAACAGATATTTAAGTGGTACTAAAAATCATTTAGCAGCAGTCTTGAGCTGCCTTACACTTGCATGCTTTGTACGAAAACCACCTAACATCCTAGTTTTTAAGTTGTCCACAATTGATAGAACTTTATATTACCTTAAATATATGCCCCTATTGAGTCACACCCTACGAGATCCAATAATGCTGGATTAACATGGACACGAGTTCTAAATAGCTGTTTTGTATTTTATTTTATACATTTTACTAAGGTACGGAGTGAGACAGCTGGGTGATGTTGTGACATCAGCTCGATTGAGATGGAATATTTACATGTGCGACGCAGAGAAGACGACGAGGTTGTAGGAAGAGCACTAGCATGGAAAGTTCCAAGAAGAGGACCTTGGAGAAGACGGTCGAGGGCCTGGTTGGAGACAGTACGGGGGAACATGAGAGCGTGTGGACTAGATGGAGGAAGATGTAGGGGTAGAACAGGATAGAGAGCTCTATCAACAAAGCAAACCCCATGAAGTGGGGAATTAAGATGTTAAATGAAGAAAGAAAAGTATTATGTTACTCTTACTTTTAAAAAAAGCTGCAATATTCTCATAATATACAATATTTATATGGATGATCATTAGCTACACCTGCGCTTAAAGCAGTGGAGTCATAGATCTTAGACAGGAATTTTAAATTGTAAACTCTAACGTGCAGTGAGCTGAAACAGAGAACCACGAACTTTGGGGAAATGGTTAGAATTTTTAACGCCAATCGATAATACAAGTTAAACTTGCTTCTTTCCCAACGTTACCCTCTCATTCCATTCCTATCTATGCTTCTCGTTACGATGCTAAGCGTAAGACCAACAAGATTTGAATATCCATATTCATAGCGAAGTCACGACTATATGATAGTACTACGTCAACTGAACCTATAAATTACAAAAGCACGCAAACGGTACATACAAAAAAGATAACGGGGGGGGGGGGTGGGGGATAAAACTGTGTCTACTATTACAAAAAAGGCATAAAGCAAGTCCACCTACATATAACTATTACACCTCAAACTGTGGGGACATGGTAGCCACGTAACGGCGTTTTAAATCTAGGAAGACTTACCCTAAACCAACCTTGTTAATGGAATTATTCATCTTGGGGATGAACATAATGTCTTGTTACCACCATGCCATAAATACTGCACAAGAGCTATATTTTTCTTTCGTAATTAAGTAAAAAGGCAACGAAGACAGTTATTACTTAACAATTCACAAGAACAACTGAGCCGCAGAGGGAGACCCCAATACTTATCTCTCAATCAAAGACCCCCGCTGAGCAGTGGGCCCGGCATTGAGACTACCCTAAATAAACAGAAAAATCACCAAACAGGCCAACTAATGAATAGAGGGCAGGTGGGATGCCCAAGGGCGCTCCTGAATTTTGGCTACCGGGCAGAGAAGAAAGCCGTGAGGCAGACGCAATCTCACGGATTATGTAGAGCATCTGTCATCAATGAGAACAGGTGCTACATCCATTCCTTGCCAAAAGACCGCGACTACTTATCCCTATCATTTTGGTGGCATCAAACTTAGTGTCCATGTAAATTTATAAACATTCGTGACAGTTTAGTATGCTAACACCTAACTAGATACACCATGTGTTATTGTCAAGAGCCTCTATTTCGTGTAATTAGCCTCGAACTTAAAAGGTCATACTATTATGTTGGGACTTAAGCATTAGTAGGCGTAACCTGGTGGAGTTTTTTATAAATCATTCTTTCTGTAATCTTGATCAGCTGAAAAAGAATTTAATATCCTCATCTTTAACAACGGCTAAATTTTATATCTGTAGTCCTCGTGTTTGCGTAATATGCCAACGGTTAAGGCTGGTTTATAGTCCTGCTGTGCTGCATGATTTTACAGCATGCAGCAACTTTGGTCATTCACTTCATTCTCGGATGATGTCATCTATACAGCAATATTGAAGTTCCGGGTACGTCAGGATTGTAGCTGTGCAGCAACCTTTTCCGTGTTAAAAAAATCGAACACAAAACCCCTTGCTATGTAGCAAATTGGTGAAACTGGCGTCGGAGTCTAGTGATTACAGCGAGCGACTTATCGAAGTGAGAGTTTATGATTGTTTCTGGGACTGCTATCCCAGATGTAGTCAAAGAAAATAATGGCTGAGCCAATAAGTTATATAGCTAACAGATTTGGTTTACGAGAACACGAGAAAGAACTGAAAGTTAAATGGCAAAGATTATGTGATGGTTTCATTCATGTAAAGAGATTTTCAAGAAGTGAGGATTATGCTTCTCGTAAGCCGACATGGCAATTTTACAAACTGATATCGTTCGTGAGTCACTCTTGGTAAACTTTGTGTTCTTATGCATGTTTTAAAACAGTCTATGTTTCAAATAGTACGCTATTTAAAGTCGTCTTGCCTAATCTATCGCTAAAAGCAACTGTTAGCGGTGAGACTTAAGGTGTTAAAACTTGTAAAGCACTTGCTAAGGACTGCATGAACCAAACTGAGTAAAGATGATTATTTCCTTGCTCTGGTGTTGCACCCACGACACTCTCGCCGAAATCCGGATGCGGCGCACCGATCACCGCACTTTCCAGCACACCGGGCTGCGCGTCGAGCACCAGCTCAACCTCTTTGGGATAGATGTTGTAGCCGCCCGAGATGATCAGATCCTTGCCGCGCCCGACGATCTGCACATAGCCGTCCTCGTCCAGGCGCCCCAGATCGCCGGTGATGAAGAAACCGGAGTCGCGCAGCTCGGCGGCGGTCTTTTCGGGCATCCGCCAATATCCCTTGAAGACATTCGCGCCGCGCACCTCGATCATGCCGACGGCGCCGGGCGCGACCGTCTCTGCGGTTTCGGGATCCGTCAGCCGGATCTCGACCCCCGGCAGGGGCTGGCCGACCGTGCCGGCCCGGCGCTCCGCGTCATAGGGGTTCGACGCGATCATGTTGGTCTCGGTCATGCCGTAGCGTTCGAGGATGCGATGCCCGGTCCGCGCCGCGAAGGCCGTATGGGTCTCGGCCAGGAGCGGCGCGCTGCCCGAGATGAACACCCGCATCCCCGCCGCAAGCGATTCGTCCAGCCGCCCGTCCGACAACAGCCGCGTATAGAAGGTCGGCACCCCCATCATCATCGTCGATTCCGGGATCGCGGCGATGATCGCGTCAAGATCGAAGGACGGCATGAAATGCACGCAGGCCCCCGCCGCCAGCGCGGTGTTGAGCGCGACGAACAGCCCGTGGGTGTGAAAGATCGGCAGCGCGTGAATCAGCGTGTCGTTATCGGCGATGCGCCAGTGATCCACCAGCGCGACGGCGTTCGAGCGCAGGTTTTCATGGGTCATCATCGCGCCCTTCGAGCGCCCGGTGGTGCCCGAGGTATAGAGCAGGGCGGCAAGGTCGTCCGGCCCGCGCGGCGCCGTGTCGAAGCGGTCCGGCAGGGCGTCGAGCCCTTCGGTCAGCCCAATTTCAGTACTTTTTGGGGCGGTTGTTTATTTTTTCGGGTTCTTTATTTTAAAAAAGAGTGTAAGCCATCTATCTGAATTGCGAGGTCCGTTTCTAATGTTCCATTTACAATCCTAATCCACTGACGTCACTAAAACATCAGAAAAGTGATTACAACAAAGGGATGAAAGTTTGTGAGTTAAAATGGGTTGAGAATATTTTGGAAGACAGAACTACGACCACTTTTCAAGTCTCCATTTTTGTTATCCGATTGAAAAGAATTAAATTTTTTATCTTTAAGACAAGTCTCTACATGATTTGCCTCTCAAAATCATATCTTACAACCCCTTTCCGATCTCAAAATTAAACGTATGCAGCACACCAAAACACAAATTTCTTCCCTTATAATGCCTCTAAGATGTAATCTTCCCAGCTTCGTTTAACATAACGCCCTCTATATAATTTAAAGCTTCAATACTGAGAATAGTGAAGTTTTAACTTCTTCTTTCGCCTTATAACTAAGAGGGCAGCTCAACGCTTCAGTGTTGACCCATCTCACTTCAACATTGCGGGCGTATGCGGGCATCTAACAAGCAAAATTCAAGGGTTTTCTATAACAATAAGACATGGTGGGCTCTTATATAATTCCGTGTGTAATTGTGCACTAGACAAGCTAATATCTGCCCCTTCATCAACCCTACACTTCGAAGAATCTCTCTTTTAAAAGATCCATAAAATTATTAACTTCAGACCCTACCCCTCTGATCGACACTAAAAGTGTCTTCAAAAAATACGAATGTTGTTCATACCTTATCAGGTTGACCCTCGGTGATGCCGCGTTTTTCACGAAATTGCGCATTAATGTTCTTTTTCAGTCTCTTTTTTCAAATGTGCCTGTAAACACAATCTCATCCTATAATACTCTCAGATATATCAGCGCTTCTTCTCTCTCTTTTGGACTGTCTTTTAATACCTCCTTGAAATCATAATGCTTGAATAATTTGTTGTATTAATACAGATTGCACAGTATGTTATTCAGAGTGCGCTCTGCTTAGTCTCAACATCATGCGTCTCAGAACGACCTATAAATCTAATAACGTGAGAATGCAAAATTACGTAAGGCAGCATATGATCAAATCTACACCAGCCTTTCCGTGTCTAATGTTCGTGAATTCTGTTACTGAGCTTCAGCAAATCATTATATCTGCGGCTATCGAGCTGACTTGTTAAGATAATGGAGGTGGGAAGTTAGAGAGTCACGAGTTTTTTCGGAAAAGGATCTACACGCTCCATTTGGTTCCAGTAGGCACTTAATGTTAGAGCCCCCTGCGAATACCGTATTTGGTCATACCTCGAACTCAAAGCGAGACCCGCATTGTTTGTATGTAATTAGTATGTAAGTAGTTAAATCAGTAGTAAAGCGAAGGTGTTAGGAGCAGGAGATCAATTTTTACTTCGAATCAATGTAGTTTAAAGGAGTTTATGTAAAGTTGGGCGCCAAAATGTATGTTCGAGAGTGTGGTTAACAATGAGGGTATTTTATAGAAATTCAGATTTGTTACTAAACAAACTATACATTAAGACTCTTAACATGAACTCCTTTCAACTACATTGATTCCATATAACAATTGATCTCCTGCTCCTAACACCATCGCTTTATTACTGATTAACTATTTTCATACTAATTACATACAAACAATACTTGCCTCGTTTTGAGTTCGAGATATGGCCAAATACTGTATTCGCAGGGGGAGGGGAGGTGGGCGCTCTACTTTCTAACGCTCAACAATGGTCGTCGGCACACAAAAACAACAATTAGAGTAACATGTGACCGATTGATTTCAATTCAGAGAATGATGGTTATGCGGATATTTCAAAAATAATAAGTCAAAATTACAATTTTTAAGATATTCATTACTTTACAAAATTAAAGAAAAATATTTAAGTCACTTTAAAGAATAAAATACAAAATTTCAGTAATGAAAAACAAAGAAATTGTGCTCAAAAAACTTCTACTGATAAAGTTGGCAGGGATAGCATTAAAAAGGTTCAGACGATCTTGTTTCCATAATGGTCCCTTTAAAATAAGTATATAAAATGGTGTTTACTGTCTCTAAAAAGTTGAAAATTAGAGGGATTCTGTAAGGTTTTGAAATGGTTATGAGATGTGAATCTTATGTATATGTAAATGAAACAGTATAAAGAGAAGTTCAAATGATACAAAGTAAACCACTGTACCATGACCCAGGGTCTTGTTTCCTGTTGTTGATAAAAGCAAAATCTCTTCTACTCTTGGGTGCCTAATAGACGTCCCCCCCCCCCCACCGCTAATTAATTTTTCAAAAATTTTCCACCGAGGAGATTCTTATTCCACCCCCCCATCTATTACTTTTTTTAGTAATCCCCCACCCATAACAATTTTTTGAGGAGGTACTTTGGTGGGCAAGTAGAAAATATCTTTATTAAGATATGAAAACGGCACATTAAAAAGATGAAGGTGGCCTTTTACGAGGCTCAAAGAAGTCTGAAGACACACATTACAGATGTGAGCAGAGGATGAGGGGAACATTTTTACAATCTTGAAAGGCATGTAGGAGACTAACATGACTTCGAATAACTGACAGTTGTTTCTGTTGTATTACCCTACGTGTAGGAAGTTGCAGATGATTCAAAAATTGATTCATGACTTTTTTACACTTTTCGTCACCTGTCTATTACATTTTTGGTCATTTTCCAACCCCCCGTCTATCTCTCCCCACCCCCCCCCTTCTCCGGCCTTCTTCTTTTTCCTTCTACCCCCTCTCACTTGAAGATATTAAAACGTCTGTTGACATTTATAGGTCGCCTGAAAAAAACAGCTTGATATTGTCAGCAACGTAGCTTGCGTCCAGAAGAAACTACTAGAGTAGTATTCCGCTTTAGATAAAATAATCTGCTTACATGATACATTAATGGCAAAGTTCTAAAAACATTAAGCGGGAAGATTTGTTTACCCAGCTGAAATCAACTTTCATTTGCACATGAACACTGATATGACTGTGTTTGTTCAATAACCTGCATTCACTAACAAACCCCTACAAAGCATTTTTTTGATCAAACTGCGAAATGACTTTGTTTAGGCTAGTGCTTTCCAACCTTTTCTATGCACTGAACCAATTATTCTGACACACGCCTCATTATTAATGTAGGTGTATGTCAATGAGAGTGAGAATATGAGAATGAGAATGTAAGAATAATGAAGGGCTAATGTTCATCTACTTCCACTATTAATATTATTATTGTCATCATGATAATTATCGTCATCATTATCATCGTCATCATAACGTCATCATCATCATTATCATATTCATCATCACCACCATCATCATAATCACCACCATCGTCATCATCATCATCGTCATCAACATCATTATTATCACCATCATCATCATCACCATCATCATTATCATCATCATCATCATTATCATCATCATCATCATCATCATTATTATCTTCATCGTAGTCATTATAACCATCATCACACAAGCAGTATCGGCACCAAGACCCTCCTCGTCAGTCTCAAGGTTCTTTGCTGGTAGTGTCCCATCAGCCAGCCTTTCGCTACCTCCGACAGTATTACCCTCCCTGCGATGCTAAAATTTTAAAGTACCTCCCTGGATACAAAGAACTACAATCAGAGATTATCAACGAGTGTAAAATGCAGAATAAACTTTCAATAAAAAGTCCTTGCCTGTGCAATGTTCCTTCCATTTATAGGAAAACGTAAAATGCAGGAAGCCAAGCCGAAAATTTTGCTAAGAGAAATTAAGTAGGGCGAGTTTGCGCTACTGGTATGAGGATGAAGAGGGCCCGTTAATTTGATGCTGACGTTAATTTTTGAAACGTTAATTTCAACGTAGCGCTAATTTTATACAAATATGGGCCCCTGTAAAATTTTCCTGGACGGCAATATGTTGAAATCTCAAAGGAAACATTTGGTTATTTTGCTCATAAATCTGAGCCTCTTTGTATACCACGATACCAAAGCATTGTGTGGCTCACTATTGACAGGATTGGAGCTATACGAAATTTGGAGGGAAATGAAAACTAGGGGTAGATGTCGAACTGCGCGAGTTTAAACAACTTACTTTAAAATTCGAAGACAAATATCAGGGGAGAAAGTACAGTGAAGACGGGCACCCGATAAAACCGCGGTGCTTTACCCAAGCTCTCCAACATGATGGGGTTTTTTTTGGTGCTCACCTTTTACATTTTCTAACTGAATTTTTGGTAATGCTGCCCTTTAAGCCACTTTCATGCAAGCATCACGTAAATTTTAGGGAAAGAGAAAACTCTTTAGCGAAAGATAATTTTTTATTGTACTTAATTTTTGTCATTTATCAACAGACGAATTAAACAACGATGGCACTAATTAACGTTTGATCGTTTGAAAACGTTAATTAATATCGTTCAAACATTAAATTGCAGATAAAACGTTAATTAATGTCCATCAAAGTGCATTTTTAGTCTAAAATATGTTAATCAGATCAACGTTAATAAAAGCCGTGTTAATTCATGTACACGTTAATTTTGTGTATTAAGGTAACTCGTTAGCCTTGTTATGTTTATTATTAGCTGGTAAGTCAGGAAAGAGTAGATTGATGATTTTTCATGCTACCACGGTTTTTATTTGTAGTATTGCGTGTGCTGAGAGATAAGAAGACCTTCAGAAAATTAGAAGGAGTCGCCCTACGTCTCACAAAATGTATCTTTGACATGGATTACAACAAGTTTTGTAAGGACAATCAACTGTTTTTCAATCATACAAAAAAATGCATATTTGTGGTGCAAAATATAAATGTAAAACCAAATTCATTTTGTCCTTAGATGCTCTTTTATTTGGAATGCCTCAAGGTACAATCATTAGAAACAATTGGAATGTAGCAACTGAAACACTATACATAACTGTATTTTTTGAAAGCCTGACAGTTTTTAGATTGCCTGAATGGTTCTCTGCTTTTGAACCAATCTGTGTTTGTTAGAACTAAATAGGCCCGGTGAGAAAACAAATTATTTTTGCCTGTGAAGCTAAGGATTTCCTGATTTCATGTGGTCCAACTGCCAAGCAATTTTCTGTTTACATCTGGGTTTTCAAGCAAGTGCTACTGTATGGGTGAGTCACATTGCTAGTGGTGTTTATGGTTTTTGAAACACGAGGTGAATCATTGATCACAGACAAAAATTCAACTCCCCGTTGTCAACTCTGTAAGGAGATTAAAACAGCAAGGTATAATGTTTGGATAATTTACCTTACCATTCTGCTGATAATTGCATGCTGAGGAGTGTCAGACCTAAAGGCTTTTAAGTATGTAGAAAGTGCTATTTCATACAGTATTTACAAAATCCCTTAAATCATAGTTTGCATCCCCCAAGGCAGATGATGGGGTCAAGCATTTTCAAAAATTTTGTCTAGGTGGGGGTTGGCTCGAATCCCATTTACAGGTGGGGGTTGGCCTGTAAGGTGGGTATCAGTATTTGCAGGTGGGGGTTGTCAACCAGTCTAAATTAAATTTTGTACACGGTGGTATCCACTTCAAATTAAAAGTTGTTTACCGACCCGCCGACCCCAGCTCATTTCAGCGCCTTCCGCCTCCGGCATGGGTTCATAGGCCGGATCCATCTCTCCGTCTAGAAGCCTGTTCCTAAATAAGCAAAGAAAAAATATTTGTTATCAACGTGGGAATAAACCTGGGCACTGGATACAAGATGTACACTAACGGTTAGTGAAACAGTGATAACTTTCATGTCACACTACACTTTCAAAAGTACCCGACATAAATATGAGCGGCTCAGTCAGTATCACCTATAGTCGGGGAAAAGTGCCCCCTTTTTATTACCTATCGTGAACTTCCTGTTATCATACGGGCTATCACAAGTGTGAGGAATTAAAGGAGAACCCAATGAAAAGGAAAGCACGAAGTTACGCCGATACACAGATCACAAAATCAATGCCGTTATGCGACTTGAACAGCAGCCTCTCAGTGTAGCGTGACTTGACCCGAGATGAGCATCCTTCCAGCAAGAACCATTTCTCACCAAAATGGCACGTCACAAGCACATCACATATGCCACGTCACATATGCCACTACACACAGTGATCTCAGGCCGAAGTAACAAAGTCCACGTAGTCCATTATGATTCCCCTCCTCAGTACCAAGATACCTTATATACGACATAATTGCTCTAAAACGTACAGCTGTACGGAGAAAACTTAAAAAGTGGTTAAGGGTACGTTCCTATCCCAAAGGGAAGGTTGACTTGCACTGCGCTTTGAAGTGCATTCAAACAAGTGTTAACAATGTTATCTTACCGTACGTCCCTACATGAAAGAACAGGCTAACTAGCAAAGCAACTTGAAATGGATTCACACATTTTTTAACAACTATTTTACGCAAAGATTCCTTTCGTCAATTGCTGGGGATTGTGAAGTCTTCAATGCAGCGGAATGGTAAGCTAAGGCATATTCTTCAACGCTGAAGTCACAACAAACTTAATTGGTGGTAGCTCAACCAGTGCATTGGAGTAAAATGATAAGAATAGAATCTTTTGACCTTCGCTTGTTTTTTAATCAATAAGTTGTAGGGAATCCCCTATAGCATTATGGGAAGCCCCAGTTGCTACGGGAAAGCTAATATTTGTGAAGTTGGCCTTTAAAAGAGTGGCTGGATCTGAGAGTAAGACTTCCCCTTTCGTTAGATGATGAAAAACAGATTCCCGCGTAGCAAGAAGTCTGTGGTTGTCGCAACGGGCACGTGCTTCACTCTTGGTTTCCCAAAGTTGCAATTAAGCAGGAAAACTACAATGGCTATATCAACGAAGCAATGGAAAGGATTGAAAAAGTCTTGTAAAGTCTTTAGGAGAGGATTTTGGGAGAGACGCTTTGCATTACTACACAGCGAAGCAAGGCTTACACCAGACAAAGTAAGTAACGTCTCTACTGCTTGCTTGGTTTCAATATTATTGCTGTCGATCTGGACAATTGATTTTGAATAGTTGGCTCCACTTCCATAGGAACCAGCCAATGCCAAAGAGGGGAACTTCAGGGGAGAGTATTTGCATGTAGCAGCCTTACCTCAAACGTACTCAGTAACTATGGGTCTTACGGGGCAAAGTATAAAGCAGTAGACCGTCACATTACGGACTGGAGCGTATTCGAGGGAGTGTCGGGTGCAAAATTTCAGAACGACAAAATAAATATGTTGACTTGTCTCTTCCTAATAAATATGAAAATTTTCAAAGTGAAGGTGGATTCGATTTACTTCCCAGAATTCAACGCCCTATATATGTATTCAATGTACCGCCGTGGCTTAGTAATACGATGTGGCTAAGTATGCACTTTCTATGTACGAAATATCTCGCGATTTAAACAATACCATCTGAGAATAACATCGACGTTTAATGTTTAGAATGTAACAAAGCCAGAACAACATTCAATGAACTATAGACGAAGAGTTTTTATCCTGGTTATCCGATTTAGAGCGGAAAAGTGAGCATCAAAGGAAATAGAGGAAACAACAATTACTTAACTTTTTTTGTTCCTGCGTTTTGGAGCTTCGAGAAATCCATTACTTTGTGAAGTATGTGAAACAATTTATGAATAAAATACGAAGTCGTTAGATCGAATTATATTAGGAGTATTTAAACTCGGTCAGCTCATACAGGGGAAGGGATACTTCCCTAACAATTCTAAGGGCTTATTTTGCCAAGCTGAAAGAGGTCAGCATACTTTTCATAAGGTAGATAGGCACACCTGTTAATTTCTTTCCGTGATGTCATTGTAAGGGATAGGTTTAGCGTATAATCAGAAAACTACTTTGACAAACTCAACACTCTTTGTCTTGACATCAGAATCTTATCCAGGATTAAGTAGAAGGCAAGTTGGTGCTTGCTCTGGGGGAGGGGGGGGGGCTTCCTTGCAGGGACCACTCTGAACAAAAAAAGTAAATTGTTTGATATCGATGCAAAATTTCGATACATTTTCAAATACAAAAGAGATCTATTTGACAGACGAATATAACTTGATTAGCTCAATTATTCTTACCTTCGCAGATAGATTGTTGTGGACACATTTATTTCGTTTAAAGATTTACGATGCAGAACCCCTAGTTTATCCTCTTATTATTCTACAATGCATACGAAACAAAAAAGTAGGCGAATAGGTATGAAAAAATATGTATGGATTTAACTCGGTCTTCTACTCTAACCATCCAACTTTATCTGATACTTCCTTGAGGAGCTTGAAGGAACAAGAATCCAGCAGCGATCCCGATTCAAAGATTCCAAAATTCTACTGTAGTCCGCGTTTTTAACGTATAATTACAATAGCCAACATACAGTTCAGTAGATGTAAATGATACACAGATTGCTTTTTCAGCAGTGCTCATTTTGTGATGCTATTTGTTTTAGTATTACGGGAGGTGGATTGATATACTGGAGCAAAAAGTAAAATGTAGATAAAAGGAAAAGAAAGTATTTCAGTGCAATGCACAAGGAGGAAGCCTGTTAGCATTGGTGTTGTGTGTTTCGATGGGGCTCATGGTTGATGAGACTTAAAATAAAAAAAAATAAGTCTTAAAGGTGAGAAGAAAACTTGATGTTGAGCAAGATTCCGAATGACAGATATGGAGCATATGGAATGAGTATGTAGCTAAGAAACATGCTGATGTATGATGTGTTACTTGAGGTGGTCATTGTGTAGCTTTGATGACAATAAGAATGAAGCAATAAATTATTATCTTGTAACATGAGTCATCTGTAGCCAGCACACTTTCATATCACTGGTCTTGATGAACTGAAAGTCATAATTTGTTAATACTTTTCAAACAAGTTACAGGGTGTGGTAGTAAGGATAAATAACTTAATTATTGCTTTGAACAAAAGGGATCATCACAGACAGTGTCAAGATGCCAAGCAACTATTCATATTTTCTTACTTAAGAAATTCCAAAGACAGGAGAAATTTGATGCACTCCATCATCATCATCATCATCTTTCGGCCTCAGCCGAGATAAACTCCAGAGCATGGGGTGACAGGTAGTGAGTGAACAAGTTTGAAAGATGGGAAAATCTGCATGTTATTTCTGGTTATAGGTACTCATTACTTGTTAATACTTTGAGAAGGAGAGCATATAGATATAAAATGTAGATGATAATTTGAAGCTCCTTGTTAGCCATGGGTTTGAAATGAGAGGGACACAACAATACAGGCAGATGTAATGCATTGAAATGTGTTGGAAGATATTATACACTACCTTCATTAAGTACTAGCCCAACAGATCGTTCTGCTTAAAAGTTTCTTGAGCGTAATGCCTTCTGTATGACAAAGCAGGTTTCGTACTGAGTCAGGTACTATTCATTCAGAAAACCTGTTAAAAAATGCTTCCAGGGACCCGTGTATTGGCTCAATATGATCTTCGTTTAATATAGCAGTAAGGTAATTGGTTTGGAAATCACCGACATGGCAAAGTAAAATTACAGCCCGCTTTAAGTTTTGATTGAGTTAAGGACGAACAGGGTCAATACTCTCAAATATGGCATTACATCCAGCAGGAATCAAGGTGGTCAAGTGTTTCTGTACCATGAATAGGGAGGTGATTTGAAACGGCACAGGTTGTTGTGGATGTGCATAAAGCATAGACAACCATGACTTTAACTATACAGTATGGTAGTCTCACCCCATTAAAAAATGACCAACAGAAAATACTCAACTCGAGGAAGACGTAACTAACTTGGGCGAATAAGAGGAACGGTTTGCAATTTAGCACTCTGCCGATATTAGCCATTTGCGCCAATTTAAAGACTGGATTTCATTTACTAACGTCTTTGTACTTGAAATTCCACAACTGACTTTATCTATATGTCAAAAAATTGGCTCTCAACAACTACAGGAAATAAACTTTATATGACGGATCAATTCATGTACAGATATACTTTCAGTACGAAATATGAGTGGAAGAAACGTCCTAGACTGATCCTTCTTTTTGGAGATCTGGACGATAAAATGAGACAGTACGTCAAAAATTACAACAATTTCTTGACTCGATCATTTGATAAAAGGACTGATTAGTGGGTTTATTAATCATTTAGAATATATTCTGCTAAAATTAAGTGTAATTTTCATCATTCTATAAACAAATATTGCTACGTTCTACCAAAGGTACAGTAATCAAAACTTTAAGACATAAGTATCGTTCAACGTCCTCTTCTGAGTGATCAGATGTCGGAGCATACACCTGGATCAGTGTGATTGGTATTCGCTTTGCTATTACTCTGCATACCACTATCCGGTTAGAAACAGTCAGATAACTGATTACACTCCTCTCGGCTGGGCCATTTAGCATAATGGCAAACGCCAGCTTGTCCTCCTTGTGTAGACCCACTATGAACAACCAGTGTGTCAGCTGTGTCAAAATGTCTTGCATCGGCGCAACGCGTCTTACAAATCCCCAGCACATCTACGCCTGTCTCCTCCATCTGCCTTGTCAAGTTTTCTCGTTTTGCACGTTGTCCTTACATTCCACGTTCCTATCCACATACACTTCTTCCACAGGCTAACAGTCTGACTTTCCCCATAACCTACGTCAAATGCCATACTTCCAAGGTTCATATGCACTTAGTCATGCCAATTGAGTTTCATAGGACAACGTCGTCAGGGAGACCCCCTTTGTCTAACTGCAGCCTCTTCCACGGTGGTATTATTGACATCTTCTGGCCAGAGGATCTTACCAGCTGGTGCCATATCTACGTCCCTTGATCGTTTTCTCATGAAAATGAAGTAAAGGCGTAGAAAATATAATGTTGGTTGCCATTTCCTTTGCCATCCATAGAACCTTGTTTGGAGAGGTAAGGGTGGCCCACCGTAGCCTAACTGAGCAGATCATCCGCTGCGCCGCAGAATCTTCAAGACGTTGCTCACTCGATTCCTCCCTCTTAAAGATTATCGAACGCCCTGCTGCCGACGTTTCACCGTCACCCTAGCACGAGAGGCAGAGGGGTTACTGCCAAGGTGCTCCATAATTATTCGTCTCAGCAAAAAGTTTGATGAAGGTATTTAGTTTCTGTACTTACATTTTCTCACCCATTGTCTAAACGATTTCATGTGGACACCTCATTCTCTCATATCATAGAAGTTACATCGATTGATGATGATATGATATGATTGATAACAGTGCAAACATCTTCATCTTCATCAATCTTAGGTCAGAGATTACTTGTAGTTGGAGAAACATGACTTTAATTGGTAGCAACATTTCCTTTGTACTTAATCTGGTGACTCCAAACGTGTGTTCATCGCAGGGCGGAGATGAAAACCCAGATCCCCCTGAAGTTTACAAGGAGGCATATGCTACTTTAACCTTTTAACCTCGTGCCACGATATCCTTATGAGAGCAAATTGTGTGAGAATTTCATCGCAGTTGTGCAAGAGTGTATACGCGTGGCACCAGAGATTCTTACAGTTCATGTTAAACACGTTGAATTTCTGTTGTGGCACTAAGGGTTTGCGGATTATATCCAAAAAAGAACGCTGGACTAGTGATGCTTCTGCAAGCATCAGATCCTTCTGTTAAAATATATTTGGTAGTTAAGGACGAACTTTACTCCCACTTTCTATTAGGGTGAGGTTGTTTGGGAAGCTCTTAAGAAGGTTAAGTCCTTGTACTCAATTCTTGACAAATGATACAAAGTTGGAAACATTAGCAGTAATAATCTTTAAATTACCAGACCAAACGTAGTTTTATAGAAGTTTGATTACTTGAAATATATAAAAATTGTTGCCTTCATGAGTCCAACTTGAGGAAAAGAACCAAGAGATGAGAAAGAGAACCCAGCGTTCCCGTATTCCCTTCCTTTTCTTGTACACATAATTTCATTTTGCGGGGAGGAACGTTAAGACGTTTATGGCAGCTACTTGCAACAACTACAACAGTCTTAAGTTTGTCGGTTAGAAGTTGGTCAGGTCTTATTGGACTCACAAATTTTCGCAATAGCTTGAAATTTTGCTTGAATGAAGTCAAGGATTAGAACAAGCAATCAGTTGCCGTTTCTGGTAAGTTTGTTTCAAAACAAACTGTCAGCTCTACAACAGTTACTGCGTTACCTTCAATTAAAACAATGTCGGGTCGTTAAGACTTAAATAGCACTAATAATAATAATAATAATAATAAAACACTTTAATAGATCTGACAATTAAAGTGACATGTAAAGACGTAAACCCTAAAAGTTTCTTTTTGATGTCAATAAACTCATACCATTACTTTTTATTAAGAAAATAGTTGAAATGCGTTGAAAGCGACGAATCTGATTCTGATATTAATGAGTGGCATATAAGAGACAATAATGATTGTGTTCTCGGAACCGTGCCAGAGTCGTTTAATCAAAATGACCTGAAGTACTTGGTTTGAGACTTAAATCTAGAGTTGAAGAACTAGAAGAACGTCTGGCCTCCATGCTCAACGAAGAACACCTGTCTGTGAAAGATAAAAAGGGAACATTCTATAGAAATAGAGCTACCGATTATATACTATTCTTTAATAAAAATCTGGATCTTGTTCATTTTAACGATTTTGACATTGTTCTTCTTCGACAGGGTCTCCACAAATATGATCCTGATGAATAAAGATTGTTAATAGATAGTTAAGACATTGTGTTTTAATTGTTTTAGTTTTTATTAGTTTTTATTGTGTTTTACTCGATAATACCAAATATACGTGCCAATACTTGTAGGTCATTTAACAATATTGCATGGAAAACTCGATGCCTTTAAGCAGGTAATGGAAAGAGAGACTATAGCAAACATAAATTTCCTGCTTGTTTAGCAAAGTAGCTATAAAAAATCCCCATATTTTTTGTGTATGTGGGATGGTAGAGAAGAAATGGAGTACTTGAAAAAGAAAGATAGGCTACCACAAGAGCTGAAATTCGATGAAAGAAAGTTATTAGTGCAACGTTAGTTCTGAGTAAATAAATCATCTTTCACTTTTAATGCGGGGCTTTCTCATTACCGATGGAGGAGCTCCTTGTTGGATTGCTTCCTGTGACAATTTTCTAAATCTCTTCTCTAAGCTTTTCCTGGTTGCCTTTGCCCTACCAAGAAATCTTTTACATCTACTTGATGTCAATTCTGAGACTCTGATAGTACATCTATTGTTGTCGAACCTGGCAACGTGAACAGTAAAGTGATGCTTGGATCTTTTAGTGCAGTCCCGTAGCGTAGAATTCACTAGCGTATCCCCCCCCCCTGACATTCTGATCGGCATATATATTTTTCACTGTAGTATATCACGACCACCCCTCTTTCATATTTTGGAAATCACAACAGCCCCCCTTCTCTTAGAGGGCCGGTATCGTGTCCGACACGAAGATACTGTATATGTATGATCAGGATTGATAAGTGAGCTGTTACGAGGCAAAGTTAGTCGCTCAAGGTTTTTCTCAACTATCTGGTGTTGAGTTTAATAATACATTTTCACCTGTTCCCGTTAAGCTTCAATTAGAATGATTTTAGCTCCAGCTAATGAATTGAATTTAGATGTACATCAAATCGACGTAGAAACTGCCTTTGTGCATGGAATTATAAGACGAAAGTATGTAGATAAAGTTTATAATTTTCACATTTGTTGAATAACGAAAAGAAGGTGTTACTGAATCAGTCTGAAATGTAAAATCTTGGTGAAGCCACTTTTTAGATGACTACTTATGATAGGAAAAAAGGTGAGAATGTGTCACAGAGAATTTTTCCAACAAATTGAAAAACAATAATTTGTAATTTGGTATGGATGACGTCATCTATGGCTATGAAATGTTGCGCAAAATTCAAAAATTTCACAAAATTTTGTAAAAAGTCCTTAAAACATACTTTTTGAATTACATTTTGATTTTTTGAGGGCTTTTAGTGTCTCTAGGAAGTTCATTTTTTTTCAAAAAATCTCCTTTTTAAGCAATTTAGGTTTTTGTCAGAAACTTCATTTTCTTGCAACAAATTTAATTTTCTTGCAGGAAATTTTATTTTCTTGCCAGAAATTTCATTTTCTTTGAGGAAAATTCATTTTTTGCAAAACATGTCATTTTTCAGAAATTTCAGTTTTCTGCCAGAAATTACAATTTGATTTTCTAGCATGAAATTTCTATTCCTTGCAAGAAAATTCATTTTCGTGGCAAAAATTTGATTTTCTTGCAAAAACGTCGATCTTCTTGCAACAAAGAAATTTTTTTAGAAATTTTTTCTATTGCAAGAAATTTAATTTTTTTTGCAAAAATTCTCATTTTCATCAATTTCAGTTTTTTGCCATAAAGCTGCAATTTTTTTGCAACGGATCTCATATTCAGAAATTTCAGCTTTTTGCCAGATATGTCATTTTCTTGGAAGAAAATTCAATTTTTGAAAAAATCACATTTTTCAGAAATTTTGTTTTTTTGCCAAAAATGTCATTTTCTTGCAGGAAATTTCATTTTCTTGCAAAAAAATCTCATTTTTAAAAAGATTTAAACTTTTTTTTCAGAAATTTCATTTTCTTGCAAGCAATTTGATTTTCTTGTAGGAAATTTCATTTTTGCGGGAAATTTCATTATATCGCCAGGTTTCATTTTCTTGCAATTAATCTCATTTTTAAGAAATTTAAGTTTTTTGTCAGAAACTTCATTTTCTTCAAAGAAATTTCATTTTCCTGCAGGATATTTCATTTTCTTGCAAGAAATTTCATTTTCCCATTTTTAAAAAATTTAAGTTTTTTGTCAGAAACTTCATTTTCTTGCAGGATATTTCATTTTCTTGCAAGAAATTTCATTTTCTTGCAAGAAATTTCATTTTCTTGCAAGAAATTTCATTTTCTTGTGGCGCAGAGAGGCTGGTCTCCAATTGCGTTGAGTTGGATGTCTATGTCCACCGGTGGATGATTGGGAGCTAATGTGACGACTATAGAAATAGAGTATGATAACATCGAAAGTCACATAGCTCGGTTGGTAGAACACACGCCGCAAAAGCGTGGGTCACGGGTTCGATCCCCGTCGGTGACATATTTTGTATTTCTCTAGTGTTATTTTTAAAACAAAATAAAATCAAAAGCGATGCAGGTGTATTTCCGATGGCACATTTTCATACCCTAAACAACCGGCGCACCCAAAAATTGATTTTGAAAACAATTTTGCATTCAAAAAAATTTTGCAGGCTTTTCAAGCTATACAAAACGGCGTTTATATGAACTCATGTATAAGGAGATAAGAGAGAACAGGTCAGCGTTTACGTCCTAAGCAGGGCAAAAATAGATATTTTAACCACGAATATTTTTAACAAAACCATCGCAACAAAACAATATTTACCGTATTATCGCGCACAAAGTTGCATGTAACTAAAAGCGGATTTCTAGGTTCTCAGAAATTTTGAAATATACATTTTTGTCCCGGTTAAAGTTGCATGAAACTATGAAAGTTTCAAAGGACTTTGAAAAGAACGCTGACAAGATAAATAAAGGTTGCCAGTCGTCAAGACTTCCCTCTCGGTGTTTCCAGTGAGGCAGAATATAATATTCGTTCATCAGCTATTGATAAAATTTCAAATTGATAAACTACAAAAAAAGTTGTAACTATTGATATCAAATGGTAAAAAAATACAAGGTAAACAAATAGATTGTTTTATCTAATCTAATACGACCTTTTGCCTTTCACTTGATTCTGAATCGTTGGGGCAATCATATACATATTTTTGAGTTTGTCTCACTAATAGTCGTATGCAACAAAAACTGGTTATAGTTGCATGCAACTATTTGACTGTCAATGGGCTTGTGGGCCGAAAGGGTAGCATCATGGCCTTGCATGGGGAGCACAGGCCCCGGTGTGGCGACATACACATTGACCGAAGGTCTTAAAGGGCCTGCATCATGGCCGTGTATGGTGACCGTTGGTCTTTAGGTACAGTTGTTTCTAGACTTGCATAGGATGTGGTGACGTTTTTGTTAATGTTATCATGTCCTCTAACATTCTTTTACGTTTGATGTCGATTACACCATAGTGTTCATAAATGTGCTACAGTTGTGTCATTCATCTACCCTCTCTTTTATGCAAGATGACAATAACACAGTTATGGTACATCCATTAAGTACGTACGCAGTTATCCCCAGCTTTTTTTTACCCCTTTCCCCCACTGTACGCACCTGTATGCTTTTACATTACCCCCACCCTTTACGTACGTACACAACAGAAAGACTAATTATTCAATTATACTTTCAAGGAACTATCCGGACTTTTTGTTTATCTTTTACGCAGGTCAATTTGAGGCCTTGACGCAATATTATTTGCAAACTGTAAGCAGATGGGTCTGATCAAACTAGAGTTAGCTTCACTAGTAGTCATACGTTAGGTCCATGTTTAAGCCAAATAAACAATTTCTATTCGAGTGAGCCTTGAATTATTACCTCTGCTCATGTATACGTTTTACATTATAAGTGTCAAAATCTGCATATGACAAAGAAGCAGAAGTAAGATAGTCAAACGTTCTCACCTCACATTACACCACCTCCCCCTGTATGCACCTGTATGCTTTTCACTGACCCCCTACCCCACAAGCTGCGTACATAATTTAGGAATGGCCGCTTACTTTGCAAGTTCCTTTATCATTACAAGCAACGTTTACTAAGATGCCACAACCGGGTATTGTATATTGCAGGGAATCACACCTCTGATAGTTGACAAATTATTATTATTATTATTATTATTATTATTATTATTATTATTATTATTATTATTATTATTATTATTATTATTATTGTAGTGGCTTTATATCATTAAAGTATTAAGATCATACTGAAGAATTTTTAGCTATATCTTTTCATTAATTCTGGATATCCTTCTCTAAAACGTACATGAATTTTGTGTAAATAAAAATTACTATCCTTAAAACATCATGACTCTGTTTTGCTCCAATAAATCAGTTCTTATTAAAATCACACAAACTTACTCTTAAATTTGATCGAAACTAGTTTTCCTTTGTGAGATGACAATGTTTTCTAATATTCGAATGACTAGAACAACACCACAGATAGCTTATATATAAAAATATAGATCCTGATGTCTACTTATGACTACAACTGCCAGCATTTCACGTTACTGATATGCTACCAGAATCTTCTCGTTGAAACCTGCCCGATTTTCCTTCATTTTAGAAAACGTAGGCCTAGCTTTCCATGGAAATTTTGATTCACGCTTACAAGAATCGCTGTGGCTGAACTGACAATTTCAAAGTTCCTATTTGACAGCCCAAGAATAATACAATATATTCCTTTGCGATTTGGAAATCCTTATATTTGCACGATTATCAAAAGCGTAGACGTTAGAATGGACACACCGCAACGCTCATGCGACTTAACCTACAAACCTATGAGCGGTTTCTTCTGACACAAGCTCTTGCGTTCCTTTATGATTGTATTACTTAAAATTTGGATATTTGCAAATATTTCTTTCTCTTAAGAATGAGAATTTACAGGGAAGTCTCAAAGTACGTGCCATCAGCAACAACGTCGCCGAGAAACTGTTTACAGTTTGCTGTCAGTATCACGTACCTCCCTATAGAAACCAAACACCCGGATGTGTTCGATTATTGATAAATAATGTACTAGGTTCGTGTATAGAAAAAATGGCGATGGATGCTTAGCTGTGTATGTATATCAAGGCCAGTTTCATGTAAAGGAACAGTGCACGAGTAACAGGCAGATTCATACCAAATAATATGAAAGTTTGTTGGCGCTACGAAACGGTTCTGGGTTCCATACAAAGAAGTTTCTCATTTTGGAACCTGTAGCGGAACAGCTCTGTACATTCTCTTTACCTGTTGTGAATTACTCCACTAGGATTATAGAAAAAATAGGTTGGCGACATTTATTCAAGCTTATGTAGCTATTTTAGCAAATAAAATACAGGGAGATATGGAAATTGGTCGCACAAATATTGACTTCCCGGCCGACGGCGGTATCAATAACTTCTGGAGACTGCAGGTGGCCGTTGCCTACCCGTATCTGCTATATATTTAATTCAAAACTGTACGATTTGGTCTTGCGTAACATTACTTAGAAAAGGAATGACCCGACTCAGTTAAGATTATTTCCGTGAACATGTCTTTTCTCATATCTCTTGTATGAAGGCCCCGTTCTTGTCTACCCTAACTGATACACACAAATGAAATCAGGGTGACTACATCCTACGGAGATTTCCGGGCGTTTTTAACGGTCATTTGTACGGAATGGCCACATCTGTTTGCTACGTTTCATCGTGGCTAGTTATAGTAACGCCTTCAACGGTAACGTTGCAATGCGGTAACGTTGCGATGCGGTAACGTTGCAATGCGGTAACATTGCAATGCGTTACCAATGTCTAAACTGATGAAGGTGTTGAAAGCTAAATATCACATTCATGATGTTATTTATTATTACGTATCCTTTTCTGCGTTTATTCAGTCGAAGTAAAACCACTGTGCTCGTGCGTACTCATCGAGAGACCATTGTAAATTTTACGGAAACGTATAGCAATTCTTCATATTACGTTCATATCCGTTATTTTTTCTACACTATTTACGAAAGTTCAAACGACTTGGTAAATTTACGTACGTGCAGAGTATTTTCCACTGTTTGTTAATGTAATCTTTTTGTTATACACGTACAAACTAATAGACTACTTACAACCAAGAATTCCATGTTTATGAAACTTTGAAGCCAGGAAAATAAAAAACGTTTCTTTAGGTAACACGTTGGTAAAGCTACTTTCAACGGCGATTTCCAAAATACTTTTCCCCTCATCCCGTCCTTACCTTCCTACTTTGATTCGATCAACAACTGTACAGGTAGAAATATTCAATTAGCATACAAGAAATGGTAGCATGTACAAAGCAGGAAGGAATGATAACCAGTACGTAGCAAAACAACAACAATCGGAAATTCATAAACAATGGCGAAGACAACTGGCGGGGAAAAGAGAAAACGCAACAATCATAGTTTACCTCTCTTTCTGAGGCAAGGTCTTCAATTTCCCTTTTAGCATTTTCCATTTCAATAGTAAATCTTGACTTTTGCTTTTGGAATGAATCCATCGCTGATTCTAGCTTTAACGAAAGCGTTCTTCTTTCCTCAAATTCTTCTTCATATAAGGACTCAAAGTCACTCTCTCCTGTTGTCATTGTCCCAACATCCTTGCAAAGGCCTGCATTTACCAGCTCTCCGACTTTGAGAGCCAGCTTCGCGTCCTCATCGTTAGTTGCGGGGTCTTTGGATGCATATCGATAGGTATCTCTTCTTAACACATGGTCTGAATTATCTACTTCTGCGTTTAACAAAACATTTTGGTTATGTTCTTCGCCAATCTCGTCTACTTCTGCAGCATCAGGCGCGACACTTGAAACAGGTACGGATGCTACGCCCTGAGCAGGGTCACTAAATAGAGGTTGCTTTACAAAACTCGGATCTGTGTCTGGAGCTCGTACACTGAATGCTGAGTCCTTTTTAGTGCTTAACAGATTTAGAATTTGATTGACTTAAACGGAGTTCAAGCGATTGTTAATTCGATTCTTCTTACGACTATGCGTCTTCTTTAGATATAGCTCTTTTACAACACAAGTCAGCAATTGGAAATGAAATAGTTGAAAGACCCGACGAGCCTACCCAAGTCGGTAATCTAAGGCAGCAAAAGATCCGCGTCTTATCCGAAGGCTGAAACGTAAAAATCAAGTAATTCAGTGTGTCATCTCAATTTAGAAATATCAGAAATCTGACAACATGTTTTACGCATTGCATTCTTCTTCCCGATACACGTAGCCTGTCTAAATTTGAAAACGTTTTTTAAAGCAAATCGTCGAGATTTGTCCTTTCAAACTTAAAATCGTTACTACCAATACTTCGTTATATAATGACAGTAAATAATTTAATGAACTGTGCAAAATTAACAGTGTTCCTTTAAAACATTTTGCTATTTTAAATGGCCCTTGCAATCGAGTACTAAAGTCTGACGTCACAATTTAATGAATATGAGAAATTTAATAATATTTTGGACTCATTGATTTCTTCTTATTTAAATAGATAACTAGTTATATTTAAGAAACATACCTTGAGCAACCGTTGAGATATGCCCTTTCAAACTTGAAGCCATGCCTACCTAAAACTTGTTAAATGAACTGAGTTCATACTTTTATTAACTGAGCTAAAATAACAGAGTTTTCTTAAGGCCTTTATCAAATTAAAAGAGCCATTTCTCGCAGATGATATGAGATTTGAACATGGTATTTTGTATAGGGGGGTGGGGGGTTGGTGGTTTGGATTAACACTGTGATGTAGTTATAATTGGGATTGCTCGAAAATAGTTTTGTATGACGTCATCACTTTAGTACTCTACTGATATGAGATTTGAATGGACTTTCATGAGAAATCATGATCACAAACGTTAAACAGTACAGCACATCAATGATAGCAATCGTTACTGGAAATTCATCATTTACCATTGCAATACTCACTAATCGAAGGTTATGAAGAATCAGAAAAATGTAATCACCACCTCGCAGCTGCTGTGAAGATAATTCCGAAGCACAATTTCATTTTGGTAATGGGACAATTCAATGCACAGATACACAAGCACATTGATAAACATTCATACTGTGTAATTGCAATGGTAAATAAGTAACCATTTTCATCCAAAAAGCAAATATGTGTACAGCATCTGCAAGGTAACTACAAGAGCCCAGCCATACTATAGAAGAATGTATAAAATGTGTTACAGTAAATCGGGGTAGATTATATCATGGCGCACCAGCAACGGTAGAGGACCGTACATCATTGCAAGGTATACAATATTTCTAGTACGGTCGGTGTGCTGAACATAGAGTCGTGTGAGAGCTAAACTCATATGCAGAGGACAAGTCGAGCAGAGGCTCAAGAAGCAAATTACCATTCCTCTGCACCCATTCATAAATGGTTTAAAGATCTGTATGCCATCACAATCAGGAACAGGTATAACGCAAGATATGCATTGTCCCGTATTTCAGACTATTCTGGAACGAGTATGAATTCTAAATGAGTCGCTTGCTTACCTATGTACTTACTTAGTTAATCTTCAGCATAGCAGCCACAAACATGCATAACCACTTTTGCAAATTTGGGCCTTAATTGAACAAGAAACTGTCGTTTCGGTCCCAAAAAGTTTGGGAATAACGATGTGTATATGAATATCCTAACAGACAAGGTGTAGTTTTTAGTAAACGTAAAATAACGTTTGCTATATAATTCTCTTGCCCCTTGCCACAATGAATTTTTTATGCCCTCCTACAGTCAACACTTCTAATATTTGGGTCTTCACATCCGGTTTTGTACTTTTATTTGTTCTTATATTATCACAGGTGTCAATATCAATGTAAACATCAGGCCCTTAGCCACGGGGGGGTGCTATTGAGGGGCTTAATCCCCTAAATTTGTTATCAGCTTCCCCTAAATCCTCCTGTCCAGATTCAAGTATCTTTAGGCTTTGCTTAAGTTATTGCAGTGTCAGCCTCCTCCCCCTAAAATTCAGAATTACTCCTCCAAATTTCTCACCCTGGCTGCTAGTGTTACCGAAGAGAGTTATGGTTCAAATCACAATCAACTTTACGTTTCTATGCCTCGAAATTAGTCTTAATAGATTGAGTTACGACAAGACTTTAGTGAAGTAAAAAGGATTTTACCACCTTGTTTCGAATCTAAGAGGCATGCGTCAGCGGTGTGTGCCCTACCAATTTGGCTAGGTGAACACGGTTTTGTCAAATAGGTCTCTCTTGTCAATTGATGTTTACTGGTATGAGGCCATGTTTGAGTGTGAATCAACTCAATATTTTTTAAAAATTACGACTGCGACTTTTAAATAAAGCAGAAATCTTCGATAGACCTGATCTTGTATATATCGAGGTATATTATAGGACTGTTATAAAAACTACTATTAAAACCGTTTGTGTTATTTTGGTTTTTAAACTGAGCTATGGAAATTTCATTTACAATAACATTTACTTTGACCAGTCTATTAGCCACCGATGCTTGGCAATTGAAGGTTAAAGAAACGAAGTTAAAGTAACATTTTTTTAAAAAACTACTATTTGGAATTCGAACCCTAGACCAACATTATTAAAGCACGTTCCACCAAATAATCTAAAGTAGAGATATTAAATGCATTACTGCTGACGTCGTCACAGCTCAGTTGTCAGGGCAACATGTCGCATTAACGTAGGCCCGGGTTCGAACCTCTACCTTGACGTTTTCTCGCGGTACACAATCACTGAAATCTTGACAACCGGAAGTGCAGTTCGCATAAACTTTTGCTTATCCATGTCAGCACTTTTCTGCATAAGGAGAACCAGACTGCCTAAGTGATAAAAACATACAGGTACGCACCTTAGAAAATTCTCATACGGGAGCGAAGTTGATGTTCTTAAACTAATTCTTCCTTTAATAATAAAATATTCATTTGTTAATTAATACAATTCTTCGAATTATTATGACACATTATTATGATTCTTAAATCATAAAAATAAGCATTGATAATAAAAAAAGGCAAATCACCTCGGTTTGCTATAGTTTCACGTCCCGAAATGTTCATACCTTATCATCTGAAGCACTCTAGCAACTGCATCAACAGTTCTCATGTGAATATAAAAGCATTTATACCTGTGCACACGCATACATCCGTAGATTAGATTAGATAGATAGATAGATAGATAGATAGATAGATAAATAGATAGATAGATAGATAGATTATTAATTGATGATATACATATATGACATTAATATATACCTATACAAATGCAAACAAACATGTCTCCATGTATCCATCAGTGCTCCAAACTAAGATACCTATCTTCGAAATTGAGGAGATAGTTTCAACAAAGACTCGTACAAGTTTAATTCAAATATTTAAAATATCAGTGATGTTTCAGTCACTTGTATTACGCAAATGAACGCGCACAACTATTTGAGTTAAAATGAGCGAGATACAGTGACCTTTATCTGGGCCAGATTCTAAGACTAGAGCTTAATGAAGCTTTGCCATGGAAGACAGTGAAAATGTAACACCACGATCAAGGTATTGTAGTGCAAGTTAAAGTCTGGCTTCCAATTTACGTATTTGGTATCAACATGTGAGCAACTACAATCAAGGAGTTTAAGACGAGCAGATTACAATGACCTCTGTCTGATAATCGGATTCTCCACTTTCGTTGCAGACATGATAAGCCATGTAATACTCATTTTATCGATTTGTAAGAAGCCATTGAATGAAGAGATATCCCAGAATAATAATCAGATTCTCCGCTTTCGTTGCACACGTGATAAGCCATGTAAATCTCTTTTTATCGATTTGTAAGAAGCCATTGAATGAAAGAATGTGCCAGAATAATTATCGGATTCTCCGCTCTTGCTGCACACATGATAAGCCATATAATACTCATTTTATCTATTTGGAATAAGCCATTGAATGAAGATATATGCCAGAATAATAATCGGAGTCTCCGCCTTCGTTGCACACATGATAAGCGATATAATACTCATTTTATCGATTTGTAAGAAGCCATTGAATGAAGATATATGAAAAAAAAATAATAATCGGATTCTCTAGTCTTGCTGCACATACGATAACCCATGCAATATTCATTTTATATATTTGGAATAAGCCATTGAGTGAAGATATATGCCAGAATAATAATCGGATTCTCCGCTTTCGTTGCACACATGGTAAGCCATGTAAATATCATTTTATCGATTTGTAAGATGCCATTGAGTGAAGATGTATTTCAGAATAATAATCAGATTCTCCGCTCTTGCTGAACACATGATAAACCATGTAATACTCATTTTATCGATTTGTAAGAAGCCATTGAATGAAGACATATGCCAGAATAATAATCGGATTCTCCGCTCTTGCTGCACACATGATAAGCCATGTAATACTCATTTTATCTATTTGAAATAAGCCATTGAATGAAGATATTTGCCAGAATAATAATCGGATTCTCTGCTCTTGCTGCACACATGATAAGCCATGTGATACTCATTTTATCTATTTGGAATAAGCCATTGAATGAAGATATATGCCAGAATAATAATCGGATTCTCCGCTCTTGCTGCTCTTGTTCTCTTCAATGAAGTGCTCGATCATGTGCTCAGGATCGATCGAATATTCCGTCAACCACAGGTAATGATTTACTTTCTATTATTTTGAATCTAGATTTGAGGATGTGTCTTTCAACAACACAAGTGTCAGAAAAGTGTTTAAACACTTTCATTATCTGTTACGTATTACCTCATCTTCCCATTTTACAATATTTAACATTTTTAGATAGCCTCTACGAACTGATTTATATCTAAACGTTGCGCGTACGTTTCTCTGCACTCATATCAGTTAGATTCATGTAGAGAGCTGTTCCTAACTGAAACAATCCCGTATTTGGTAAATGACCTTACTAACGATCCATTTGTAAAGGTTACATACAGGTTACATACAAGCTTAATTTTATGTTCCGTCGCACTCTTATCAGTTTAGTTCCGTCAAAGTACTATTCCTAAGCAAAACAAGCTCATATGATAAATATCGTAACCGTTACTAGCAGATTCATGTGTGAAGGTTACATTCACGTTTTGTCGTACTGTTATCAGCTTAGTTCGTGCAAAGAACTATCCTTAAGTTACAAGAGGCCCCTGTGTAGCAGCAAGAGAGAAGCTGAGAAGCAAAAAACTGTATGATAAGTGCTCTGATTCACTGAAGAGAGGCCCATGACGTTCCTTTCCAGACCAGAAAGTTACAGAGCTCTCTGTTTAAGCCACGTGCACCATTAACAGCTGTGTCATGCAATAGGGGTGGTACTCGTAATAAAACTGACATGGAGCTTTATTTACAAGACCAAAGGCATGAAAAGTTATCTTTATATGTACATGCATCTTTCATTTTAAGGGTGTCGCTGTTACATAAATGAAGCATTGTACTATGAAAGATAAAACCTATATGATTGTCAGAACACCGCTACACTCGTACATTACACATGGGCCCCATGTTAAGTAATTCTCAAAGAGTGGAGCATTGCCACAATAGCTTGCAATTTAAAGGCGCTGACCGGATTCGAACCCACGACCTCATGATTACTAAACCAACGACTCAACGATTGAGTCATCCGGCTCTAAAGCTAAGGCGGAGATTTTTCGTGTCAATCTTTCACGAATTATCCTCCAGTCAGTCATTAATCGAAGGCCAGTTTAATGGAGCCGATTTCACACTTGACAACAGGAACGTGCCGTCAGTGAATTCAACGCGGTATCGCACGCTTTTAAATTCTCAAAAACATTCATATACATGTGATTATCGCTCTGTACATGTCTTTAACTGTCAACGAGAAGAAAGGATTTGAAATGTTAGTTTTGAAAAGAACACTAGAGAAAAAGAAAATATGTCACCACCGGGGGTTAAACCGGTGACCCACGCTTTCGCGGCTTGCGCTCTACCAACTGAGCTATGTCACCTAGTCTCCCATTGCGTTGAGCTGTATGTCGATGGCCACCGGTGGATGATTGGAAGCTCATGTGGCGACTAGAGAAATAAAGTATGTTTACATCAGAGGTCACCTAGCTTACTTAGTAGAGCGCACGCCACGAAAGCGTGGGTCACGGGTTCGATCCCCGGTGATGACATGCTTTCTATTTCTCTAGTGTTCTTTTCAAAACTAACATTTTAAATCCTTTCTTCTCGTTGACAGTTAAAGACATGTACAGAGCGATAATCACATGTATATGAATCTTTTTGAGAATTTAAAAGCGTGTAATACTGCGTTGCATTTACTGACGGCACGTTCCTGTTGTCAAGTGTGAAATCGGCTCCGTTAAACTGGCCTTCGAATAATTCCTAGATCTGCCACTGACAACTACTATATCGAAGTTACAACAACTGATTAAATTATGTATGATCGCTTCATCAATCATAACCTATTCTTGACAGTTCTAGCATCCTCGTTATCCGACAATAGAAGACGTAAGCGACATTAGGGATCTAGATTTGTGTGGGGGCTTTTGGTAACTTTTCAGTACAGCTATGTTGAACTATAGTGTTGAGTGTGTCGATCTAAAATCTCTCTCTCTCCACTTTGGGTCGCGTGGATGTATCTTATCTATTAGAATAATCTCCACGTTCTCTTCCAATCCCTTATCCTCTTATACTCTCTCTATATGTATACATATTTATAATATATATATGTTATTATATATATAATTTTAATCTATTTTTAATAATTTTAATCCTTCCCTTATTTTACTTGGTTTCTTGCATTACGTTTTCTGGGGACGGGCCTCATCGTCACTATGAGGCACCAAAACTTGTTACGTCTCTGGGTATTCCCCCAATATTGTGATGATTCTCCATCATTATCTTCAGTTCAAGTGCTTATTATAATAGTGTCCGGTAGTTTTACATTAAAGCATTACAGGTTTATCTTTGGCTTCAAAATTAAGGACAAAGAAATTTCGTACATTTTTAAAACATCGTATATTTTGACCTGTTCTAAACACTGGATGCTTCAGTAACTATAGGTTTACATTAGTGGGAAAGATGTTTTAGAATCGCACATTTCTGCAGGACAACGCTTTTAGAAAAGCGGAAAACTAGCAAATTTGGTCTTTTTACCGAGATCACTTGTACTTTTATACATGCTCTTCTTATATCTCCCATTCCCCCCATTCCCCCCATTCCTCCCATTCTTCCCATTCTTCCCATTCCTCCCATTCCTCCCATTCCTCCCATTCCTCCCATTCCTCCCATTCTTCCCATTCCTCCCATTCCTCCCATTCCTCCCATTCCTCCCATTCCTCCCATTCCTCCCATTCCTCCCATTCCTCTCATTCCTCCCATGTCTTCCATGCCTCCCAATGCTGTATTTTGCAGTACTCTCAGAGTCGGGCTCCCAGATATGTATTTAAGTGTCAGTTTATTTAAACAAAGAATGCCACTGGCACGTATGATGCGTACTTTTGCTACAGAAGTAAGTGGCTATGGTCCGGTCGGCCGCTGTCACTACAAATTACTGAACGTGAATAGTTGCACGAACTATTAACCTCGCATACGTCCGCATCGTCATTGTGCATTTTATGTATCTTCTTTGTGCATTTTATGTATCTGCATTGTGTATTTTATGTATCTTCATTTTGTATTTTATGTATCTGCATTGTGTATTTTATGTATCTTCATTGTGTATTTTATGTATCTTCATTGTGTATTTTATATATCTTCATTGTGTATTTTATGTATCTCCATTGTGCATTTTATGTATTTTCATTGTGCATTTTATGTATGTTCCGAAGCTTTTCTCAGTGAAGTCCTTCATTCGAAATAACGATTAATGCTTAAATATACTTAAGGTATCACTCACTACATTTACAACTGGCGTAGGAATCTCATAGCTATTACCTTACTTCATTTTTGCAGGATGAAAGACAGCGGGGAACAACGATCCAACAGCGAATAGAAAAGTACTGGCTAGGAGGTGTAGAGATCCCTTTTTCTACCGTTTACTTCAATTCGAAGGTACGGTTCAACTCTGTGTGCTAGATCTAAGATCTTAATTTTGGTGTTTTAGGTTCACTTATGCCTTTGGGCAGATGTAAAGGTAGACATGAACACGATTCCAATAGTTGCCCTGTACGACTGTCAATTTTTTATACTTCCTTTCTTCGCTTCATCTACTCTTTCTTTTCTATTATGCTCTCTCTTTCTTCCAAGTCTTTCTCTTCGTTCTTTCTTTATTCCCTTGTCTCTTGTCCTCTCATCTTGTCTTCACTTTCTTTCTGTATTATTTTCTCATATGACTGCTTCGAATTGTCGTTGTAGGCTCTTGGTTGGTGTAGAATATCACGTCATCGATGATGGATATAGCATTGAGAAAAATTTGTCGATTCTAGTAATATTTCACATTTATATAGCTCCAGGCCTCATAAAAAGATGCCATCTGCGCATTACAAGATAAAAACGCTAAGGAAATACTTGATTCAGGTTATTAAAAACGACAAGTATGCTATGAATATCTAGAAAATATCTAGAAAGTTAATATACAATTTCAATGCTAAGGTAGATGACAATATAGCTGATAAATGTAATGTTCAAAACCTATTGATGAAATGCTACCTTGAAAAGATTGCATGGCAAAAATTCTGGCACTTTGATTTTTAGGATTAGAAAAGTTAATTTGTGGTACAAAATTTGAATATTACTTTGAGCAACGGATTTATTCTGCTAAACGTTTTCGCCATACACTGATTACATCAATCGTATGGCGTGATGTGAGAAAGTTATTAAAATGAATTTATATGAAGCGAGAAGACCAAAACACGTAGAAAATAACGGTCACGAGAGCGACACGTTTTCTGCCACTCGTGTTATTGCAAAAGGAGTAAAATGTAAACAAATTATTTTTGTCGACAGAGTACCGGCTTCTTTGTTTTGATAATGCAGAGAACGTTATTTCTAGGACGTGTTTTTCTCTTCTCATTTCCCATATATCCATCGTAATAGCTTTCTCATTTCACACTGTACGATTGCTGTGATCAGTGTACGGCGAAAACGTTTAGCAGGATGAATCCGTTTACGCAATATTCAAAGTATTAGGATTAGCAGGCTTAAAAGACAGAAAGTTGTGTGTCATCTGCGTAAATGAGGACTTTGGGAAGATGACTTTCAAGTACGCTGAATAGTCTGCTCGCGTATAGAGTGAAAAGAAGAGGGCCTAGACATGGGGGGGGGGGGGGGGGGGGGGGGGGGGGGGGGGGGGGGGGGGGGTGGGGGTGGGGTGGGGGGGGGGGGGGGTGTGGTTTTTTGGGGGGGGGGGGGGGGGGGGGGGGGGGGGGTGGGGTGCTAAGTCTAAGTAAGTAGTTTGTCTGCTTCTACCTCCGCCCTCCAAATTATGATATCCCCAATTAATGAAATCTAAGTGATACCTCTACCCCTAAGTAACTGACTCCCCCCTACAGTTGCTCATAGGCAGTAATGGCAAATTGGGTATGATAATGATTAGGATTGATCAATCACAACAATGGAAGAAGGCTTTTATTTCAATGTAATCAAAATTTTCATGATATAGTGATAGCTTATTGTCTGATCTTTATTGAATGATATATGTGCTTTTTGCTTCAACAGGAGAAAACTGCATATGGTTCCACAGTAGTGAGGAATATATGCTCATCTCTACTGGAAAATGAAAGGGACCTGATCAAAGTAATACATATTATATTCTTCAGCTTTTAATGTGCTTATAAAAGTTTAAATCATGGTTTATGATTGTTTATCTGTTTTTATGTGGCTCCTGTAGCCCACATCTTGGACCACTTTAGACAAATAAAAGAAACTGATGTCCTATGACGTTTAGACCAGATGTGATGTAGTAAATCGTAAGCATACATTAGGAATACAAGTAGACACAAAAGTCTTGAACTAAGGTAAAAAAAGAGCAAAATTTACGTGAGCGCATCCCAGCCAGTCCCCTCCACGTATTGGGTTCAGAAAAAGCCTGGAGGTCATCAGGAGAGAGTTTGCGCCGTTTTGTGATCTTGCATACCCCCACCCCATCCCTCACTCGTGTGAGGCCTCCTTTGTCTGATCCAGCTGATATGGTAAATGTAGCTTGCGTTAGCTTTCCATCTATGAATGTCTGAAGATTATAGGTTGAGTGCAAATTGACTGATGGGGAAGGAGATCCTGTATAGAATTAGATGGAAACCTTTCTCAAACCATCAAACCCGATGAAACGGGAAACGAGGACGGTAAACTGAGAGTATAAGTAAAAAAGTTAACTATGTAATTCTTTCAGTTATTTAAAGCCATTGAAAGTGTCTTTGGTCGAGGCATAGATGGAGTGTAGTCCCTTTATCACTGTCAACTCATCTGTGTCAAATAGGCCTACTTTCGAAGGAGAAAAGCAACCGGATTGGTAAAATTCGAAAGATATGGTTGGTGTATAACAAGTAACGAGTTACAAGGGAGACCAAAAATGGTAAACATCTGTCACTCCGCGTAAACGTCTTTATAATTACAACAAGAAAACTAGTCAGGTAGATAATTAAATAATTAAAAATGACACGTACATCCTCGACTTGAAATTTGCTGGAGGACGTTGCTGGAAGCTTTGAGAAGTAACTTGTGTGAATGCTTGTATAATTCATAGCATTACTAGTAAAACGTCAATGACTTTTTTTAGTTTTAAAGTCTAACACTTCCTGCCTCATCCGCAAGTATAACGGTTACTTTTGAGTGCTTCAAAGCATACAGTGCAATTGCGAGAGATGAGGATATGTTAAAAGAAGTTGTACCCTTAAACTGACTTAATTTTTAATTTTACCTCCCCTTTAGCCCTTCCAGCTACGACTGTTTATTATGCGCCACTTAGAAATACTTGGAATCCAAAATCGCTGTTCCTAGCTATCAAGATTCAGATTTGCCTTCAATAACGTGTTTGGAGTGCAAGTTTCCTAAATATTAAATTGTCATAGAGCCAGAAATGCTAGGTCATAAAATCATCTACTAGTGCAGAGTCCATTAATTGTTTCATTATTGCACGAAATAGCGAAAGCATCATGTACTTAAAAGCTTTTTTTCTAAACAAAGTCACTCTGTAAAAGCGTTTGACTGTGAAATACAGTCAATCTTCACGTAAAATAGTACAAGATGGAAAATACTAATTAAATAAAAAATGAAAAAGCCTGGTTATTTAATTCCACTGGATGCTGCTGGTGCAGTTTCGTATAAGTCTTCTAAAATTTAACTTCCTTTCGCAATGCATAAAGTCGAACACCATCGGCTTAACAGCGGAAAGGAGAAAGGGAGTACCACTGCAAAAAAACACTTGACAGAGGACGAAGATTTAAAAGGAGAGAAATCTAACTAAAGATTCAAAATGCACAGAAAACATAGAGGATTTTGTTAATTGGCAGCAGAAGCAGCAAAACCTCGATTAGATATCAGTAAGGGGCCATGAGAGTTTCCATCTCTAAGTGAAGTCACCATTACGAACAGCGCCTTATAGCCTACATGCTCAACAGGTCACTCTTAACATTGTAATCACATTATGTCCCTGCTCCTTGAACAAGCAATATGAAGTGTAAACAAGTTGAAAGAGAGAAAAAAATTGGTGGTGTACCGGAGAACGAAATCAACCTGCCATCAGGGGCGGCTGCACTAAGTCAAAAGTTGGGTGCTGAAATGTAATCCCCTTTTTCTTTTAAATTTTCATTGTTTTCTATGTTCTTTTGCCAAGCAAAAACATACCTTGGCGAAAAAGAAGCAGTGGAGTGCTTAAAGACCCCAACTATCCCCGCTGCCACTGGTCAAACAGTGAAGAAGGGAATTAAATTTCTGTAGCAGATTCTCGTCCAAACCGCCACTACAAGCGTTCTTTAATGAAAGAGATGTAGACTAGAGGAATATGCATTGTGTACCAAGTACAGAAGCAATCCTTATAGCCGTGCGAAATATTGGAATTTTCGGGTGGTTTCCTCTTTCATTCCATTTATAAGCTCTCGAAGAAAGCCAAAAATCAAACATGCATTAATTCAAAAACGTTCAGAAATTAAATAAAAAAAAACTAGTTTTTCTTAACTGAAAGTAAGGAGCGACATTAAAACTTAAAACGAACAGAAATTACTCTGTATATGAAATTGGTTGTCCCCTCTGCAATCCCTCGCTCTTTACGCTAAAGTTTGACTCTTTGCCACAATTGTACTTTTTAAAACAATTAAAAAACTAGTTTTTTTTATATTCAATATCATTAAGAAGCGTACTGGGAACAAGCAGAAGAGGGGAAGGAACCTCCTGCAAGTGACGTATTGTACCTGCTGGTAAAGTTACCCATAAATAGGGGGGAATAGCTGAGGGGGTCCTTACAAATCCCTTGTTCCTAGGTCCCTTCATTCAGTTCGTATCTAGCTTAGTTTTCAACCAGCTTGGATACGGACTTAGATTCTGGAAGACAATTGAAAAAAAAAAAATGCCTGTGTTAATTAGGGCGAGAGGGATATGGAATGGGTGAAAGTAGCAAAACCGAACTTGTATGGAATCTGCTACTGAACTTTATTTCCTGATCACTAGCATGTGGATTGAAAACAGAAGTTTTCGTGAATAGAGCTGTCGAGTTCTTCTCTCGTGAATCTATCCTTGATGCAAAGAAAGTATTATGGACACAATGAAAATTTGGGATGCAATGATAGAATGAGAACAGCAATAAGGACTCTGAAAATGTGCCAGATTTAATAAAGGCCGTCTAGAAAAATTACTAGGAAACAGCATTCTGGAAGCACATCTAGTCTTGACCATGTAGTCTTTCCCCATCCTCCCAATGCAGATCTTATTTTTAAAGTCGGTTTGGAAGGTGAATATAGTGACCATATCCCTTTGTTCCTGTTGATCCCCATCCAAGATACTCCTTCCTCTGAATTTGTCAAAAGGAAATCAAAAATTGATAGTAGATTCAAAATAAGAGTGAGAATTTCTTTAGTGACGGGATAACATACCGTATTTCCTCTTATTAGCGCCGGACCTTGAAGTAAAATTATTTTATCAGCGCCTTCCTCTAATTATAGCCCCCCTCTAACAAGCGCCACCCTCTAATTATAGCCCCCCTCTAACAAGCGTTGCACTCAGAAAAAGTTGTGCTAATTAGAAAAAGGGAAAAAACACAATAAAATACGTTTTTGAAGCATAAAAGATTTCAATTCTGTTTCGTTAATTGATTCTGTTCATATTGTATTTTGAGCTTCAAATAAAAATTACTTCTTAATCATTTTGTTTTACTTGTAAGCGCGGCCCTCTAATTAGCGCCGCACATTGTAGGTGAATTTGTAAATAAGCGCCCGGGGCGCTAATAAGAGAAAATACGAGATAGCGCGTCTATATTTTTGCTTTCTTAACAAATTCTCCTTTGTTATTGTTGTAGATCTGGTATTTCCATCTACTGTCCCATGAATATGTTGTACTTTCCATTTGATAAACAGAAATGCAGCATTGCTCTCGAATCATGTAAGTCATTTATCTTTGTACCTTTTTTGTGTCAAATAAAGCTCCCTTATCCTTATAAATCTAGTCGACTTAACTAATCTCGAAACATTAAAACAACTTATATTACATCTGTGTACTGTTACTTTAGATCAATTTTCTCTCCATCGTACAGATTATTCTTCCACTTTGTAGCATCCAGTTTATATTATCTATAACTCTGAAGATGTCAAAAGTTTTGTTTGACGAAACGATAGTATACTTTTTTAAAAAAAGAGAAAAATATATCAATAATAATAATAATAATTTTTTTAAAACTTCATTGCCATTTATTCTTCTGCAAATTTACAGTTTCAGTACGTTTATATTCTCACTGTTTTCACCCGGCATAATATTCCTTTTAGTCAAACTTGAAAACTGGCATCGACAAAGGGCTAGTATTTGAAATATCATAAATTTAAACCATTAGCGTTAGCTTTATAAAATGAGACAAAGACTAATGTGCAGTTAGAAGATGTAGTAATGACAGAAGTACAACTGAATAATAACATTTTCAACTCATTAATATATATATACATAACAATTAATAATTTTCGACTGGTTACAAGAAACAATAAGGTTTCCTCTGTAACTGTGAGAAACTTGCACGTAAACTTTTGCTCTGTACATGTTTTTGAAAATAGTGATACCGTGTCGAATTCTTCAATCGATAGCTCGTCCTTCTTGCTTGATTGATGACTACTACAAGGATTATAAACTATTTAAATTTGTAGAACTAACTTCACAAATTTTTGTACCATAATAAATGGCAACTTAAATGTTTTTCAATGTTTGCTACCCTAAAATTTTGCACTCATGTAACGTGACTGTGCATGCCTCATTTAGCCCCCTGCAAAGGTGTGAAATAGGTAATATAGGTGTAAATGTGCCAAAATGTTTTGATACGCATGATGATATTTGATTTTGCTGCCTCCATACAATATTTAAAGTATTTGACAGAATTTCTTGCCATGTTATGTCATTTGTACCTGTTTTTACATAATTTGGGGGAATTTTAAGCCCTGTTATGGGTATACGACGTGACTGACGACCCCCCCCATTAAGCATTTAACAAATCTGATCCCTTCATTACATTTGTCGCGCAGATAAACTTTGTCATGCAATATTTGGAGCATTTGACAGTATTTCTTGCCCTTTTTATGCCGTTTGTATGTGCTTTAAGGCATTTCCTTTTTAGGGGTCTGTGACGCCGGTGCCGCTTTGATGCTGCCACCAGCACTTTCTGTCACCAAACTTACTTTTATTTGAAAGTCAATAGGCTAAAGTAAACCTACGGCCTGACGAGCTATTTGCGG
The DNA here is from genome assembly GCA_010016025.2 of Alatinidae sp. Z8VKAUB7J3. NCBI lineage: Eukaryota > Metazoa > Cnidaria > Cubozoa > Carybdeida > Alatinidae > Alatinidae sp. Z8VKAUB7J3. Next base: position 176,775,442 of record JAAAKM020073195.1, on the reverse strand, counting down.
GTCCGGCCTCGTTCTGGATTTTTGTGTGATAAAGGTCCATTCTCTTTCTTTGATTATTATATATGTGTGTATGTGTGTGTGTGTGTGCATGTGTGTGTATACATTAAAATAAAAATCGCTTTGATGCAGATTACTTAGCGGCATAATAGATGTTAAGCAGCTGAAAATGTAATATGATGATGATGATGATGATGATGATGATGATGATGATGATGATGATGATGATGCTTTTAGAACTCAATAGTATAAGAGTCCCTTTAACATTTGAGTGGCGCATGAATATGTATTGAACTGGATACTTGGGATTGCTTTTGCTCATATGAAGCAGTTTGTAACATGCCCTGGCTCACGACCAAGGCCATGAGCCGTTACTTAAGAAATCTAAAGCTAAATAGGGTTGTAAGGGAAAACTGGAAGAAGAACAATATGGACCTTGTGACAATATAAATTAATTAATGCACTGTGCGAGATTTAGAGACAGTGTTTACTTATTTCTCTTATATAAACAAAGTGTACTTTGGATTCGAGATAGCATATGGTGTCAAAAGAACTCCTTTTCGCAAAAAATTCAAGCTTTGCGTAAGAATCGACTCGTAATTTTTGAATATTTTTTATTAAGTTTTTATGAATTTTAACAGTTGTAAACAATACAAGAAACCGAGCGACATTTATACATGCAAAATGGCGCTTCCCTAAAGCTCTTGTTCAACTGCATCTATCGTCAATACAGCAAAATTTTAAAGTAATGTAATGCATTTCACCAAAACAAGGATTCAATAATGATCGCTACTTGGTGGAACAAATTTCTTTTAACCCTACCTCACATCGGCTTTTTGGCTCTTCTCATACATTGGGGGTGGGGGGTGGGTGGGGACTAGTAGGCCCGCGGGACTTTGATGGTTGGATCTTTGATCTCTTTCCTTGACACATTATCAACAGTGTGATATTTGTTATATATCAACAGTTTGTAACCACTTCTTAATGAAAAACGTTTCTTGATTTGTTTTTCAGGCGTTTTAAAAATTGTCCCTCCGGAATTTGAGGCCTCGTGTTACTTAGATCTTGGACCAAATCGAGGCCTCACACCTAAGCAACTGAGTTGCTTATAATAAAAAACGAGTAGGGCATTATCATATATTTGTAAGAGAGATACCCTCATGACAGTGTAATGTTTGGAACGTGTTGTACTACCATACAGATTACATGTTAGTTGTTCTGGCGTTGTATATCTGATCTCAGATGTAGATAGTTGTGTCCTTCACTGGAATAGATAAAGCTAAAAAGACAGAAAGCGTGAAGTAATAACAAGAAAATATTAAGCTACAATCTACGTCTAGTTGAAGAAAGGGTATATAGAAAGGGACAATAGCTTCGCCAAATTCCAAACGTAGGATTCCCACTGCCGACTAGTACTCTCGATTTTTCTATAAGCGATCTCGGGCCTTTTCACGTAAAAAAACAGTCCTGAAGTAGCTTAAACGTTTCCTTGTTATTTGTTAAGGCGTGTTAATTTCGAACATAAAATAAGTAGTGTTTTGACGATAAGTGTTTATGGAAGAAATCTATATCTCTCTGGTCAGGCCAGGCTCTTCCTCGAGTATTTTGAGCCGACTCACGCTTTACACTTTTGAAAATATACTATGAAGTGCACAATTAAACTCTTCAGGTTACTTACCTGCAGGGACGTGCCGTCAGTGAATGCAACGCATGCATTGCATGCCTTTAAATTTTCATAAATATTGAAAATTTGACTTAAGCTAAGCCCCAAATCTTTATTTCTTCTATTTTAATATAATAATTAGAAAAATTACCACCCCAGCAAAGTAACTAAGCCTTAAGAATGGTGAAAGTTAAGAACATCTTGAGAAAACGAAGCTTTAGGCTACACTAAAACTAAGAAAATTTTACAGCCTGTCGATATGTACTGTCAATAGGCCTACCACAGTAAGTGGATGAAAATGGTCCGAGGCCGTTTGCCTGGAAGTTCTGTGCTTCTGCTACCTTTTCATGATTTTATATTTTCGATTTTTGACATAGATACTACAGTTTGAAATTAGAATAATAAGAAAATAAAGGCTTTACGTCAATTAGCTTTATGACCATCTTAAGAAGAAATATCTAAGGATATTTTAAACCTGGACCATTCTGAATGACCTTTTGCAAAATTATGTGAAATCCACCACGTCATTGACAACCCAGGCTGCATTTAAAAAGGTTGATTGGTGTCTCCTTTGTTTTGTACATCTCCTATTTGTGTGACTTTTCTGTAAAGAGTCTACACCAAGGCCAGGAAATATCTTTTAACTTTTTATGAAACCTTCCAGAGAGCTCTACCTTTGAAAGTTTGGCAGTGCAAGTGGGGTAATATATCATTGGAGAAGAGACACGCTGTGTTATACGAAGGTTGACGTGATCGAATAGATACAAAAATGAACTTATTAAACCAGAAAGATGAAGCTCGATGCCGCTGCCTGGCGCGTCGCTCCGACCTTAAGTGAGTCACGCTGTTTTAAACTACTAACACATGCAGTGTGGTGAGCCGCATGTGCAAATTGAGCTGCTTCAAATAGCACTAAACTGTTACGAGAAGAAAATTATAACAAAAACTTCCTTTAAAAGAGTGAGGAGGTCCCAGGGGCAATGATGGAGACGTTCCTTCCCTCATATTTGCGTTGTCTTTCCCATTTTTCACTGACGAGTTTGTTTACTCATGCTTCCATTTACATATGGCGCTCTTGGTCTTCGTTTAACTACATTGCATTTTATTGTGCTGCAGTATGATATACTATTTAGAATTCAGAGATAACAAATGCAGCGTATCATTTTTAATACTGTATGGTATCTACATCTTAGAGGGATGGGTGATAAATTGTTGTTATTGGCGTACTCAGACTCCGTTCTTTACGTGCATGTTGAACCATCAAGGGAATAAAAGATTCCTTAACTTTTACACTAGTTGACAATTGCTATAGACGATGTGATGGCAGTCTTAATCGTTCTCATACCGTTGCAAACGTATTTTCTTAACAATAAGCTTTCAGTGTAGCTGCGCCTAAATTATGGAATGCACTACCTAGTCATATTACAGCTGCCAAAAACCTAAACAGTTTTAAAAACTATTAAAGACATATCTTTTCAATAATGCGTTTTAAGTTTTTAGGACTATTTCAGTTTTAACTAATTTTACTTTCTCTTGATATTTCTGTAACTTTTAAACGTATGTCTTATTATTTGTAAAGAAATAATAGAAACAATGTAATAGGCGCTATATAAGCTCTCAAATTATTATTTTTCTTATAACAAAAGTAATAACAAAGTCTGCTGTCACTATGTTCCCGGCTTCTAGAGGTACTATGCACTACCATTATTTGGGTTTCAGAGGACTACAGTGAGGACTACAGCAGACATTTTAGACATCATTAGACTTAAAAATGCCAGCACACGGTATATAATGGTACTTCTGGTGTCCTTTACAGCCGGTCAACTTTGCATTTTCTTCACAAGGCACGAGTAAACAAAATTTTCTATTGGTCTGGTGGAAACTAGGTACCCTCTGCGTCGACTTTTCACACAGAGCAGGGATATATGTGTGAAAGGAAAGTCAACCAGACTTCCTAGAAAGGTGTTTTCTAACAAATTCAGAGTAGCTCCGCTGAATAGTAGTACCTTCGGTGCCGTTTTTTCTGTTTATTTAGGGTAGTTTCAATGTCGGGCCCACTGCTCATCAGGGGTCTTTGATTGAGAGACTGCCAATATATTTATTCATGCAATCACTAGGCATTCTCCAGTCGTTTACTTCATTGAAGATTGTGCCTCTGGTAGAGGTTAGCATGTGATCTTCCACACTGCTGTAGCAAACATTGCTTAAGGTGAAAAAAAGAGCTTGGAACTGTTTTGTTACTAAACCCAGTCATTAAGTTTGCCACTTGTGAGTATTGAAGTGGGATTGCCTTTTTGGGTACACTGGCCAATTTACTGAAAGGGAAGTGAAGTGCAACAGTTGAGATGGTCAAGGGTCACATTATACTTTCACCACTACTGCATATCAGGCTAACCTTACTATTTCACTTTACTGTTTTGCCAGTGCCAGTTATATACAAATGCGCATATTCATTTGAAGAGTATACATTGCCATGTTTGCAATGTTGTGTCCAGGTTAGAGCTAAAGTCCTTTTGTACTAGAAAACATAGACTCATTTACTGGACACGAAATGGTCCTAAAGTTAAGCTGAGCTTTATAGTTTGGGAGGCCAATAACAAGTCTTAACATCAATAGTAGCCTAACTTTTTTGTATTATCCTCAAATCTGATATATTTATTTATATATATATATATAATTCTCAAAGAGTGGAGCATTACCACAATAGGTTGCAATTTAATGGCACTGACTAGATTCGAACCTGGGACCTCATGATTACTAAACCAACGCCTCAACCATTGAGCCATCCAGGCTATATATATATATATATATATATAGCTAAAAATATGATAACACTAGCATTCGAAATCACAGTGCTCAATACAAAAAGCTGTAGAGCATTCATAGAAATTAAGCAGAGAATACAATGTCAATTTCTACTGCAGTTTCATGTTTTCCAATCGTCAGGGAAGGATCGTCGTTATATAGGCTGCTCCATAATCGCAAGATCGTCTCTCCAACTGTTAATGCTTGTTTTGGTCCATGACAGTCCTGCACGAGTCTAACTTTGGTCAGCATCAAGCTTAAACAGATAAAAATCATAGCTTCATTGCAACAATCCCTCCCCAGTGGTACGAAAATATTCGAGATGAAGTTACAATTTCAACTGAGAGATTAAGTTACATGAGGGCACGGCAATCAAAGGGCGAGCCTCTCACTTCCTTTTGCGTACGCAAACCAAAGTTTCTCGAATTATTGGACACCAAGTAAATAGCAAGTGGAAACAGCGTCACCATGACGCTGAGGTTAAGCATCTTCAAGGGGTTTTTCTTCTGAAACGCTTCCGTTTGTCTTACACGCTCCATTGGCAAGGCCATATATAAATACATATACGGAATACGCTTATACGATAGGATGTTCTTCATTTTGCCGCAAGAAATTGCAATGTGGATATGAGGTTATCAGAAACAGTTAAGGCCTCTTGGTTCCAGAAGTCCAGAAAGGAGAGTATGAGTTATTAGGTACAGTCTGAGGTGAGTCCGGGAACACAAGGAATAGAATTCTAAATACCATTTCCAATTTACGTGCATCAACACAACAGATGTTCAACCGTGGCCGCAGAAGGGATGTAGGTAACGCAGGTAAAAGTCACTGAACATCGGATGGATAAATATCTATAAACCATCGCGAAAACACCTTAGTTGTACCATAATATTCTGTAGTAGATCGTAGATTATATACTTTCGGATAAAGTGGGTTTTCTGATGAACGAAACATATTCAGGCTTGGCATGGACTTTAGTGACTATTTACTGTCAAGTTGTAATGACGCAGTTTGGTGGAACCTACCTAAAGTCCTCAGGGTATTCGCTTATAGCGACCTCTAATACTTCAAGGGGGGATTTTTTGTTGTTTTTTTTTGGGGGGGGGGGCAAGTTGAGGGCGGTTACGTACGGGGATTTTTCCATGGGGGAAGGAGCTGGTTCTATTGTAGAAAAGCAAACAGAAAAGAGCTTCTTCCGATGCAAGCAGAATATCAGCCATAATGATGTCTGCAAAACCTCAGAACTTGAGCAATCCAACCCCTGAGCTATGCATGCTAGCTGGCGTCTGGTGCCGGCTGGTGCCGCCCCCAAGCCCGGATTAATGGGGAGGGGTGTCCGTCAGGAAGGGCAGCTGGGATGTAAGACTTCACCGCTTCTGATCTAGTGAGATGTTTCCAAACAAAATGGCCCTCAGTCCCTGGCGGCCCTTTCATGGGCAGAAGGTGCAACGAATCTCCTGGCAGAGTAGACATAAAAACAAAATAATTGTTGGTCTGTGAGGTCTATACAGTAAATGTCGGATCATTAATTAGAAGAAGCAGAGAGGTTGTGGCTATTTTGGCTAAAAGGAAAGTTGACACGTGTTGTCTCCAGGAGGTAAGGTACCGAAATCTGGGTTGTAACATTCGAAAGTAATGAAGAAAAATAAAAATTCTGATATGGTGGAGGATCGGAGAACATCATCGCTGTTGGAAGTATGATGAGAATAGAAATGGCAGAGAATATTATTGAGGTGAAGCGGTATGGTGAAAGAATGATAAAGGTTCAAATGGTTATAGGAAGAGAAATATGGAACATATTTTACATATAAGCTCCACAAGTTGGAAGACTACACTAAAAAAAACAAGTATTTTGGGAGAATCTTAAAGATGAATTTGGCAGAATTCCAGAATCAGAAGAGCTGATGGCAGGAAATGATATACATGCGCATATTTGAAGAGACAATTCTGCATATGAAGACATAATGGGCAACTATGGATATGGAAGGAAAAACAATGACTTGGACTGTGCTAATAAGATGTGTTTTTGATGAACGTAAGGACTATCTTGTGCAGACGTTTCTTAAAGACATTCCTTTTAAGATGTCTGCTGCTTTTGTTAGTTTCATAAAATGATAAATGAGCTTGATAAATGTCATATAAGATCAAACGTTTACTAAAAATAAATTCCTATAAATTATACGCATAAAGCCTTCTTACATCACTCCATATCATTGCCGTGACCAGAGTCTGACGAAACGCTTAAAAGTATGAGTTCGTTGCTGAACTCAATATTTAAATTTTGAACCACGAAGGAACTTAACAAAAATTCTGAAATTGTATGTAACAATTTCAAGTTTTGAAAAGGCACATTTATGTTAGATAGAGAATTTGAGATAAACTAAACAATGTGAATTGATATATCTAGTACCATCATAGGCGACTGCAGCCTTAAAGAAGTCATCGCAAAACACAGGGTTCCTTACAACGATGCACGAATCACGTGAGTAGAGCATCAGATGAAGAGATTCATTTCACAGCCTGACGAAAATTCTGGTTTGTTTTCAACTGACAGATTTTTCACGTGTTTTCCTTTCTTTCGTCATACAGTAAACCCCAGTCTTCTGCAAAGCCCTTGTTGGCTTAATATTCGGCGTGGCTCTATAAACGAAATTCGATTTTTCTTGTGCTCTATCCCTATTAGATTGTATGGTCCATCTGCTTACTGACTAAGAAGCTGTAGAAGAAAGATATTTTGAATATTTACGATTATACTTTTATCACATTCAACATTTCATACAATATTTGTTATCTCTCTGGACGAGGTAGTCTAAAGTATAAAGACATTTATCTACAACCAGACAGTTGTAGTTCCAATCCCGGTGATCAGCACCTCGGTGTAACCTGGAGTAAATCACCTCAACTTACTCACGAATATAAGTGTGACAAGAAGTTAAAGATGACGATCCACCAGCGGGTTCTTCCTTGCTACATCTGGCCGATCATGCTCTATGGTTCTGAGTCATGAATCCTTCAGGAAGCCGACCAAAGTAGAATCGAGGCTTCGGAAATTTGGTTCTTGAGAAGTATTCAAAAGATCCACAAGAATGACTAAAGTAGCCGTTATGCAAGCCGCAGGATACAAGAGGAAGCCTCTAGCAACCATCTAAATCCGACAGGTCAAGTTCCTAGGCCATGTTATCAGAAAAAGTCAACTGGACCACGAAGCCCTGTCTCGGAAAGTCTCAGGAAAACGTTCTTCAGTAAACCAAAGGTTGAAGTTTCTGGACCAGATCAAGGCATGGATTAGTCTAAAAAAATTTTCATGCATGTCATTAACAAAAATTTAGTCGCCGATGTCAATTGATATGGCAATAAAAGAACATCTCTTGACATCGATGCAATTTGCTCCCCTTCTCTGGGGATTGGTTTCGGCATCGTCCCGAAAAAAGGAAAACTACCTCCAGTTGCTATGTCAATTCGAAACCTTCTTAAATACCCCTAGCCACCTTGGTCCTTTCGACTCCCCGTTAATATTGGATAGGAGAAAAGTGTTGTACATAGGAAAAGTACAACCCTTAGAAGACAGGCTATTTCCTGCTTAAAGCCGACAGCATTTTACTTACAACGGATTTAATGATGGTTTCAACAACGAGTTGCTGAGAGCGTTCACCATTCTAACTTCAACATTGTTTACAAGTTACTTATACCATTGACTTCACCTTAAGTTGTTTCTTAATGTCGTAGTGAATATTTAAAGAAGCGACTAAACACCAAGTTGGAGGAATTTTCAACAACCTGGTGTCGCGCGAAATTTGTGCCCTTGCGAAATTTGTGCCTATGATGGTAATGCGCATGTCCACATATTCGTGAGTTTCTGAAAGATCGAGTATCCGAGAACCAGTTTTACATTGGAATACTTTGGTAAACACATGCGTATCGGAGTTATCCAGCCCCACGGAGGCTATTTAGTGGCGGTTTTAGAGGAGGTGAGCCCCGGGCAGAGCGGAAGAAGCGGGACCCTAATGACGTCATTACGCGTTAAAAATTGTATAATGAAAGCTCGTTATGACCACTAGACAGCCTATTTTAGGTAATTTAGGGTTTAAAATGGCGTCCTTTTAGTTCCATTCGAGGTAACTGTTGTACTTCGACTTTGTGCGTATCATTGACTTGACCCCTATTATGTCAATGGTGCATATTCATCAAAAGATTGGTATGAAAGCGCGGAGTCTCAGGCCATGGCCCCTTCGCCCTCCCCCAGAACATCTCCACTGAAGATATTTAAGGCTAACGGCTAAAGTCTTGATATTCCTAATAGCGTTCTCCAACTTTACTGGTGCTGGTGTTGTTCATTTTTTCCCTCTCTCTGCCCCTTTGGCAATGCAGTCGTACTTAACATAATGCCATTTAATCTTGGAACCGCTCTTGTTCCTTGTGTTTTATATATATTAATCAAAACAGGTGCAACTAGGATTGTCCATATATATCCATTTTGAACGTTTATGATACCCTGTCAACAAAGGTGACACGAAAGCGAGTAGTGCGGTAGAACTGTTTCCACAGACTAGAAATAGTTTTACATCCAATCTGACATTTATCCCTTTTTATTTGGGTAACAAAGTTTTATTAAATTAAATTTCCCCAAATGCCCCAACAGGCCAACAGGCCAACTCTCTCAACTACAGGTCAGCTCGTATAATCAACCTTTGGATACAACAATGAGACACAAAGGAAACATTAATCACAACAGGAAGGCAATTAAGGACACAAACACATCAATACATGACGGAAGAACTTAACACTTTGTTTCTGTGGCCAATGCAAAGAATAAAGATTGATATGACAATGTTCGGTAGGAGGATGTTAGCTTCTGAAGAAATTAAAAGTGTCAAACATATACTACTCGGATACGGACACTCGTGGGCTTTCCGCACGATCCGGTAAAAGTAAAGTGGCAAGTAAAGGTGGTGTACCTTTGGAGTAAGCAACAGAACGCAGACTCAAAGTAGTATAGTCAAACACTACCCCATGTTGAGTACGACAACTTTGACTCTTTTTGTCCCTAATGTCACCAATCCCTTTCAAATACGGTGGTTCATTATGGTGGAACGAAAAGCTTTGCACCTATCTTCTCGCCGCGTACAAAGGGTCTATATTCACTTTGCAATATTGCGCAAAAGTAGACTAAACGTTGCCGGAATTCGATGTGATACTTCGGAAGTTCCCAAGCGTTTGTAATAGTTCTTGAATACGAGTACACTCTGTTGTAGTACGCAAAGAACAACCCTCCAGGTTCTAAAAAATCATGCCAAACACTTGCAATTGAATTTTACACAATGTGCAAAGTTTGGTTAAAAATTGACAGAGTATTAAAATGAGACCATGTGAAACTTGGTTATCTGCACCCTAATAACGATTGAAACAACAATGATGTATAACTAAAAGTGTCTAAACTATCTTCGTAACATCAAGCTTCTCGTCTATACAATCGAATAAGTTACAATAAGCGATAGGGTTTAACCACATTCAGAGGTTTCTCATCGTCGGTCACGTATTATCAAATTACACATAATACTCTTTAAATTGAAACTATCAATTGGGACACCTGGCAAGCGATAGAAAACAAGACATGATGATGATCTTAATTCTTGATGTAAGACGTATGTGTGGGGGGAGGGGGGAGAGGATGCTTGTGCCTATATACGTCCGATTCGTACATCGTTGGGTGATACAATGCGTCAACAATTCGAACATAGACGATACAGTAAATAGACATCAAGTGAAATATATGTTGCTACCTTCAACAACGAAAGTGATGGTATGGAATTAGGTTTCGGAGCATGTTGCCAAACTGCGGGAAATGCTCCCCTAGGAGGATTGAACTTCCGAGTAGAGGGGCTGGTAAGGTGTCAATATTGATCATAGGGATCTACTGTGAGATAAAGCCTGATTAGAATTATAATCAATACGTACAGGATGCAGACTGCAGGAGGTGCTTTTGTGAATGAGACTGAGTGTAAATCACCACCTATAAATTCTTATATATTCTCTCCTGTTATTTACTGTTTTAGCTAAAATAAGCAACCAAATAAACAACTTCAGTACTGATTTTAGCTTGCAAAGTAAACAATCAGAGTCGTGACTAAAACTTAGAGTTCCTCATCAAAGATATGTGTGCTCTTTGCCAAGAATCATTAGAAGTGTTTATAATGCAAAAGACGCGACAACATTTTCATTGTCTTGCAGTCAACAACTCCTTCCACCAAATAGGCTTTTAAGTATAATTGTAGTATTTTATAAAAATAATAGCTTCCTGAGAATTCAGCTACACATTTACCTTTCTCATGGTCATGGATGGCCAAAATCTTGTAAAGTGGTAGTTGAGAACTTCCCCCGTGTGTTGCTTAACTCTCTACCGAAAACTCACAAGATGAAAAACTTACATTGCCAAATACATCGTGCAGCAAATAGTTGGGAGGGGTTTAGCCTCCTTAGTGACCCCATTTTGCAACCCCTGTGGAGTCACTTTGTGTTTGAAATCATGTTAGGTGAGCCAGGAAACGGTAATGTTGTCACTGCAGTCATTCATTGCATAGCAACAAGGGTGTAGTGAAGAGGCATATATCACTTCCTAGATTGAAAGCTATCAGATGCTGATAATTCCTTTGGTGGCCTCTGTGAGGGATGTACTGACGGGTTACAGCATCCTGTTCACGTCAATGATAACCGTAGCATAATAACCTGGTTCGCATACGAGTAAAATCTGTCGCCAGACAAGCGTCTGGCATGTTACGCCTGCGAACGCTACTTGGCAGTGAAAGTTAAAATTTGATTGACATATGCCAAAGCAAAAGTCGTCGGAAAGTAACAAAAAAAATTGTTATTTCCCGACGAGTTTTCTCGGTTGGTTTCCGACTATTGCTTGAATTGCTGGCGCCTCTATTGTTCTGACGAGGAAATTCTATGATGACTATGACAGGTGCAAATATTGACAGCTATTTGATACCAAGGGGAGATCAGGTACCTTAGCAAGCACGGGTATTGTATCCTGGGCGTGGCAATTACTTTTTTAAGTCTTTAGTCCGAAGTGTCACAATCAACAAGATGGATGTAAACCCCCGTCAATAAAATTGTGACTCCAATTGCTACGTTTTGTTTATTTGCGCTTGCTATGACTGGATCGGGCATGTGAATCAGCAGCAGTAAAGTAAAACAATCTCCTTGTTTGCTCCTCCTCTCAGACCTAGTGACGGATTTACTCCTATGTGAACCAGGCTTAAGATTCTCTATTCCCTACTTTTTGTTTCGGATTCTGAGATGCCCCGGGCGTTTACTTCGGTAGCAACAGCGCCTTAACACCCCACTTCCCGTTAGGCGTCAACTGCTATCGTTAATAAGTAACCGCTGACCGGTCATATCCGCTTTCATCTAACAAAACAGTTCATTGTTCACACATAAAGAGAAAAAAGTCCAAGTGGGAGGAGACGATCTTGAGGCCAGAGCAAACTAGAGGAAGTTCCATTATACAGGACATCTTGGGTCAGTTGAGTGCAAAGTCGCGTAAAACTTGGAAACATGGGTGTAATTTGAGTGTGTATGCAAAATGGGATTCATGATGGACGGCAAAACCTGCAAAGGTACGTAATTCGTTTTTAGTTCATTGACCTCATCACTTAAAAAAAAGGGAAGGTCTGACAACATAGTAGCACGCTGAATGTGAAACGGTTTGTCTTGGTCGCATGAAAAAAATCCAAAATCATAAATAAAGGGTTAAGTATAGAAAAGAAAAGTGGCAAGAGCAATCTTCAAAGGAGTAAAGAAGAAGTAAAAAGAAGAACGTAAAAGGAAGGAAATAATTTTGTCAAAGAATAATTAGATGATCCTTTTTGCCGAATTGTCATATTCAGCATAACAATGACACTAGTGGAGTACGGCAAAACTTACAAAGGTGCACAAGTCTTTTTATTCTAGTATGTCTCACTCATTAGTTAAAAGCAAAACCAGATGTTAAGACATCGTTATACATGTTATGTGAAAAGTTTTGGTCTTTTGGAGAAAAAAGCCAGAAGTCAGATGTTTCTGCCAGAAACGTGAAAAGCAACATCAAAAGTAAGAACACTAAGTAAAGAGGGGATAGTTTTTCTATAAAGTTTGAGCTTAAATTCAAGTTGAAGGTTGTTTGATCCAAGAATTCAAAGCCCATAATTTGCAAATTGAATATAAGAAAGAGACTGGTTTTGTTCAGAAAGTGAAAATGCTGTCAGATTTACCACAAGTAGAAGGGGATTTAATGAAAAGGTTTCATCTCCCTAAGTTCTAACACAGACAGCCTTCTTCTCCTTTCTTTACTCGACCGCAGTCGAGCATGCCTTCACAATATTGCGCCATGGGTCTCTGTCTTTCATAAATCTGGGTAGATCTTCCACGTCAATGTTCTTGTCTTTGGCTATGCAGTCAAGGTAGGTGAGTGGTCTTCTCCCTCTGCTAGGACGTCGGAGGCGCATGCAGATAACAAAACATTAAATTCGACTCCAATACACCGATTCAGACTGAGTCTGCTGCTCCGCCCATCCTGGTTGCGCTTAACAAAGTTGAAAAGTCCGTCATAACAATCAATTCTGCAAGAACTGTAAAGGGAGGCTTTAGCGATGTCTGGTAGTTTGTAGCTAAATGTACTTAAGCTCCGTAAGAGCCAGACTGAGCGATTTGGCAAATACTTATTGTGGTACATATAAGAATCTTACTGATTTCTATATTCACAGAGAACATTTTTAGGCTATAGTAGTGGCCTTTATAGCCTGAAAATGATAATATCGTCAAGATATATAGGTAAATAGCTTTTAAGTTGCTTATATGCCATCATACACTTCATAATGTTTCCGTCCTCATTAAAGGTAACCACTAAATTTATGTTGACGGGAAAGTTATGAAGAGATTAAAGAAGCATCAGAGGCAGGTTGTCAAGTTTTCAAGGCGCTGTACATTTGATGGAACGAAGTTGTGGATCGGATCTGAAGTTGAATTTCTTGGACAAAACGGATTTAGATATCTTCGATACTTCGTGACACCTATCCTAATAAGGCTTCATAGGTTTAATTCCATATTATAGCAAAGAAAGATGTCTTTGATCTTCTAACCAGAATCCATACAACGAAGGGGAACGTAAAATTTATCGAATAGTGATACCATTACATGAAGTGACAACACTTAGTATATGATGTCAGCCCAGGCAGAGTTTGCGGTACTTGTCGGTTATTCCCCCCCCCCCTCCCCAACAAAATTTTTTTTTCAATGATAAATTTAATTATGGCACGTTAGAAAAGAATACAATATATAAAGCTATTGTTAAACTACTGAGGTGGCCAGTATGCTTGAATATTCGACAAGATTTGTTCAAACAAGTCAACTTGGCGATGCCTTCGTCTTGTAGTTGCAGAGTCGTAAGAATTTAAAAATGCAACCTATCACTTTCACGAAACAATGGAGTCTATAGACATGGGAGAGTAAGTATAATTTATAGAATTAGTGAATTACAGTGGGTCTGTACTTCGAAGCCTGTATATTAAAGTAAAAAAGAACGGTACCGTTTGCCAGCCGCAAAAAAATATTACTGCCTTCGCGAAAGGACGCAATAACGACGGTAGAATTAATTGGATAAACAAACATATAATGGAGCTTTGACCAATTGCCAAGGACTGCACTTTAACTTATTTCTATAAAACATTGTAAGGCATATGAGCTCTGGTGGCTCAGCAAACGAACAAAATAGGGATGAAAAAGATCTACATATCAAATCAGAAAAAGTGTCTTTGCTAAGCGTCGAGCAAATTTAAGCCACGGGTTTAATAAATTACAGAAACATTGGATCAGAATATGAATCCATGTACGTTTCCTCGAGTGACTTCCTTTCTTGTGTAAGGAAGACGTAATACGACTATATTTTAACAAACTTTTAAGGCATACTAATGAATTTATCAATTTTTGAATAGGTATGGCATGCTCTGTAAAACCTTATTCTACAAAAAATTAATCAAAAATCAATAGATTGCTTAGCCACGTAGTCAAGTGAATCTAAAATAAAACTATAAAATTTGTCTATACAAGATCACCGTCACTCTTTTTCAACAAACATACGTAATTGTCTAAAAATATAGATAGGACTTATGAGGATATTTTGCTGTATAAAGAACCTATAGTAAGACTTACTTTCGATGTAATGCTTTTATTAAAGTATTTATCTTAATCCTATTAGAAGAAGATTTTTTAAAACAATCTGAATGCTACCATTTCCCTGTAGTATTATGCAAGTTCGGAAAATCAACGACAAATTAATGTATTTTGAAAGAACATTTACAACCGTCCAAGATATCTGCACGTTCAGAAAGATGTGCAAGGCCTCAACGCCTCTTACACTCCGGCCCTGCAGCTTGTCAATCGCCGCCGGCAAGGATTCGCAGTTAGATTTGATGTAGGCTAGTAGCGAATTATAAAGTGAAGACCTGATGATTGATGAATGACATGTGGCTGAACTTTCAGTTGAACACCGACAAACAACCAGAAATATTGTTCAAACTTTACTCCTTATGCGGCAATGTGTGTTTCATATTAATTTTATCAAAATACTAGGTACTTTTATGTAGTTATTTCCTGAAAACATGTAAATATTTTCGGGAATATGTATTTATGTGTTAAAAACAAAAAATATGTATTTATGTGCTAAAAACGAAACATATGTACAAATATGTGGTTATAACCTCATTCTGGGAGGTCCCCTACTTGTAAAGACATGCTTTTCGTGCATTTTGAACAACATGGAGTCTCGGAAAGAAATATGTGTTTTATGTATAATCCGGCCCCTGGTCATGACCCCTCCCCTCCCCCGGCATAAAATTCAGAATAGCCTCTGCTCCAATTTCTAAACGAGGCAAATTTTCAGTGACGCAGAAATTGAATTTTCGTTTGCCACCTATACCCGCTTTAGGATGTTTGACAATCCTCAGTCTTTCGTTATATATTTTATGTTATGCTCTTTCGAGCCCCGACCATCAGTTAATTTTAAATGTATTCTTAGTACCGTAAAACTCAATAAATTTACATTTAAAATACTACACCACCTTGTACTGCCTAGTGGCTAAATATATCAGTCTATGTGTTCATAGTTGTCTGCTTAATAGAAACAGAAACTCCTCGTTACATTGTCGCGATGCTGAGATCACCCACGTCAAATAATAAAGCTTAGAGTTTGGAAGGCTGGGATGGGTGTATTATGTGATCAAACCATATTTTTGCCTTTCTCCAAGTCTGCGACGCAGCAAAGAATAGAATTCACAAAGTAAGTTATGCCTTTAGACAGTTCTCTTTTGTAAAGACAACAACAAGTAAATTACTAACTTGATTCATCGATTAAAAAAAGGATAGCAAGTTTAAATGTTGCACTGTTTCAGTGCAGTTGATGTGAAGTGCAAAACCTTGTTAAAAGAGATCAACGTTTTTCACTATTCCAAAAACATTATCTTTATATCTCAACGTCAGCCCCATAGCGTAGAAGTTGAAAGGTTAAAATTAGTAAGAGGGAGTACAGCATGAACTTGACTAAATAAAGAAATACAGGCCCATCGCTAAGGCATTAGAATGTGGTCCCTGGCGACCAACTGACCTCCCCAGAAATGCCCATGACACAACCACCGACAGATAGCAAATTTTGGAGTCTTATGGCCCAATCATACCGCTAACATTACCGATTATGATTATCCGAAATATGACAAAACTAGCCAATTGCAAAATGCCCTTTATCTTAAAGATGCAAACCGGCCAGCGAGCACGAAGCCAAAGGAGTGGGGTGCTGCCCGTCCGGACGAAAGAGTCCCCTCGCTTCCTTAGATTCAATATCTCAACGTGTATTTTCAATGGTGATCTCAGTTTTGTTTCGTTAGAGCGACTTAGCTTTTGGATTTTTAGTACATCGTTGTATTTTAACGGTGTATGTATATAAATATTTTGGTTGACAATTGGAACTCATCGCGGCTACCTTTAATTCATTGGCAACAGCTCAAACTTGGTCCCTCCCCCAAACTCTTTTCACTGGCGTCGTGCTTGCGGGCACCAGCGAGACTTTATCTCTGATGATCCCATTTAAGGTTTTAAAGAACGACTTTTTCTATGCTTCATATTTGATTTAATTGATATGTGATGTTAACGCATGCAATTTGGTTAAGGGGACGTTTTGACTCTTTAAAAGCGAAGGAAGAAAAAAATAAGGGATCTCAGGTTCTCAAGAATTTTTCTTCATAATTCCTATATTTAAATTTCAGGCAAATATTAAGGCTCTGCAATCCCAATGAGTATTACAATTATTGTCCAATTATGTTGTATCCTTGACTAGCTCGTCAAATTGGGCCAGTTAATTTCAGGTTTTTTACGGTGCAAAGTGCACAAGCATGCCTCAATCGCCATTGGTTACCTTCAACATGTCACTTTATCCTTCTTTTGGTCCTTAAAAACTAAGAGAATAAAGCTCAAGAATGTTTTAACCCATTCTGCACTGTTTATCAATATATGACCATATACAACTTGACTCCCTATTATCCCTATTAGGAACTGCAGTTTCAACGATTTACTTGTAAGTTGTTGGTATTGAGTTAACCATAACATTGATCAAATTACTCTGATTGTAGCACGTCTTATACTTTAATTTGTTTCCAAATACTCAGATCCTAGATCGCTTTTTCAATTGACAGTTTTATAGGCGGTTTACATACAGTTCACTAGATTGACAAAGGAAATTCACGTTTTCTACGAAATTGTTTTAGTTTTGTTGCTGTCAGGAATTAGTGGCGCCGTTGGTTTTTGTTGTGTGTCACGTAAAGTTAGAACTAGTGATAGCTTGTCAGCGAAAATTAGCTAGAACTAGCGAAAACTGACGAGAAATAATTAAAACAAGCGAGCTTTAGCAAATTGACATTTAGCACATTTGTTCTTGCTCTTCGTTCTTGAAGACTCATTTTTTACTTAATTTGCACGATGGACTCTGGAAAGAACGGTCTGATGCTGGTCTCTGCCTTATTTGCAAAATATATGGCAGACACGAAAAGATGAATCGTGTTAGGGTTCTGTGAATTCTTTCAAAGAAGGAAGAAACTATGTTTGAACGAGAAGATTTCACTTTAGGCCTTCATAGAAAGTGTATTTTCTCTAAAATCAATCTAATATGTGCTTACCATGAAAATTCTTTTACTTATGGAGATTTGTACCTAAAACAGCAGTACACACTTCTTTTGGTCTCTTCCAGTTATCAGAATGTCCTATAGCCTATGTAATGTCTCGCAAATATTCCAACACTCCATCGATGTTAAAATCCGATCCACACAACCATCTTGCCAAAAAGTCTTGCTATCGAAGAGGCTATGCATTAGTAAACGAATCTTACAAAAACAACACTGTTTTCATTGCAGTAACTATTCAGAGATCAAAGTAGTGGCGGCGCATGGTTCGAGGTGGTATGGCACGAATGTCTTCCCATGATGAAATCAAAAAGGTGAGGGAAGCATTGAAGAATGGTTTTGATAATGAGGAAAAGACGACCATCAAATGGGCATGGAAATGCACAAATGTAAAAAATTCTCAACGTATGCCAGACAGAGAACTTTCAACAGTACATCGAGAGCCAAGAGATGAGTTGCTCATTTTGAACGAGCATCAAATAAATGCCTTCCAAAAAGACTTCTATTCGTGGATGAGAACTTTACAAAAGAGGCATACCACCATAAGACTGTGTACGAGAGTGTGATTAAATCCAAAAGAAGTTCTGGGTATATTGATTGAAACATTTTTTAAGGAACTGCCTTAAACGGAAGATTGTTGATCTATCAACTTAACACATGTGTGTATGTATTTATGTATGTATGTATGTATGTATGTATGTATGTATGTATGTATGTATGTATGTATGTATCTATCTATCCATCTATTTATCTATCTATCTATCTATCTATCTATCTATCTGTCTATCTATATATCTATCTATCTGTCTATCTATCTGTCTATCTATCTCTCTATCTATCTATCTATCTATCTATCTATCTAAGCGCACGCCGCGAAAGCGTGGGTCACGGGTTCGATCCCCGGTGGTGAAATATTTTCTATTTCTCTAGTGTTCTTTTCAAAACAAATATACGTTTCTAAGACTTTGCACCCGAGAAACATGGAAAATGGTAATTAAGGAGAACAGATACTACACTCTATTCTTGCTAAACGACCGTGGAAAATTTGGCAGTAGATTTGCCGATACGTGACGGCCGAAGGGAACAAACACAACGAAATGACTGCAGGTTCCTATCTAATCCTATTAATAGACCTTGGAAATATAATAAAATATAATCAGGCTCAAAAATATTATATGCTTGTGCATATCTCGGGAGAGTTTTCAACCATTTTGGATTACTTTCAGACATATCCCCTGATGTCACAGATTAAAATAATTCGTCACTCAGGGGATAATAATTCAAGTCTTTACTGAAATGGATGCAGTGGGATTAGTGGTTAAGCGACACGGGATTCCATTTCGACAATTTAAACTACTAATTAGTCGGTAATCGATGAAAACTAGGATGAAATATTACTGCATGATTTAATTAAATGGAAAATATCTGATTACTAATTGATGTATTTTTGAGTTTCACTCGTTCCTCTAACACACGATATATTTTAAAAATTGCTCGGAGAAGCGAGCACATGCTGACAAGTACAAGTTTACGACTAGAGCTTTTCGTTTGGCTCTTATCGAAATCTTACGCCAAAATTACATTCGACGAGATGACAACCCTTGTACACGATTTTTTTGCAGGCAACTCCATTTTTGGGTCAGGCCTAGAGTTGCTTAGCATTTTCCAAAAGCAGGCGTGAAGTTGCTTAAGTAGTTGCGTAGGTATCACTAGAGGTTATCGTCGAATTTCGTTGTGTTGTAAATGATGAAATGCCAAATGATGGTTGGATCTTTGATCTCTTTGCTTGATCATCTATCAATTTATTGACCTGCTTCTCCAGCTGTTCTTCAGTAAGGTTCATATGAAATCGCTCGCGCATCATCTGTACTGTAGAAGCGCCTTGACAGAAACAAGGCAGTCGAGAACCTGAAATGAAAAAATGGAGATAAGTTTATGACAACAGTAGGCGCGATACACAACCTCATTTACTTAACCACCCCTATGTTCAGGTTGACAGACGCTGCAAAAGGAGTTCGTTCAATGTTAGCGTGATTTTGATTTTATCACATTATTATTTTTCTCATTGTAATTTTAACTATTTCAAATGTACCAGTTCCAAAGAAGGTATAAAACTACAAAGAAGGCAACATCGCGCCGACGGAAAAAGGGTGAAGAGTCAAAGCAAATGCAGGGTCAATCATCTATGTTTCCTAGCATCAATAGTTTAGTTGATGATAGTGAACATTCTCTTGAGAAAGTTCCAAAACAACTCACTGCACCTATGGTGTTCCTAAAGTGTCGTAATTTTTCATTCCATTCCAGCAGTTACGTGCTATAATCGAGGTTTTAAAAAAAGTAAATTTTCGTAGCTTCGTAAAAACGTAGCAACTTTTCCTTCTCTCTTGCTTTAAAATGTAGCTATCAATAGACAGTCTTAGGCGAAAAAACTAAGGGTACACAACAAATCCAATTAAAACCTCTTATGTCATAACACCGGTATTTAGCCTCCCCGGCTAGTGATTTTGTACAGTGTTTTCATAATATACAATTGTTGTTACACTTACAACTGATACAAGTAGGTGACAGAAACACTGCTTTGAACCGACACACTCATCATGTTTCTTCCGGGGGGGTCGACAAATGTATATTTGATAAATAACTATCAGTGGTACTGACTGAAGCTAGAGCGCGAAAATGCTGGTTAGAAGATAAATAAATAGTTTGACACACAAACAGTGTCATTCTAGGCAATAGGGACTAAAGACAAAGTTATAAGCTAAAGCCCTTGAAATAAACAGCCCTTGCGATTACTTTCTGTTTAAACCTTCCGAGGAAGCGCTAATACAAAACAAGGGCATAATAAAGGGAGGTATCTATCAAAATTTGAATCTTGTTAACCACAGTTTGTGTTAAAATCAACAGCAAAGAACTGTACATTCTGACATCTTTTAGCTAGTAAACATACAATTTATTTTACTTTTCTAATTAAAGAGTTATTAGACCCGATTTGCCTACCTGTATTTCTTACGCATGCTCGTAAACGGGGCGTCAAACTTTTCGGCGGGTTATAAATATTTTTCTGACCTGATGTGTTGTTTATTCAAGCTTGTGCTAAGCTGAAGGTGGACGTTTTACGGTTGGTATTGCCAAGAGGGACTTTATGCAATGGTAGCCTTACAAATGGGGCTTATTCGTGATAATATGGTAATTAGAAAGCAGAATTACAAACTTGTGGAAAATATATAGCTGGTATGTTTTATCCAACTGTGTGATAAGCGTCGCGGGACATGAAACGTGAAGTAACCGGAGTAGTTTCTTTTTCCTCTGACACCATTATGCATTAGCATATATAGGCCTATATAATACTCCTATAGTTACAAAATGAGAGCGAGTTGAATATTTGTGACACCTACTTAAGAGAAGAGGGAAGCCTGTAAACAGTATGTTTCGTTACGCTCTCCAATCTCAAGTTTTCTAAACGTAAGACCAATTTCTACACATACTTTCCTAATTGATCAGTGCAGTAAGATTTAGACTGTGGGCACAGGGAGCTGTTCAAAAATGGTGAGTAGAAAAGGTTTACACATGGCTACAGTAGGTAAATTCAGACGGTAATTAAACGAAAGGGCAGATTGAAAGGCAGAAAGAAAAAGGAATTTCTTCGTTTTGTGATGCTTTGTTTTGTAGGAGTCTGTTATTATACCTTTTAAGAATCGCCACAGATTACCACGTTCTTCTCTAGTGTGCCCTCCAAAAGGTAAGGTATCAGAAAGAAATTTCTCATTGAGGATATTATTCTTTTACTCATTGACTTTACTCTATACAATGTGTGCCTCTTTTTATTGTGTATGGAAAACGTACATCAAATGAATTTGGGACTTTTAGTCACACATTGCAGCAAAATTTTGTACATTTTCGCACCCTCATAACATCACCTTTGCAGTTTTGTCAGTTAAAGGAAACAGGACAGAGACTCAGAGGCTTTAAATCTGTAAATCTCAAGAGGATGCAAATAATATTTCATCTTTTTCCAGTTGCCCATGGAATTGTTGTTGTTGTTTGAAGCATTATTATATCAGCAAACAGAGAAACGTCCTGAAGCAAGTCATTTGTCAACATATATACTTAAAGTATCAATTCCCTTTCACAAGCTTCGCAAATTTTTATAATTTTTACCATGCACTTTACCATACTTTTTCCAGGAGTTTAACATATCTGTCGATCACTCCTACAGTTTTATGTAGCTTTTTTTGTTTGCACTGCTCTATAAATGTTGGTAATAATGTAAGCATGACTCACATTAGTTTTATGGTAGATTGGACATTTACTTGAATAATTTGAAGATATGAAAGTAGTCTGGTATTGGCAAGAAATTTTAGAATTTAACATTAATGTAAAGATACTTTTAAGTTACAACAATGGTTAAATGATAGTGAATTGAAATCTCAGAACTGTGAAGCTAAATATATATTATAAAAGACAAAACTTTTTGCTTATTTTCTGCTTCTTTTGTTCACTAAGTTTATCACTGTTGCCCTATTTTGGTACACTTTCAATCTCATGGCTTCTGTTTATTATAATGCTACTTGTTCAAAAAGCGTACATAGTACGAGATGAACACATTGCAAAACATGAAAATAGAGAGCACGATAAGTGTGCATGTATAAAGAGTAAGAGAGAAGAAGGCGTGAAATGCAAAAACACCATAGAGCGTACATTGGACGAGAGAAAGACAATGCAAACCATCAAAAGTCAGATCATAAACAGTGGCATGAAAAGCATGAATACCGAAGGCGTGCGTTATTACAGATAAACACAATGCAACCCTTGAAACTTGACAGGAGGAAAAGTGTGCAAATACGGTGCTTAGGAGAGAATAAGCCATGAGAAGCATGAACACAAAAAGCGTACATAGTACGAGATGAACACATTGCAAAACATGAAAATAGAGAGCACGATAAGTGTGCATGTATAAAGGGTAAGAGAGAAGAAGGCGTGAAATGCAAAAACACCATAGAGCGTACATTGGACGAGAGAAAGACAATGCAAGCCATAAAAAGCGAGAACATGAATAGTGTGCAAAAAAACGAGATTGAGAGAGAAAAAGGCATGAAAAGCACGAACCCCGAAAAGTGTGCGTAAATGCAGACAAGCAGAATGCAACCCTTGAAACTTGACAGGGGGAAAGGTGTGCAAATAAGGTGCCTCGGAGAGAATATGGCATGAAATGCATGAACAGAAAATGCGTGCATGGTACGAGATGAACACTTTGCAAAACATGAAAATAGAGAGCACGATAAGTGTACATGTATAAAGAGTAAGAGAGAAGAAGGCGTGAAATGCAAGACCACCATAGAGCGTACATTGGACGAGAGAAAGACAATGCAAGCCATGAAAAGCGAGAACATGAATAGTGTGCAAAAAAACGAGGTTGAGAGAGAATAAGGCATGAAAAGCACGAACCCCGAAAAGTGTGCGTAAATGCAGACAAGCAGAATGCAACCCTTGAAACTTGACAGGGACGTGTAGGGTCCGTTGTTCTGGTTTGTGTAGCATAGTACTCTCACACAACTGTCAATTAAAACACGCTCTAGGAGAGGCGTGACAAGGCTTAGTCTCTGGTACCTCAGGTTAACATAATAACTGAGGTTGCTGTCGTGAGGGGCAAAAGCAGTTGTTTACCAAGATCAAACCGAGACTTTTCTCTAAATAATTAATGAAAGTCCATTGACAAAGGAACGTCTAGCATGACATTGTATGTGATACTCATTGAAGTTGTATTCTCATTTCTTGATAGCTCCTTTCTCATGATGCTAACCATGTCTCAGTTCACTAGACAGTTTTGGTCCACAGCAGCTGAGAATGGCTGCTTGTTGTTCCAGATGCAAGACAACAACAAAAACGAGTTATACACCACAAATTTATACCCTTCATTTGAACTGCCTCAACTTTGATTGCTCCAAATTGCAATGCTTTTTAACAGTAGACATATAGATAGATAGATAGATAGATAGATAGATAGATAGATAGATAGATAGATAGATAGATGATGATGATGATGATGATGATGATGATGATGATGATGATGATGACAATCATGATAATGATGAATAATATTGATTCTCCGGCTGAGTGCGATGCATCAGAGCTCCATTTACTGATTCGCTAAACAATCTACTATGTAGATTTAACTTGGAGTGGCTGAGAAGTCAAAAGTCACTTTTACCCTCTCTATATTTATAATATATTTTCTAGGTGGCATGGGTAGAATTTAATTTATGTCCTTTTGGAGTTTGTATCTACTGATTTCCTTCAGATCAAATGGGTTTGCCCAGTGACTGGTATGAGGAGAAACTTAAAAATTTCATGATCTTGAAATCTTCATAAAACAGTCTTTATTTCTCTAAACATGCCTGTTCACTTAACGTAAACAAAAGTCCAACTTCCTCAGCTCGAAAATAACTACAAAGGCAATGAAAAGGTTTAACAATTAATATGCGGCTAGCATATTATGCAAACCAAAGTCAAAATCAAAGTTAAATCCAAATCAAAGTCATATCAAAGTCAAATCAAAGTCAAATCAAAATCGAAGTCAAAGTCAAAGTCAAAGTCAAATCAAAGACAAAGTCAAATCAAAGACAAAGACAAGTCAAAGTCAAAGTCAAGGTCAACTCAAAGGAAACTTTACAACTTTCAAAAGTCTGACAAACGTTTTAAGGTAATCTGTCACTTATTATGAGTCCAAACAGTCGGGTAGATGCGATCAGTTGATGTAGTTTAAAGTATCGGCAACCATACCTCTGCGCATAAATGTTAACAGATCGGCAAACCATTTAGTCGCCCAATTTTTGCAAAAAGTCGTCTACAGGTCACCAGAAATGGATATATTTAAATGTTTACATTTGTGGGAAGCTTTATGGTCTGCAATTATAAGTGCTATGTATAAGCACATTTAATCGAGCTTCAGGACTGCTGTCGGTGTGATACAAAAGTTTTTGTAATCTGGTAAGACGGACAACAAAGGAATTTTGGTCGCTACTCTGGCTTGAAAATTAGCGATTTTTGCCCATTTTTTGGCAATGAAGCGCGACCCTCCGAAACAGAATTTTAAAAATTGGTCTACCAGACATGCCAGTGTCCCTGTTCAAAGACACGTGTGATCGCACGTGTCCGTGCATGTATCCACAAACGTGCAAACGATACAACACGAGCAAACACGAGCAAGCACGAGCGAAAATTCGCTCATGCCGACACCAATTGTAATCGCAGATACCAAACTTGCGGCTCTCATGACTTATAGCTCATTCAAGCTAGAAGCCATTATCTGCATCCTTAATTTGTCCTAGGGCCTTTCCTTATTCGAATTTCCCCTTCCTAATGTGCCTGTGTGACAATATTCAGTTGGCAAGGATCTCAGAGTCAGGAGGAAACGAAGCATAATTTGGGTTCATTCACCCCCCCATTTTTGCTCCATAATGTAGCATATAGCCCCCCTAAATTCTGTCTCCGGGTGAAAATCGATACAACATACATCTGAGAATATAACCCGAAAATTTCATTCTGGTCTGAACATTCTCAGTAAAATGGTCTTTTTGATGGCTAAGCAACCCCACTATAGCTAAGGAGGAGCATTTGGGGGTTATTTCTTTTGTTAAAATGTTGCCAAATCAATTTCCGATTTAATTCCAATGATGTCGGTCATCGTAAACTAATCTTTCAAGGTAGATGGTCTCCGGTATTATCATTTATGACCCACGAGAATCGTTAGTGACAGGTAACAAGAACTTTTAGTTTCAGTGAACTTATTAACCTTCCCAAAGAACTCACTGGCTCTCCCTGATTGGCCAGGCTGACTACCGTCCTCGGCGTATGAAAACTTGTAGGTGGACGGACGTCACGTGCAGTTGTCCAATCTGCGCAGACGACTGTGCTTGAAAGAAAGATTGAACTGACGTAAATCATCTGCAATCAGTAAACAACTAAACCGGAAACGATAGCAACCCGGATTGTGTGGTAGCAATGACATACTTAATACAGTATTTTAAATGCCTCTGCAAATATGTCTACGCATTTGGAAGTATCATGCAAGGTGTGGTGAAGTTTTTGGATCGATTAAACTAACTTAAATTTGGTCTAGGGAGTTCTTCTATAGGTTATAACTCGAAACCCTTAGAAGGATTATCACAATCTTATACAAAATGCTGTGCTGAGCATGTCGTTGCCACCACGTTACCAAGGTCATTCTAACTTGAGGTTTAGTTACATGGAATGAAATGTTTAATATTTAGATTTAGCCATTGGTCTACGCCGGGAAACCGTACGAAATCCATGAAACCGAAAGTTAGTCGCGAAGGCAGCCTACCAGGACACGGGAACTTGTTTGACAAGATCGAGATGGTCTTGACATTTACAACGTAGAAATTTAACAAATTTTGGCTGGGTCTATCTGGATGGCTGGGTCTACCAAGAAAGAAAGATTTGGGCTTTTGAGAATGGACAAAATAGGAATCAAAACATCGAAAGTAGCGAGCAAGGCTATAGGACGTTGTATGTCCACGTTCATATGCAGTGCGTATCGGAAGATATAAACAAACATTTCACTGGGTCGTTAGGGACAACAACCGACTATATGTCGTGATATGTTATGAGCCTTTTTATGGCCGTAGTTAAAACTAGTAATGGATTCGACGCCCAATACTTACTAAAATTGAACGAGACGGTGTAGCGTGCACTGCGCTGAGTGCATCTGGATTTTAATAAGACTTATTCCTTTGGCTACAAAGGGGGTCGTTAACGATTTCTTAAGATTTCACGTCTCCCGATGGCCTTATCTCAATAAAATTTGTCCTGAGAAGGCTTGAAGTATCAGTTTTTCAGAATCAACCGTTTTTATTGGCTAGTTTTCTATTTAGCATTATGAAAATACCGTTTCAAAACATCGAGCCAGCGAATGGACACAAAATGGCGTCCGGTGAAGAACTTCATTACTGTGCATGAGATGATGTAAGGAGCATGTAGTGTTAGTTTTGGAGACTTTGACAGGTTTTTGGCGAGAATTTACCATGGCTCTTGAGGTAAGTGAAAGGTCTTTTGATTTCTCTTGGTTTGTTGTGCATGTATTCTTAGTTTTATTATTAGGGATACCTTTGTAGGCGGACTTATTTTTATTTCAAATACCTAAGCACGCACAAAATTAATGCTTTTATTCCCTGATGTTTTTATTAGGTTTGTACGTCTTAAGAGAACGATGTGTTTCAGAGATGCTCTACAAGGCAATGGGTAAGATTTGTATTCTGTTACTTTATTAACGACTTTCCATATACTACACAGTGATCCCTAAGGAGTACTAAAGTAGTAGAAGATTGGTCTTTGGAAGCATCGGTAGTAAGAGCTGTTTATGCCGTATCAGCTAGCCTGTACAGTTAGGGTGCAGCAATTCCATTCCAAGATCACCAAGAAGGAGGGAAACTAGTTTGAACTGGTCGCTCATATTTGATAACTGCTTGAAGAGAACTGTGTCGGTTGTTTTGCCCTTTTCATTGCCGCTTACTATTAGGATCTTAAGGTCTCGAAACTTTTTCCAGCCTTTCATAGTACAGTTCAAATTATTCCGAGATAGGCTCATCCTCTGGTGGTAACTTCCGTGTATCCAGAAATACATCACAACGTCAAGAACGTCTTTCTTATTGGAAGACGCTATACCTTGTCCCTTAATTGAACTTAAAGTCATTGTAACGTCTGTAAACCGGCGCCAAATCAAGGTATAAGCTATTTAAGGCTTGATACAGCGCTGGAGGTAGTGTCTGATAGGATGGAGTGATCCAATTCTGGGAAACAATTGTTTCAAATCACAGACCAATAGTTTGTCGCTTACAGCGTGTTCCATTATGCGGAAATCTGTTCTATGAATGCCAATATTTTATGACTGTTAGCGGTATTCAAGTATATTCCGGTATAGCGAGGGATTACTGGAGTTACACGAGATCTCGCGTCCCGTGATATTCATAGACAGTAATATAATTGTAGTAATTCCTTTGCTTATTACCGTTTCCCTACACATTGGTATACAAAGCACTTTTTCAATGATGTTAAAAGTACTTGTCAGTCTTGTGCAAGCAATCCTTTCCAATTGAATCTATGTCAGGATGAAGAATTTCAATCACTTTTTCTTTGGAGGACAACGTAATTTAAGACAATTTATCGGTTTGGTGTACGGTGGGGGTAAAAAACTTGTTTTTCGTAATATGTGTTGCAGTAACCGTTGGACTGAGATGGCACAGCCCTATCCCGATGTGGGAAAGATGGCTCTCAAGATGATAATTCTATTTGCAACTACCTATGAGTTTAAGGCAGCATTTTTGAAGTCCTAAACACTTGAATGTATCTCGTGATATGAAAGTTGCATTGTCCAAATCACAACCCAACAATAGGAACTGTTGAGGTCCAAGCAAGAGAACCCATGTCATTGAAGTTTACTCTAAACGGATGAGTGGAATTTCTCATTTTTGGAATATTGAAAGCTCCCCAATGAGTGTAATTAATGTAAAAATTTTCCGATGCAAATGTGCCCCGCCCTTGAATAATCCAATGGGAGTTCAATTGATCTTCTTATAAAAATTACAGCCAGGCTAAGTATCTTTAACGAAAGAGACGTATTGATGTATATTTTTTATTTATTTATTTATATTTTTTGATTTTTTATTTAATTTTTTATATATCTGGCATTTCACTTGTTAATTGATCTTCTTATAACTCGTAAAAAGCATGATTTTGGCTTCAAATAAGCCTCTGCGGTAGCTAAAATGGGGCTCCCTATTAGATGTTTAGTGACAAATGGACCAAAGATTGTAAAATAAAATGAGTACTTCGTCAGTTTTTAACCCAATGATGCGTTCCTTTCATTCATATTCTGCTCTTTTACAATACTTTGTAATTGAATTTAACAGCAGAGTGTAATGTAGTCAATGTTTCAAGAGCCAATGCTAGTAAAATTTGTTTTTAACAGAATCTGTAACTCAAAGGGTAATTTGTATTCAGATGAAGATGCTTTCGGCAGCCCAAGAAGTTAACAAAAGGCCTTTTAGCACCTTCCTAACCTCAGAGCCACCATATTTAAGGAACTCATTAATCATACTATCAGCACCTGGGGAAGAAAAGACTATTTTCGTATTTTTGAAACCAGAAGGAAATTGGAGCCAGAATGTCTCAGGCTTTGACATGATGCATTTTTAAGTGCGTTAACCAATTCATAGGAAAAAAATAAACTAAAGAAGAGATTCTAACCAAATTAGAATAGCCAGGAGGTCTCTAGCCATGATTAGGCATATCATATTTTTAAAGTCGGTAGCAAAACTAGTTGTAAAACCTAAATTAGATTCTTTTCCTGACTCATTAATTCTACATATAAATCTCGAATCAAAAAAAAATAAGCTCATTTTGATGAAAAGGCCCTGGCATCGTTTCCGGAACATAGTCAGGGTGGTCTCCAATGAGACTCTCATTTATATCAGAATCAGACTCATCGCTTTCAACAAATTATTATTTTTTAGAAAAACTGGGATTGGCAAACCACCTGAATGGGGCAGTAGTCGAATCGTAGTGAGGGGATGAAAGTAATAGGATGAAATTAGTAATACGAAACAGTAGATTTTTTATGTATTTTCTTATAAAAATAGTTAATTCAACGTGGTTGGCATAAATTTTGGAGCCTTTCTAAAAATTGATGGGTTTCTATGACCTTGATTAGCGACATTCTGCAATCAGAAAAGACCATGAATTGATCCTTTTACGAAACATGAGCACTTCTGGTACAGACAACATAATAGCTAACCTTGACTAAAGTGATTTTTGGAATTGGCATCATCTAAATAGCTGAAAACATATCTCGTTTCTTGATACCAAAGATCGAATTGGCAAGTGCAATAAATTTGCAAACAGTGTACCTGTCTTATCATTTGATGGCACAGTCAATCAAACGAATCACAACCATTTTTAGAAGAATCCAATTTGGGTAATTAGGTTAAAATTTTCTCCAACAACACAATGCTCTATCAACGTAAACAGTGCAATTAAACAGTTTAAAAATGTTTGCACCACCACCACTTGGTTTCTTCGGAAGCAAACCTTCCTTGAGTCCAATGTCTATCTATAGTACATTCTTCACCCCACTTCCCCGCTTTTGAAACACATTCAAACTATTACACCTCCAAGATATGAAATGTCACCGATATGTCTACTCCCCCCCAACTAATCAACTCCCTCATATAATAAGGTAGAGGAGAATACAAGCCACTAGTATTATTAATATGTAATAGCAAAGCCTGGCCTTGGTAACCGGCCAACTCAAATCTCATTTAATAAAGTGAACCCGAAATTTACGTTGTCCCTCTTTGTTTCACTTGACTTCGTGAAAAATGTAAAAACAAAATTTTCAAATTTATGATTTAAAAAATACCTCGTGAAACATCAGTGACTGATATCTAAGTAAAAAAGTTAAAAAGAGAGTTCATGTCAAAAATACTAAATTCTTGTTGTCATCGCATAAAATGTGTATCATTATTGTAAAAAGGTACAATATCGGTAAACTTCCAGGCAGTACCACTTTACCTACCTCACTGCCAGTGATGTAGGTGTACACTTTGGTACTGTTATGTACTCAGCTGCTGCCCACTTTCTAGTATCCCACTTCACTAAATAGTTTGAAGTCTGCTCACTTCTTAGTTTTTGGTTAGTAGCAAGATGTGTCGTAAATAGAAAGTCTTTGCTGGAATCCACATTGTGAGAAAACCTGCAAAAAATGTTCATGTTTGTTAACTGCTTATAATTAAGACAATGCAAGACGGTCTCTATCATGAGCACACAACAGTAAGTAGCTTGATTAAACAGATTTGCGAGTGTACCATAACATTTCATAGGAATGTTAGATTCTGACTTTACCTGTACTTTCTAGTAAAAAATGTCGTTACTACCACGTAACCAAGGTCGTTATGGAATAACGAGCGTTTCCGGTTTAGTCGCGTATAGGTCGCGTGAGAGGTATTGCGTCGTATTTTTCACAAATCCTTGCTAGAGAAAATTGTCTAAGGAAATTGCAGACTTTTTTGAGCGTCATAGTGTCACAGGTTTAATAGTAGGGGACGTTGGAATTAAGGGGAAGGTTGGCAAGAATTCTCAAATTCAATCAGCGGGGAGCACTGGATAAGCTTGGAGAGGCCGGCGAAATTCTGCAAATTACATACGCGGGTAGCCCCGTCTATTCGAGAAACGAGAGTAAATGATCACGGCATTGTGGATTTTGTCAAAGACAAAGGCCAAAGATTGCGAGGAAGATCCAGGTGATTGCAATTAGGTCACTTCCCCTACAATCTTTTATGCAATTTCTAATGCTTCAGTGGCAAAAATGTTGATTAGTTCTTGACTGGGCCTCGTCGCCAGTCGGAAGCACCACTTGAAAATGCCTCAACACTAGTCACTCTGCGAGAGATCGCTTCCGAAAAGCTTGAGCCCAACAACGATTGACAGATTTTTTTTGCAAAATGTATCACTCTTTACGGCATACTTTTTATTTTGAAACAATTTTTACGTGTTAAAATTAAACGACATTTTTTGATTATCCGCATCTGTCCTGGAAAGGCCCGTGCCCACAGTGGCTGGATAATCGGAGAAGTACTGTATTCATTTATTTTTAAATATTAAGTATGGCCAGTTCCTCTCCTTTCAAGGTCATACGACCATACCACAGGTCTTACTGAAGCACACTTCAGTAGTTAACGCCCTAGATTTTGGAACATTTCCTCTTCTGCTGTAATCATTTCTATCTCAATTTTATTTCCCTTCTTTTGTATGTGCCTTAGAGTCCACTCCACCGTCCAAAAAGGGACAATTCTGTATATAAGGTTCTCTTTTTCTGTTATTATTGTTGAGATTGTTTTACTATTCGAGAACCTGTCTCTAGTCCTGTGTACATTTAACTCCTTATGAGAACCGATTGTAAAGTATTTCAAATACAGTTTCTCACCTTATTATAAAGATAAGTGCCCAGCATAAGGCGCGTAGGTGAAACATAATGACAAAACGTAATCTGACGTATCTGACGAATAATAAGAAACAATCATCGACGTATCTTCTGTATAAAAGGGGAAGAAAAACGACCGGACAATTCTCTAGTTTCTCACCTGTATATGATGAGATAAAAACACAATATGGTGAAACTAACTGTTGATAATGCTACAAAGAACGAGTGCAAATAAAAGCATGATATTTCCTAATGATGCTTAATTTGATCATGCTATTGCGGCGGAGACTTTATTCTCGTAAAATCATGTAATAAGGATACGTCAACTTACCTTTTTTATACGACAGCGGAATAGACTTCACAATGCTATCCTCTCTATTTTAAAAACTGCGTACAATGACTGTTTTATGAAGATGCTTTATACGTAACAGTTGCACATGCTTAGTGAAGGTGTAGCTTCTCATCTGTTCATAAGTTTGCGCACTTACGACTCAGATAAATTAAGAAACCTTGCTATCTTCTGAAATCAATTTCTACTAAATTACAAAGAATACGAGAGAACTATGCTACAAAAACGTCATTATAAGACTACCATCAAGAATATACAGGTGGTTCAACATATCATTGAACAGAAAACAGAAGCAAGGTATTGAGATATACCTGTGAGGTTGGGAATTGCTTACATTCTTTGCTGCCGTATTTGCTAAACTGAAACCGCCATATGATTTACTGGTATTTAGGTAGGATGCTGGTGCATTTCGTACTACGTATATCTTGCAGCATAGTGGAAGTCTGGTCTAGAGCTACAATTTTGGACAAAACTGTTGAAAAGTTTTGAGTTAAATTCTTGCGTCAAAGAGTAACAATGCATCACAAGGGTTGCCACGGAAGAGGCACTTTCACTGCTGTAATTTCATTGTACCTGCCCCTTTTCTTGGGGTATTATGGGGCTCTGGAACCTAGCTCTCTGAAACGACTGTTTTGAAAATGATCGGAGGGGTACTGCCGGAGAGACCCAAAATTCTCAACCAGTTTTGTCCAAGATTGTAGCAATGAAAAGGGCATTACATTTGAAAATGCCGCGTGCGGCACTGTGCATATGAGCGGGAAAGCATATCTGTCACAAGGGAGTGGACAACCCAAAAATATATAGCAATTTATAAAAGAGACCCCCCCCCAAAAAAAAATATACGATACGAATGATATGAATTGGGACATTGGTTGTTGTTGGATTCAACATAGATATGAGGCTGTGTCAGACTCATTTCGCCAACACGTATCTACTTCAGCTGATAGTGCTAAGGATACAGCCGGCGGCTAACTTGGAAATACCGCGCGTTGTACCCTCTAATCTGAGCTGGAAAGTATGTGTCATATGAAGATACTGTGACAGATAAAGACTTGCGACGGGCGAAAATGGCGGCAAAGGAAGATGACGGTCACAAATATTCAGTAAGGATAACGGAAAAAGAAAGAAAATCTAAAGGCAAAGTTTATGATGGGAATGGTTGAAGTCGGGACATGTAATATAGATTTAAGGTAATGTGCCACACACTACCTTACATCTGTATCTATAAGGTTAGTTAGCCTGTTTGATGGTTTTTCTGTTTATTCTGGGTAATTTCAATCTCGGGCCTACTGCTCATCAGGGGTCTTTGATTGAGAGATTGCGAATGTTTTGGCAAGGAGTGGATGTGGACGCCCTAGCTGCCCTACAAAATGACGTAGTACACTAACATAAGGTTGACAGAGATGGAATTTGTCGTCCTTACATCGTATACATTTGATCAGTATACTTTTGTTTGCCGCAGCTTCCATGTTCTTGTTCTCCGTCCGACCGACCGTCGGTCTCATTACACTACTTGGCTGGTCTCATTACACTACTTGGCTGGTCTCGTTACACTACTTGGCCGGTCTCATTATACTACTTGGCCGGTCATGTTACACTACTTGGCCGGTCTCTCTCCTCGTCCTCGGGTAATGTGTAAGCTCTTCTATACAAACTAACGTTTATTAGCGACACCTCTGCTCTATTCCCGCTTCCTGCATTCCGGCTTGCTATTTCCATAGCTGTTGCCACATCCATACATGACCCAACTCGCCAATACCATTTTGTACGTATCCCTGGGTGATGAGACGCGAACTAATGAATGAGACAGGCTTTACAACAATTCCAAGTCAGTCTTTAGATTTTTAACACCATCTACAACATCATCATATAATAGAAAAATATTTAAATATCCATTAATGCAAGGTAAAGTTAAATGCAATCTATGTTGGCCTAATTGTGTACTTTGCAGACGGCCCTAGATATCCTATTTATAGAGGGACCTACACATGTGGTAACACCAAAGACCTATTTTGTTCGTGTAAAGAACGATTTTATAGCAACCAGAGGGGCGGAGCAAAAGCTACACGATAGATGCTTTCCATAATCCTCGAGAGGCGGTCCTACTGGGCGGTTGAGCCTGCCTCATGGCTTGCTTCTCTGCCCGGTAGTACAAATTGAAGGGTGCCCTTGGACGCCCCAGCTGCCCTTTATTTATTAGTTGGCCTGTTTGGTGGTTTTTCTGTTTATTACGGGTAGTTTCAATGTCGGGCCCACTGCTCATCAGGGGTCTTTGATTGAGAGATTGCGAAAGTAAACAATATTTTTAACCATACAGTTTTTAATTGTAAATAATTATTTAGTTATCCCACCCGCTTATCGACTACGGTACGTGCTTATATTTCTTTACCCCCGAGCTATTGTATTAGGGTATTGTTTTTACACCTGTAATGGTAACAGTTTGTAAATTAAGCCTGAAACAGTAAGGAATCCTGGCTATCTTTTTGTACATTAAGTAACTATTTATATTCTGCACTACATGAATTTATTTTGTTGAGCTGAGTTGCCACTTTTTCTAGTTTTCCGAAAGCAGCTATTCCTTTGGCTGATCTACTTAACATAGCAAAGGAAAACATCTTTGTTCTCGAATACCACAATCTTCTCTGGTAAACGTGGAGCTGATGCAATGTATGAACACCAATAAAGAGAATAATGTATACACTGTACGACTACCGTATTTCCTCTAATTATAGATCCCCTCTAATTATAGGCCCCCTCCAATTATAGACCCTTTTTCACATCACGTCAAGTAATTATAGACCCCCTCTAATTAAAGACCCCCTTCTCTGGTGCCTTCAAATAATTACAGACCCCTTCTAAATCTATATGAAAATGGCAGATATAGATTTTGTCTTCTTGGGACAGTCTCTCCACGAAAATCATTGTTGAGTCATTCAAGTTGTGACTCGGTCACTGTACAAATGATACGATACCCCGTTACCCTCGTTACCCCGCTTGACCTAGCTTAACTTAGTCTGTAATTTCGCATATTGTATATCTTCCATATTCACGTCACACAACCGTTTGTGATTGCCGTCCAGTTTGTTCGGTATATCAAGTTTATCATCATTCTGCGTTTACACATTCACTGCACATTCGACTTCCTTGTTGTATATTGCATGCCAGTACAAGTAAGTTGTTTACTAGGACTCCTATGACTTGTATTTACGTATTTTTTGCAACACAACTTTTCACTTTTATCAAAACTACCCATGGATATTTAATCAGAAGACTAGGAACGCAAGAACATGAAAATATCAACTACAACGTGAATAATTATCCAATGTTTTATCTGTAGTGTTTGATATTGCTTATAAGGCATTTCTTTCCCAAATAACTTTATTTCACGACCTCATGCAGTTGTATTTAAATAAAAAATAATTATCTCAAATAGCGGTTGCGTTGCTGAAGTGTTGTATCATAAAAAGTAGATAGTGTAGTGAATATTTGTTTACAGACTTGCAGACACAGGGGAATATTAAGGTCTAAGACCCAAAATTTACCCCCCCCCCCCAATACCCATATCCAAAATCAAACATCCATAGGCTATCTAAGCAGTTGCTGAGTTGCTGAGTCAAGCTTCTTCCCCGAACAAGTCAGAATAATCCCCACATTTCTAAACATGGCTACAAGAATCCTGCTTTAAATGACGGTTTTCCTCCGCACACCTGAGAAACTTGCTGGACATGCGCACTTACATAACTCTGGAACGCGCAGCCATTAAGACCGCAAATATCATCAGATATACAATTTGACGAATTCTTCTGTGACAAACCCTGCGGTCCAAATACACAAGGTTGTCATTGAATAGTGTCATATAATAGGAACACCTGCCAGCTGAAAATAGAGAGGTAAACGTGCATCCTGTCCTCCGGGAAACAAAACCGACAGTTTCCTTGTTCAAATTCCGCACCACTTTGAGGATTTTGCTATGTTATCTACAGATCGCTAGGCAGCCTCCCCCTGATCCACTAAAGAAACATTATCCTAATGGATGGTACATTCTCAGTTATGACATAAAAGGGACAATAATCTGTGATTGACTCAAGGATTGACAATATTATGTAACCGATCGAGCGAAGAAAGCAGCCATCCGATGATGTCTTATTTAGTCAGTTTCTTTTGCTTTTCACTTTAATCTAATTGGTCCTATTTTATACCGTAACCAGTACCATTCCATCATTTCCTTTGAGGCTAAAGAGGATTTTTACTGCCTTTAAGAAGCGTTAATACAATAAAATGTTTAAATTTGAACGACGATAAATGAAAGTTGGAAGTCCCTTTGTAATCTTTTCTCATCCTATTCTTAATTCCCTCGGAAAGCCCAGTTCTAATGCATATTGAGTATTGCTTCATTTGCAATGCAACGAGCAACTAATTATAACACACATATAACAGGAACTGTTATCATTGTGTTCCAGAGTGGGATTTCGAAAGCATGTCGAGATCTGCTCATGGACTTATCTTAAATTGTTATGAATTGCAATAGATAGATCAGCTCCCCTCGCATTATTAGTATCACGTTATTGCAACATTTTTAAACAGCGTTATGAAAATTTAACATTCATGAACATCTAGTCTAACTTACTTTTACGACTCTCACCAGCACAACTTGTTTCAGGACCACCTTTTCCGGTTCATTCTGTGGACAAATTTACGAAAACAGAAAGTCTAAATCCATATACTTCATATTCAATCCTTAGTGTAACTTTGTAAGCAGAGTCTGTGCTTGGGGCCAGTTTTAGTGGTGTGTGACAATTTTATTCCTTTTTTCTAGCTTAAGGGTGACGTATGTAACATGCTAAACTGACCAGACTCGCAAATGAGCAACTGCCAGACACTCGCATAAATGTAGATCGACAGCAGCCATTACTATAGTTTAATTTAGTCATTACCTGGCGCACATTTTACTGGAACCTTTAGAAACTGGGGTAAAATCTTATTCTATCGAATTGTCATTATCATTGCCAGATTACCTTAGTATGAAAAGTTGAAAATGCTGCAGTCCTATCCTTTTAACGGCCCTACTGATTTGTTCTCTACGTTGCAATTGATAATACAGATCTGAATATTCTAAGGATCTCAATTCTAACCTATAGTTACTGAGCCATTAAAAAAAAACTTAACGTATAACGAGCCTTGCATTCCTTAAAGCCAAACTCAACAATGCAAATACAAAGTCACTACCTGTCTCGAAAAACGAATAAGAAACGAATAACACAATATTGAAAAGTTTAACATTTTAGCCAATTTTCAGTAGTGACCTGAAGAAGTCTGTTTATTTTTGGAAAAGGACCTTGCTTGCCTTCTTTTATAACTTAAGTGCTTTCTTCAATGGCATCACTCCTTGAATGAATCCAAAAGACCATGAAAATGGAGATAATAGTAAATAATCTGCCATTTGACATACAGCTGACGATGATAAAATAAAATTGAAAAATGCTATTTAGGCAATTTCTCACAAATAACCCCAAAGGTAGGGAGAAATACTCAGTGGAAGTACGAAACCAGATCGAAATATTTAAATATTCAATCAGTAGACATCGTTTGTACGTTCTTGATGGAAGCTCACAAACAGGCAGGAGAAGCATCAAGTCAAAAGGGTTGCCTTGGGCTACAAAAATTGGGTACACCAAAGTAAAACTGTAAAAATTGCACAATATATTTACAACCAAAGGGCAGCAAGAAGTAACAGAGAACATTTAAAGAAGCCCTCAAAGACCTCAAAGCAGCCTACGAATCAAGTGTGGTGACATACTTTAAAGGCAAAATTGCAGAGATTGAGGAGGTACATGTTCAATGCCATGCTAAACTAGCATAGGATATAGTTAATGAATTACCAAGGAAGAAATCAAGTCAGAATAACAAGAATTCTGGAAAGACCCGACTGAGCGCATCAGACTATGGTAAGGTCACTTCCACAACTTACTCAGTCAACCGTTACCTACAAAAACCGAGTATTAACATCAAACTCCATAGAGCAAGCCCAGTTACTCCTACTGAGGTTGGAAATTGCAGCAGAGGCCATTGGGCTACATATCAACCACAAGAAAACGGAGTATATCTTGTATAACCAAGCCGAAGCTGAGATAAGATCTCTTGGAGGAGAGTTACTGTAGCAAGTTGATGATTTTAAATATCTTGGTTCATGGATTGCAACTAGCAAAAGAGATATGGAAGTTAGCATTGGGTTAGCTTGGAAGGCACTGAACAGGTTAGATAAGATTTGGCGATCTGGCCTGAAAAGAGACCTGAAAACCCAGTTCTTTAGATCTACAGTCGAGAATGTTTTGTTGTACGGGGCAGAGAGCTGGCCGCTCACAAGTGCCATGAATAGTAGGTTAGATGGTACTTATATCCGAATGCTCAGAGCAGTTCGCTTGGAGAGATAGGAAAACAAACGACACATTGGTTAAGGGATGCCACTCCATGCATGGGATTATGATGTGTGATTTTGGCGCGCCTTTTAACGTTGCTGGATAAACCGTTTCTCTTTTCAAACCCAAACTGCCACAAGGAAAAAAAATGTAAATTTTATTTAGAAAGATATAATATTTGGTTATCTGGACCCGGTTTTTAATCGTTGAGTCCTTAGAAGGGACAATTGTGAATTCGAAATAATTTTGTTTTTTCAACTCTGCTGTTGACTACGTTGCTTGACAATGCGTAGTTTGCCATAAAACGATGATCGGAAATGTTGGCGTTCACAAAATGTATGATAGTAACTTGCCTTCGTCTCTGTAGGGAAGATGTGCTTAAATTGCAAAAGTCAAAGGCTATAACGTGATGCTATACCCATGAAATATCTATATTAGAAGTATATCTAGAATGCTGCATTGTCATAGGATATTTATACATTAATGAACTGTTATTGTTTGTGTTAGAATTCTGAAAGGAATTAATGACACATGGATCATACAGGCCCTTCATTTTAGAATTCAATGCTTGTTTCTTTCAATCCAGGCAATGTACTAACTTTCCATCAGGTATTCGTTCCTTAAAAATAAAAGTTTTGTAAAGAACACCACCTCAACGGTTTGAGTAGTAGAATATCGGGAATTCACCATCATCTAGTATGGTGCACGTGGCTACTGGATCCCACTAAGCTATATATCTAGTATCTAAAAGTAAGAGTTAATTTGGACTCCCTAATTAAAGAGAGAGTTTGTTTATAGCAAGTGATAGCACTATTTTGACTAGAAGAGTAAATTCCATCTTTCTTTCTCTTTGCTCGTGTTAATCAAGTTGCATGCACATATCAGTTAATATATTTGTCAAGGTATTGATTGTTTGGTATCTTTGGTCAAGGTATTTATTTACATTAGTCCTTTCCAAGGCAATTGTGCCTTTGAAAACAGTTCCGGCAAAAGAAGAAAGCTTAGAAGTTTGAAGAAACAAATATATAAGTAGAGACCATGAAAAAATCACATGCAAACGTTTTGGCACGGTTGTTACGTCTCTTTCAATGATCTTGTCACAACAGGAAAAGGACAACTGATTTCCCAAATCAGAAGTATCCCACGTTCTTTGTCACTATTCACAATTAACTACGGAAACGATTATCCAACAAACTCTACGACCACAGATAACTTAGAGGTTATTGGAAATATATAAATAACTTCTCGAGACATATTTTCAACACAAGTGAATTACTTGGTCACAATTTTCAGTTTTGTCTAACTTTACCAATAGTTCTCTTTATTTTCAGGGTTTTACTAATGAAAGGTATATGACAAAAGAAATTAAGAAATGGCCACTAACCTATACTATCATCTTTATCATCCGCACTTGCGCCAGCCAGCCGGAACAGTTGGGGTCTCATTGAAGGACATAAAATCTGGTTTAGTGGCGAAACTAATAAACATGAAAAGGGGGTGGCATTCATAGTCAATAAAAACAACTTAAAATCTCTAATGGAATGCTCTCCAATATCATCAAGAATTGTATCAATACCTATAAAAGCACAGTCTCTAAACATCACAATTCTCCCAATTTATGCTCCTACGAGCGACTACGACGACAGTGACGTTGAAATGTTCTACCATGAATTGGAAGAAGTCATTCGTAAAGTAAACAGGAAAGATATACTTATAGTATAAGGTGACTGGAATGCTCAAGTTGGCAAACATGCAGATCAAAACAGGAACGAAGTTGCTGGAGAATTTGGGCTTGAAGAGACAAACGACAGAGGGACTCGCTTGCTGGAATTCGCAAAACAACACAAACTCGTAATTGCCAATACCTTGTTCAGAAACAAGAAGTCAAGAAGTAAGATGGCAGTCACCAGGAGACATCCACCACAACCAAATTGACTTCATTCCTATACAGAAACGATGCCAGTCTAGTCTTACTGGTGCCAGCACTCGCGTTTTCCCTCGAGCAGACATCAACAGTGACCACGAACTGCTAATGTCTACGACAAAACTGAAGCTACTCTCACAAAGGAATGACATCTTGACAAGGATAAAATACAAATTTGATAAGCTTTAAGATCCACAAATACTGAGTAAATTTCAAGCAACCATCGGTGGAAAGTTTTGACCACTTTTACTTCTTGAATTCACAGATACCAATGACCTGACGTCAGAGTTTTAAAAAGTTATGACAGAAGCTGCTACTGAACACCTTGGACGAAAAAGAACGATAAAGAAACCATGGATCACATGCCAAGTGCTCCAGAAATGTGACGAAAGAAGAACACTAAAGAAAACAAGATTTGAAAATGAAGAGTCAGCCAAGAAATATCGAGAGTTATTTCGTCTGCATGCTCTCTTTGGATCTTCTGCATGTTCACTGCCTATGTCTCTTTGATTGATAGTAAAATCTGGAGGTTGTCATGGAATGGCTGAATTTTCCCGCCAGATCTGTACCTTCTTTCCCAATCCTCTCAGCTGGACTCTGGATAATACGTGAATCTCAAGAATTCGTATCATGCGTATACAGTGCATGCGAAAATTAATTTAAACTTTACGACGTAAGCGTGAAATTAGCTTGAGGTCCCTAAGGACATTTCAGGATTTTTAGAAATCGTCATTACTTTCTCAAAATTGCTAGTGACGTTTTGTATCTTCAAGGAATATCAACGAGTTTCTAGGGTTTATTTTCTGATTGTTATGAAGCCACAGTGATTTCTGGGAACAATGATATTTTTTTCGATTGTTGATGCTTGCAGTGGGTCTGTTCAGGATTTGTCCGGACTGAAGCTATCTGTAAAAGTGGGACTGTGTGATAACGAAAAATCGAACCCGTAACCCACGCTTTCGCGGCGTGCGCTCTACCAACTGAGCTAGATGACCTCCGATGTAAACATACCCAACGATCCCCGGTGGTGACATATTTTCTATTTCTCTAGTGTTCTTTTCAAAACTAACATTTCAAATCCTCTCTTCTCGATTTTACTTTCTAACTTCTATGGGCTTTGGATTGATGACGGGCCGGATGGCAGTTCTTCCTTGGTCCTTGGTTGAGCTGGATATCGATGTCCACCGGTAGATGATTGGGAGCTAATGTGGCGACTAGAGAAATAGAAGAATGTTAACATTGGAGGTCACCTAACTCAGTTGGTAGAGCGGACGCCGTGAAAGCGTGGGTCACGGGTTCAATTCCCGGTGGTGACATGCTTTTCTATTTCTCTAGTGTTCTTTTCAAAACTAACATTTCAAATCCTCTCTTCTCGATACGATCCTCCAGCTCCCAAGTGGGAAATAACAGATCTAAAAACTGCTCTGCATTACATTAGCCACCTTAAGTTACTTACTTTAGTAAAGAATAAAGCACATTTTATGAACCTATCTACCGAGGGAGTCGACCATTTAACCAACCAGTTTGTTGACTCTTAGATGCACGCACGGCTGACAAATATCCACAATTATTTTGTTAAAAAGTGAATTAACTCTTTGTTAACCAGCATGTTTACATTATTATGTTATGTTTTAATACTTTGTTGCGTAAATTTCCTAGTTAATTATAATGTATTGTAAGTTAATTTATTATGCTTTATGATTCCTTACTAACTTTAATTCACTTTAGTTCAAATTACATATAATACACAAACACATTTAATAATAAGAGTTGAGATGAGAATTTGAAAATCTTCATATTAAGGCCAGCTTGTTAATAAGGGCATTTCAATCCAGTCCGACGGCTGGACGCAATTCACAGAGTTGCCTGTATTTACGTCCTATCTTTGTGAAAGTTTGACAATCTGTTGCTCTATTAATCCCACAGGAATTATCATATATGATGAATCTTGGAGCCCTTTTGCATCTGAGGCGAAAGTGGAAGGAGGCGGAAATAGTTTATGAGGAAATTCTACGAAAGGAGCCAAGTCAGGAACTTACGCAGGCCAATCTGAGGAAGCTAAGAAACACCATGAAAAGAAATAGCCAGTAACTGAGACAAGTTTTGTCGGTGTCATTGAAAGGATTTGTTAGCTCAGGTTTCATTTGTGTTGTATCTGTTTCTAATTTACCAAGCCGATAAAAGTATCATTATATTTCAGAGGTACTCTAGGGTACCTTTTTAAGGGGGTGTATAATAGCCGAAGGTTTGGTGCTTCCACTAAAATACTATAAAGGGAGGGGTCACAATAAACGGGGGGGGGGGGTAGCATCATCGAGCTTGAATATTTAGCATTGATACTTTTGCAACTTTTCTTACCAAGGCATAGATTTTGGCACTGTACATCACTGACATACTGGAGTACTAAGAAAGGAACAACTTGCAGTCGTACGTTTAGTTGTGTTTCTAGAGCTCCTGATTTTACATAATATTCTCCCTGCAATGCACCCAGTAGTGTGAAAACAGAAATATACAAC
The DNA here is from genome assembly GCA_010016025.2 of Alatinidae sp. Z8VKAUB7J3. Classification (NCBI taxonomy): domain Eukaryota; kingdom Metazoa; phylum Cnidaria; class Cubozoa; order Carybdeida; family Alatinidae; species Alatinidae sp. Z8VKAUB7J3. The sequence goes on along the minus strand of JAAAKM020073195.1, from coordinate 176,732,577 downwards.
AAGAGCAGATGGTGCTCTTTATAGAATGTAAATTTCATCTCCCTGCTCTTAAACTAAACGCTATGGATTACGAAGTTTATTACAGCTGGGATTTTTGAAGTATTTGATATTTTTAACTTACAAACGCTTACCCATGTACTTGGTCAAACCACAAACTAGGTAAACAACCATAATAAACCGCAATAGAAGCATTATGACCTGTTGGATTACTCTCTTAACGATTTGAAATCGACAGATATATCGGCGTGGAAGTAATATATCAGGCCGATTTCTGTCATATTTATAATTTATTATTATTATTATCGTTATTAATATTTTCTGGTTGATTGTGCTAAATCTTCACGTTTTAAGGGGTGATATAGAAGCATGTCATATTGCTTCTACAGAAATGACCTAGTTTCGTAGTTTACCTTTAGCTAATGCATTATTAGTGTTCTGTAAGGTCATAGACGTTGAACTAAATCTGTAGACATTTTGAGAGTTTGAAGTGTAAGTCTACAGTAAAATAACAGAGCCACTTCGTAAATCTACATGATAATGACCGATTTGTTGTGGTTGGCCTTTTACTGGTACCTTGAATGCTGGCATCTTCTTTGGAAATTATATATCATGTTTATAAAACATGCCTCGATTGATTTGGTATATTTCTCTTAACTACTGTTTGTAACAACAATTGGTGTTTTGGTAGGTCAAGTGGTCGTGTCACCATCAGATGTATACCGAGTCACTTGTAAGGGGAGCTACAGACTTACATTAGCTGGCACGACTAATTAAAAGTTTAAGAAGAGAACGTGTTTAATAATGACACAATTTGATTTGAAAATATCGTAGATACGAACTGATGCCCGAAGTTTGAGGTTCATACATCTTTACCGACAAATTTGTACGCCGATTTCTATCTCTTAATGCATTTTTTTCCGCAGAAAGAAAGTTGACTCTTTTATCTGAACCCTGTGCGCGATTGAAAGGGTAATACGTAAGCTTCATTCGAGTTATCTAAGCATATTTAAACCGACCAATAGAACACCCTTGAAAACAAAAGAGAAGCAACGGGAAAACGACGACACTCTCGAATGTTTAGAATAAAATAGGTTGGGCTTCTCGGCCCAGAATGAGGGTATTACAAGAGTGCATACACTGTAGTGCTGAGACATAACGCCCCTTTCTTTTACAGTCCCTTGAATAAACGCCCCTCTTAGCTTGACTGAAACTTAAATCAACACCCCCTCTGTCGAACGTCTCCCTCGAATAAACGCCCTCCCCATATTATAAAATAGAATAAATCTTCGAACATCACTTGGGTTACACCTTTTCGTTGATATTTAATGAGACCCCCACAAAATCAAAGTACGACAATTTTACGGCAGAAAAACATTCCTATTATGGAGTATTTAAGTGACGTCCAATCTAATGAATTTCATCCGTTTGGAAATATTTTGCACTCGTTACATTTCTGTTCTTGATATAGATAAGCTGTCCAAATTTGAGATCGATACCTTGATTAATCATCGAGAAATACCCTTTCAAAGATTGAATAATGCCTATCAAACTATATCGTTGGAACTCAGTTCATAATTTTATAAACTGAGGGAAATTGACAGTGTTTCTTTAAGGCCTTTTGCAAATTCAAACAGCCGTTTCTCGCACATCGGTTTCGGATTAGAATACGTGGGTTAATATGTAAAGCAATGTGTTTCCAACCATTTCTGAGGAATCGATCCTTTCCCGTTTTGCACACATTTGAGCGCCCGCTCCCTTTGCCAGAGGCAGAATTTACCTGAATAAACTAAGGGGAGGGCTAACATGGGGTGATTTTCCCAGATGAGTTTCATTTCTTCTAATATTACATCGTTAGCGAGATACCTCGATTTAACTAAGACCAACCTTTGGAATCAGTTTCACATTTTGATTAAACCATTAGTTTTGGATCCTGGAATGTCACAACTGTTCCCCTGGCCTTGCCAGTCTCTTCTTCTTCTGACTCCATTTGCTTTCCCATTAATATCTTATCATCACCCTATCCGTGTCACTTGTTAGAAACTATTGGAATGGAGAACCCATTGGAACGTGTGGAAAAGTAGTTGGCCATGTAACACAGTCTAATTTTTTCCTCGCTTTCATCCGATACTTAGGCTCGCGATGGTGTGCTTTGCGCTCTCAATCAGATTTTTTTTCTCTCGATTTTGCATCATATCACTGTTAGCAACTACCATGCAGCAACTGTTTAGAATTGTTGCCGATGTTGATATTTGCCGGATCTTGTTTCCTTTTTTTTACACATTTGGCTCTGCTACTTTTTACTTAACAGAACGCAGTTCTTTTGCGCACATTCCTACATCCGCACCAGCAAAGGATAGTCTGGTTTATAGCCCAATAACGTTGCAACCCTGTAGAGGCACTTTTGTGCACAGTAACAATGATAATCTACCATAAATTGATGTATTGAAACTTACGTTTTAACTTATCAAGCGTATTAAAATTCCTGCCTCGTACAAACTGTAGTCCTTGAAATAACTTTCGTAGTTTCTCTTAGTGCGTCCAATTTTGACAGCCTATTGCAAGTTTAGTGCAAAATTACAAGCAAACTATGCGCTTTTTCAGTGTCACTCAGAAGGCGTTAGTATGATGCTGCAACATATCTCCTTTCTGACGGGTCTGAAAAGTGATGGAGCTCATAGGACTTAACCTGCCCGATGTTTTGCGGCTTGAAACAGCGCTTAATTGCAAAGTGTTCCTGTTTCGATATGCCCTGGAGCCGAAGTTGCCAAGCCCGTAGATCTTCGTCGGGTATTGGGTCGTCCCACGTCAGTTTCTTTCGGCACAGCTCTTGTAACAGTGCCTTTACTGGAAGAATTCCTGGACTGACAAAACACAATGGATTGTATATTGACCTAACAACTGACAAGATCCCCCTTCTAGCAGCTGGCATGTACTTGATTGCTATCTTTATTCCGAGGGCGTCTGCTTGAACGTTCTATTGGACAGCAAATGTTTTCTTCGTGAGGTCGTCGCCAAAATCTACATTCTTTGCTGATGATACTCGATCCACTTCAGGCATTGTCTGCAATACGTCTTGGCTGTTGGAGAGCCATTTTGTTAAGTGAAACCCGCCTCTTTGCAGAAGAGCTTGACGTTGGCCCGGCAAATGGATTGTCTCTTTTGTTGGCACAAATTTTAAGCCATCGTCAACGTAAAAGTTTGTCAAGGCTGTCTCTACAGTTGAAGCATCGAAGTCACTTACATTGTCCTTAGCTGTTTTACGCAGTGCAAGGTTTGGGCAACGCGGAGATGAGGTCGAAACAAAGAGATGAACCAGCATTTGGTACTCCGAGGGTTTGCTGCTTAGATCTTCATCTGTCCACCATAGGCAGCATAAACAGCTAGCACTAGTTTCAGGGCGGACGCGATGAAACATGAAATGCAAATCTGAAAGTAGAGCGATTTCGTGTTTCAGAAACCTTGTCAGTACTCCAACAAGAGTGTTAGTGAAATCCGGCCCCTATAATTAGTCAATGAGTTACACTTCACCAGGATATATATATATATATATATATATATATATATATAAATATATATATATGCAAAAGACATTGCAAAAGACATTGCAATTATATAAAACTCTCCACTCTTTTGAAAACTTTAGATACGGAATGGAATCTTTGGTGGAAAACGACAGAAGAGAATTCAGCAGATCGACGTGTTGTGGTTTTTTACATGAGTTCTTCTTATCCTTTTCTCGTTTTTGTTTATCTTGTTGAATCGCAAACATTTGCGGCCTTCCTCGCTTCTAAAATAAAATTTGTACATGCAATTACATCGTGACAATCAATTCGGTGTCTCTACCGTATTTCCATAGGTTTGAGTTTTCACAAGCAACTTAACTGAATCAACAAGAAATATGAATTCGAAATATATCGTCTTAAGGCCAGGATCAGTAGTTCGGTTACACAACTCCGCTAATTTGAAGAGGACTCTTAATCCAAAATGCTCGAAAATCTTTAAGGCTATATGTAATAGAGCTCTTTAATCTGTCGGGAAACCTTAACAAGTAATGACTATAAGTAGTGAAGATCACATCACAGACATGTATATGTTGTTAGTGGTACAAAATTTGAGAATACTCCGAAAAAGAACTCTCATAGTGTTAGTGAAGCTTTTCGCCAATTCTCTTCAAGCTAAATACATCGGTACATCATACATCGTTACAACAGAAGCCTTACAAAAGCCTTCTCTTTGTAAACAAAAGGATTTTGTATTTAGATTAGCTGTTTTTCGTTAATGTTATCGGCGCCAAAATTTTGTACTTGTTTTCCGTGACGTCCGTGTTTTTTTCACCAATCATGTGCCACCTATTGTAAATTTCGATCCTTTAGATGTGTATAAATTCTGTTGTAACGATGTATGATGTACCGATGTATTTAGTCTGAAGCGTTAAAGATACTTAGCCTGGCTGTAATTTTTATAAGCAGATTACGTTTTCCGCCTGGCATTTCACTTGTTACAATTAAGATTTTAGGAATTATTTTTATTCTAAGTACTAAATGCATAGCACTTAAGTTAAGGATGTACTCTTAGGCAAGTTTGAAGGAAATTCGTACTAGTAAAGAAATTTTTTACACCAAAGGTGTTTCATGGTTATGGGCCCAGATTCCTTTATTTCACAGGAGCAAGTTATACAGCAAGTGTCCTACCTACCTATCATGACTACATCAACGCCGTTTGTTCTGCTGCTCTTATTTCCTGGAATTTGTCTAGTTTCCACCACATTCCTCTCTTGCACCTCTACTATGTCACTGTCATCATCACTGACCACAATCCAGGAACTCTGGCCACCAGATCCAATCGAGGCCGTACCTGGTCCCTTAGGAAACGAACAAACAAAAATATACCATGATTATCGGAAAAGAAAAGAAAGTCGATTAAAGTGGAAGACAAAACGTACCCGGCTTGGTCAAAAGTTAATGTAGGTTTTACTCAACCCACAAAAGTGTATCACCTTCTCTTGCTACGTCAAAGTATTCCTTTTGGTCCAAAGAAATTTGGCATTTTCTTCCGATTAAAACATGGCAACTAAAATGTCGATAAACTGTCAACAAAAGGTTTCACCTTGATTATCAGATGTGAAACGAAAATGTAGACAGCATTGAAGAAATGCAGAAACTACATTTATTTGACACTTTGATTGGCTTCGGCTGTTGACGCAAGCAAAAACAAGCATAATATCGGCTTTGTGAGATCAAGGAGTTTTTAAGTAAAATTAAGAGCCAAAAACTTATTGCTAGACAATCTCATTTACTCCCTTGATGTATCTTGTACCCCCTAGTAACCCTTATTTCAATTTCACCCCTCATTTCGCCTGCTTGTTATGCGAGATTCTCCATTGGAAGGTTGGTATAGCAGCTTTTCGTCGATAACTAAGAGGCTGTTCTGGCTATCCAAATTGGCAGGGTCTGTTAGTCCCTATACTTTGACTGCTGCTGCAGATGATCAGCATACGACATATCCGAAGCTGTTAAATGCAGTCCAGTCAGAGCTCGCCCCTTTTATATTTTCCGATTCGTCAAGAATGAATGTGGCACAGGCAGATGCAGGAAAATGGTATCCAATGCACCCTCTCCTGTGTAATATGCAACGGGATGAGCTGTCATAACCCTCAACGTCCTGATATGAATGAACAAAATCGGATGAATGAGGAATGTTGAAATGACACTTAAGCATGCCTGCTTGGCTTTGCATTGACAGTTTTGTAATTTGAAGTTTCTGTGAAATGAATTTTCATTATGGACTTGGTTTTCATGTATTTATTTCGTTTCACATTTTTTTGTCTGCTCCAAGTGTTTCATTGCTTGTCTCTTCTACTGATATTACGCTTGTACCCTTCCGTGTTTCTTTGAGCTCTTGTGCGTTTCCTTTTCCATTGTTGTCGTCAGTGTACATGTTTCACAGCCGTGAATCGGGAGTCCTTCTTTTCAAACAGATAGAAATGTGGCTCTTCAAAAAGTAGCTATCCCTACCAAATATTTTTTTACCCTTCGGTGACTTTTCCTCTTGATTTTTACTCACTATTGCCTAGATAACATCAAGTGGATAACATTTTGATCGGTTGAAATGACTCTGGGTTTCTGGCTCTGTAGCTCCTGCGCATGCGGTGAAACTTAAATGTACAACTTATTTGCCTACGTCGACCCTTGATAAGTCTTAAAATATTAGCTGTACATTTTCTTTCTGCCGCGTGGAAGGTATGTCTATAATAATTCGTTGACTAATTACCGCCACAAAACGTCAAAAGCCACGCCTACCTTTTTAGGCCATACTGTAACTCTGGGACTCAGAAAAGCTGTTCCTCCTCCTGCCTCCACATCACTCATCTATAAAATAAAGCGAAGCAGTCACTTACTTTGTTTTACAGTCCTTTCTATGTATGTTTTAGTATTGGGCAATGTCTACGCACTTTTCTTATAGTCATTATACTACTCGGGCAAGTAAGTGTATTGCATGAATATACTTTAGCAAGAAGAACTCGGTTAACGTGGCTGTTACTCAAAAAACGTGTAGTCACAGTATTAATATGAGTAGAAGCTTTGCGCAATCTCTAAATAAAATTGTACAACGATACAACGAGAGTTTGCCATATCAAAATTGTTCTTGGGCCCCAAAGCCGACATTGCAGTACATCGCCCTAAACCTAAAATGTATGAAGTAAGCCAAGAGGTTTCCTACATCGTAAACACCTTCCCTATTCTACAGTTATATAAGGTTTCATACGTCCCTATCTGTGCTAGTTAGGCACATTAAAAGGCGTTTTATATCTCATATTACCGATGTTTCATACCAACCCCCTGATAAACAGTGAGGGTTCGTTTCTCGACCTTTTGGCAAGGAATGGATATAGTATCAGTTCTCATTGATGACAGATTCTTTTCATAATCCGCGAGAGGCGGTCCCACTGGGCGGTTGAGCCTGCCTCCTGCCTCTAACCGGTAGCCAAAATCGAGGGGCGCCCTTGGACGCCCCAACTTCCCTTTATTAATTAGTTAGCCTGATTGACGTTTTTTCTCTTTGGTTGAGAGACTACAACTGTTACTACCCCTGCCGCTCAGGCCTGGCATCAAAAGTTCTTTCCGCATACGTCGTTTGCATGTCTTTGAGTTATCATAGCTACGTTCCAATTTTAGACCTTGAGCAGATAAAGGACAACAAAGTTAAGAGGATACCCGAAGGATACCTGCTGCTGCGTAACAGAAGTGCAATACCAACAACGTTTGAGATTTCTATGGAGTATTTTCATGCTCCTGAAGATATTGATGCAGATGAAGGTAAAACTCTTTGTGGAAGATGTTGTTGTTGGCAGGAGACCCTGTCTTAATCTGTAGCATTTGTAAGTATTTACTGCTCTTTTCTCCTGTTACTTCCTTTGCTGGTTAGGTAGGGAATGCAGCAATCCTTTTCCCATGAAACTAATCAGAATGTTTTATAAAATACGTAGTTAAAACGAAGGTATATCGCTTGTAAACACAACTATCAACGTCGCCAGGTTGCTGATAGATGAGAATTTAATCTCTTGCATGATATACTGAGAAGTGAGGCACCTTTTGTAGGAATAAATAGTCGCAAAAGCAGAGCCGCGAATCTCTAATACGGCAAATAATAATCAGTAGACTCAATGCCACATGAATAGTTGCAATATCAAACAGTTGGTTTTGTGCCACCGAAATGTACACCTTCGAGGGTCCGCTGACTATATTGCCCAGATCTATGCACCAAACTGCAGTTAGACACCAAGATATTTACCATAAAGCTCAAAATGAAATAAAGTTCTCGAGAACATATTATTACTTAATAAACAGTAACCGTAGTTCTCAAGTTGATGCGAATTGTATAAAAATCGGTGCACCATAGATAGAAAATTCCAAGAAAGGAAATATTGCCAGGTACAAAACTCATGGTACAAGTGTAAGATACCTCATTAATAACAAAGGACACGGGTTGATAAGACGAAAGAATCGGGTTATTTTACTACTAGCCGTTCCCCGGAATGTATTTTGCATATACTGTGAAACAAAATGAAAGAAAAAATGAAAGTAAATTAAAGAAAGCCAATCTGGCTTTCCTCTGGACGTGAAACCGTGGGTACCATATTTTGTATACTGTGTACATGTCTACTACCAAATTTGTGGCCACTTACATAGTCTTTGACAATATTTGCTGAAATTATAAGCTTTTGAACAATGGCCTCCAGCTTTAGACCACAGTTGCATGTTGAGGAGGCCTGTTATCAAGATCGCCCTGAGATAGCAGTTTTTCAGTCGCAGGTAAAGTCGGGTACGAGTTGTTGTAAAAGTTTCTGTTTATCTAAAAACATTTTCCAGGAAAGACCTGCTTTGTGGAAGGGCTTTCCAATTATGGAGTCACAAAATTGAATGAATTTTTGTATTTTTCCACCAATGACCTTCCATTGCATTGCTACTACGACAGTACTTTAACTGTTGCATTAATTTTCTGCAAGTAAGCCAATATGAAATTTCCTAATCCAGGAGATGTAGGTTATAAGCTGTTCTGATACTTGAGATACAAGTTGCACTTGTTTGCCTGCAAGTCCAGTACAAAAGCATGGTGAAATACTACAAGAAGCTAGACTGTTTGTTTCGTTTCATGCTGTTCTGGTGATCCAATGAATCTGCAATACATTTTAGCAGTTGTCAATAAGCAGCGTTGAAAGATCTCCTGCGCGTAGAAACCTTTTTACAACAAAAGGGGGGCAAGAGGGAGCAGTTTGACCAGGACATGGCCTAGTTGGAATATTTGAGATAAATTGCAGAGATGGTAATATAGATAATAAACCTTGGATATTTAGAATTAGCTTTACAAAAGCTTTACGCGGTGAAAATTGCAACATCGATGATGACTTGTGGAAAAACCCAGGGCGATTTCAGTGTTTCCATATTAAGTTACGGTGGAACTTTGAATATGGCTTGACCGACAACTGTTATTGGGAACTGAAGGAACTGATCATTGTCGATCACTGCATCCAGGAAAAGCAGATCCTATGTTTACAATGCATAGTGTATCGCAATTGTATAGTTGAAAGTTTTGTCTATTCCTCTTTGCATGAACATCAAACGATTCTCTCTTTCCTGGTCGAAGGCACTAATGAAGGATAACGCCAGTATTTTCCTACATTAAAAGGGATCCATGTCTTCCTCTATACTAGAGGTACCCAATAATTATCTACAGGCCATCTTAAACTTGAAAGTCAAGCCGGTGTGTGACGCAAATTTTTCCCTTCTGAAATATGTCTCAAATCAGGCGTTCAGCACATTTATAAAAACAAGTAAAATATAAAAGGCCTCTTCCGCTTAAAACAATCAAAAGCAACTACCACATAAATAAAGTTACATCAAATAAAAGGGGTTACAACGTCTTTAAATTGCAAACAAAGCGGCAGACTGATTAAAACCACTGCGGTTTTGATGAGTGTCTAACGGAAAGGCATCTTAACCATTTTTTAGGTGCAAACCATTTTATTAACATGCCAGGCTATACGTATACAAGCTATTCATCAGGTTGCTAACACATAAAATAGCAATTCAAGTAATGACACCGGAAAGAATCCATATACAATGCGCCAGGAAGCATTTTCTACAAAAGATACATCAGACTGTGCCTATGAACTGTTAACAGAGTATAAATTATGACAAGGCATGAATTGTGAAAAAGCATAAATTTATGACAAAGGATCACTGGATGAAGCAGGAGCTGATCCTTGAAAAGATTATGGTAACAGCAGACAAAATGGAGGATGATAAAGATTTAATACATGAGGGGGCCTTTCTATATTCAATATACAACGGAGAAACAAACATTTCAGCCACATTTCAGCCATCACACCTTTAAAGAAGACATCCGTTTGATAGACGCAGATATATATATATATATATATTCTCAGCAGACACATTGCAATTACATATAATTCTCAAAGAGTGGAGCATTACCACAAGCAGTCCAATTTCTGATTGGCTCCTTCAAAATACAGTTGGGTATACTCTTTCACACATTCCATTTTGGTCATTCTGATGTTAGTACTCTGAGGAGTGTCAGACGAAAAAAGCTTTTAAGTACACGAGAATATACAATTGTTTTATATATATTGTTCATTTACACAAAGAGGATAGTACCAAGTAATAAATTGCATATATGCATACATACACCTTTCACCACTTCTTTATAACTGCTTTTTCCATTTTTAGCTCTGGGTGAGATCTTATTAAAGCAGAATATTGAACTCATTTATGGAGCTGGCTGTAAAGGCATGATGGGAGCCATCAGCAGGACAATGATTGAAGGAGGTGGAAAAGTAACAGGAGTTATACCCAAGTTTTTCCAAGATTATGGTGAGCCTTAATAATTTGATTATTAAGGATTAGTAAGTTGTGGACCATCCTTGATAAATAATTGGCAGTTAAGCAAACAGTCTACATCTGTTCCATCAATTATGAAAGAGCCTTTGATAGGGTATATCACTAGGAACTATTTCAAGATCTTAAGAAATGTTTAACAAATGAGAAGACCTGAGGTTGCTACAGAACTGTCCTGGTTGTACTTTATTCAGGGCTTTGTCAGGTAAAAATCTTTGACAATGGTGTTGTTACCCCTGGTTTTTCCCAAAACAGTGTCAAAAGAATGCCATTGGGTTTCGCGGAAGCAGTTCAACGTAAAGTACATGCATTTGCAATTAACAATGGTTGGCTATTTCATGCTTTTTGGACAATTTATGCTTTAAATTGCATTTTATCTGCTAAAAACCCACCAAAGTGTTGTTTTTAACCCCTGTTTTGGCCGAAATTGGGGTGTACCAACCCCACAGATCTAGCTGAAGCACTTTGGTAAGATGCTGACAAATGTACAACACAAGTCTGTTTGGTATTGGACAGGAGAGGAGAGGGATTCTCCCACCGGACACAGGTGGACAGGGCGGAGGAGGGGCAAACATTTAACCGAAAAATGCCGGACATCCTTCATTGATGATCCCCTCAAGGTGATCAATTGTTCAATTAGAGTACTACGTTTCCTTTTACCTTCACTTGCTTCCTGGTGCTTGCTTCAACTTTGTGAAAGAGCATTCTAATTGATTAACAATTACGACACCAGTGATGAGTGATTAACCAAGGAGTACAGCAGCATACTGGAATAACATTTATGACGCTAATGTGATGCAATACCCGAGACAAAACCAAAACCAAAACAAAGCAAAACAAAAAAAAAACAAACAAAAACAACAACTTCGGCTTGACTGATCTAAACGAATTGCAAGGAATATCCAAAAGTGTATCTAAAGGGGTCTTTTGCTTTTTTCAGAAGAAAACGAGGGTTGAAACGATACTAAATATAGCTCCGTGTAATTTAGCACAAGGTTCAACCCTCAAACAAGCGGCCTAAAATACAGCATCCGACATGCGGAGCCGTAGCTGCAAAAGCTGACAACAATTTGCACTTATGATATTTGCAAGTGGCAGGACGAAGTTACACAAGCGAACAGACATCAGTTAACTAATAACAGACCTTACTTCGTATTGTCATAAATACGCATGTTTTATTTCATTTTACAAGTACGAAAGGTTAGAAAATGTTATAAAATACATAAATGCTAGATAAATAATAATACCCAGAGAAGCCTTAAATATAATACAATTCTTGATACATGAGAAAGTACATATCCCATTTGAACACCGGTCTCCCATAACCACATATTTCAAAAACACTTACCCTTTGTTTCCACTGAAGGTGATAGATAGAACCTATCACTTTGTTCTAACGCTTTTCAAATAGAACTGCTTTCTGTGGATACGAAGGCAGCGGTCCGCATGAGTGAACTTTTCGAAAGAACAGGATGACGTATTGTGTCATACCTATAACTGGAGTGGCTTTAACACAAGTCACGTACGCTATTTGGGAAAAGTCAGAAAAAAAGTCAAAAAGTCAGAAAGTCAGAAGAAGGAAAAATCAAAAAGTCAGGAAAAAAATCAGAAAAAAAAGTCAAAAAGTCAGAAAAAAGTCAAAAAAAAGTCAAGAAGTCAAAGAAAAAATCGCTAAAGAAAAAAGTCACGTACACTTTTTTTGCAGTTATTTGCCCCTCTGCTTTATAGGTTTCGTTCTGTCCTACTCCTACAATATTTCTACAGATGGACTAATGATTCATACTCCAGGTGGAAGACTTAATCGTTTAAGAATGCGAACATCGAGGAGCAAATCCTGAAGGAGATTAAACACCAATTAAGTTCTTACATTGATAACTATTGACATCATTGTCAATTTACAACGTTCTCAATCGACCGATTAAATTGAAATTGCTCTACCGTACACATTTGTTACAGAGGACTGGGACCTAATGGTAAAGCGCATGCGCTATAGCAGTGTTTCTCAACGGGGTCCGGGAGACTCCCTTAGAGGATGTTTAAGATTTTAAGAGGCTAAAACTGAGATTTCTCAGTTCTCGGCCTTTTTGCAAGGGATGGATGTAGTATCTGTCCTCATTCATGATAGATTCTTTCCATGGTCCGTGACTGGCGGTCTTAGCTGGGCGGCTGAGCCTGGCTCGTGGCCTGATTCTCCGCCCGGTAACTTAAATTGAACGACATTGCCCTTGGACGCCCAGCTGCCCTTAATTTATTAGTTAGCCTGTTTAGTGCTTTTACTTTTTATTTTGGATAGTTTCAAAACCGGCCCCACTGCTCATCAGGGGTCTTTGATTGAGGGAAAACTTCCATCTTGATTGTGTCTGAGACGAAACTTCAACTTTGGGGTTTTTTACCAAGGATTCTTTCGATTTTATAAAATTTTTAAAGAACTTGGACGTCGATGCAAATAGGCTTATGTTGAATTGTTCTGAAGTAGCCAACAGAGCATCTTACTATATCTTTAATAGGCGCAATAAAGACTGGACTCCCCCGCAACTATTACTTTTCATGTGATTACCTTTTTTCACGCTCTTCTTTTTTTTCTTTGGTTTTATTATTGCTCTTGTATTCTTAAAAATACTAATTAAACACTCCTGTACATCAATCCTGCTGTCGCAGGAGAAAATGCCAGGAGAAAACAGTAGGAAATGTTGTTGTATCCTGAAGATTAGCAATAAAGGCATTGAGATTGGCAGTCTTATTATCATTATCATCATAATTATTATAATTTATTCATTTGTGTTATACTCCATAATGTATATTCTTTTATATATCAATGTATTTCTGTATCAATTATTGTACAGATACTCATTGCATTTAATAATTTTTTATTCCATTTCCTTCTATTCATTGTGAAACATCGGGTGTTGATGTACATTGTCATTATTATTATCATCATTATAACTATAATTTATTCATTATTATTCATTATTTTCATTATAATTTCTTTTTAATTTATTCTCCTTCTTGCATATACTTTTATGTATAAGCGTATTTTTCTATCAGTTGGCAGCGATCACTATTGTACAGATAATTACTCTTGGGTACCTAATAGACGTCCTACCTGTTAATTATTTTTTCAAACATTTACCATCCAGGAGATCCTTATTCCGAACCCCCGAACACTGCCTATCAATATTTAAGTAATCTCCTCCCAATAACAATTTTTAGGAGGTACTGTCGTAGGCAGGTAGAAAATGTCTTTAGAAAAATATGAAATTCACAATTTTACGAGGCTCGAAGAAGTGTGAAGACATGACGAAGATGATGATGATGGTGATGATGATGATTCTGATGATTACAAGCAAATTCATTCGTGGGCTCTGCTTACAAACTAATTCACAGTCTATGAAAATAGTTTGCACGAGGAGATTCGTGTCAAAGACGTCCGTGAAACAGCACGTTCAAGTAAGATCGTTCCGGTCGACAAAGTAAACGTCAATCCATACGTAGTCATTGCAGTGAGCAAACTGTATACCCATGTACAAGTTTCAACAGATGAATGGAAAAACCGAGGGAAAAAAATGTACATGTGTGTGATCAGACAGATTGAATTCGTTTCTGCATCCGGTAACGCACCCTTTGGCCGACGATAAATCTAACAGTTAAAAAAGCCATAAATATCCTAGGAAAGGGTTAATGATGACGTTGCCGGCAACTTCGCAGTCGCGTCAATACTTTTCACACTTAATTTTGACTCCCTATTTAACATGCAGATTTTTCAGTCGGTACTGCAACATGTCTCCCAGTCCATACTTGTAGTCCGGGTGCGGAAATGGAATCTTGCGACGACCACAAGACTTTGAACTAAGACAAGGCAGACACCCCCAAATTAGAGTCGATATATACCGTAAATGACCGATTAAGCGCCCTGGGCGCTTATTTAAAAACAAAGGTTTTTGGGTGGGCGCTTATTCAGACTGAGCGCTTATTAGGGCCTGGGCGATTTTTAAGGAAAAGAAAAACAGATAACTAAACATACATGATCTTTCTATAGAATAGATTGAAACATAACATATAATCAATCAATCAATCAATACATCTTCATCGTCCTCCGTATCATCATCTAAAAGCGTAAACTCTTGAGCTGCTGTGACAACGTCTTTGCTGTCCAGACCTGGGCGCTTATTTGGACCTGGGCGCTTATTTGGACCTGGGCGCTTATTTGGACCTGGGCGCTTGTTGGATGCAGTCCAAAATATTCTAAATCTTTACAGCGTCAGGTAGCTACGAAGTCGAATGAAGAATCGTGTATCATGGTCGGCATCGGTTCGGCTGGTGCAGTGGATCAGCAGGTGGCTCACAAGCATTGGTAAGTTTGTTGAAATGTGTTCAATCCCGCCTCTAACCATTCTCTCTTTCCCTTTCAGAATACAAGAAGCCAACAGAAAGAAACGCTGCAGACAATGCTGCTGATCACGAATGAGTTATCAACGATGGAAAAAATAAAGAAAATGCTGGTGAAAACGGAAAAATGAACAATGATGGAAGGAGAAAGAAAAAAACAATGTCGGTGAAAAGATTGTGGAAATCTATACGGCTAATGATGGGAAGAAATAAACTTCTGTTAATCAAAAGTAAAGATAATTTTTGAACAAATGTTTATATTTAATAATTATTTTAAGGATAAAATACTTTTATCAAAAAAAGATGTTGCGAGAACCACTGAGGCAATACTCACTTAGCAAATGAAAAATGAAAATAACTACAGCTTCGAGGAGACTTGATCCAGCGAGGCAATACTATTACACACTTAGCAAATGAAAAATGAAAATTAATTAGAGCCTTGAGGAGACTTGATCCAGCGAGGCAATACTATTACACACTTAGCAAATGAAAAATGAAAATAAGTAGAGCTTCGAGGAGACTCGAACCAGCGAGGCAATGCTATTACAGACTTAGCAAATGAAAAACGAAAAATAACTAGAGCTAGGAAGAGACTTGAACTAGCAAGGCAATACTATTAGACTTAGCAAATAAAAAATGAAAATAACTAGAGCTTCGAGGAGACTCGAACCAGCGAGGCAATGCTATTACAGACTTAGCAAATGAAAAATGAAAATTAATTAGAGCTTTGAGGAGACTTGATCCAGCGAGGCAATACTATTACAAATTGTATCTTGATATCTGGTGAAAATGTTAAAAACACACACTACCGCTGCCCCTCCATCCCCCTTTCCCCTTTTGGTTAAATAATTGGTTTCCCAATCAGAGAATGCCCTGCATGCATAATATTGGAAGTTATGTAAAGTAAAGACGTATGTTTCAAAATTTAAGACCCAACCCACCCTGTACCCGACAGTGAGTTTTTACCGCTACCAACTCGTCGACTGTCACATGTTACGTACGGATTTGAGGCTGCATGTACTACTTTCGGGATTAGGTCAAAACTCTGCGTAGTGCAAGGCGCTCTTTTTGGTTCATTCAGTTTGCACGGTTACCATTGAACCAAATACTGGACTACCAATTATTTGAAGGGCGCATTTCGTCATTTCCTTCATTAGAAGGTTTTTGCACATGCGCACATGAGGTACGAAGCGTCCTTGCGGGGTCAGATTTTAAAGCCCTCGCTTCGAACCCGTCAACCAACAATCAAGAATCAAAACATGTTTATCCTTTCAATTATATTGCTAGTACAACATTTTCTGCCTTAACAACATAAACTTAAGAGTAAATATCCCGCGGGAGGGGAGGGGGTCCACACTTGATTATCCAACATAAGAACAATCAATATTGTAAACCGAGTTAGTTTGGTGTACAAAAAGTATGAATTCACTCAATTCAGTGGTTACAATTTTAAACATTGAGTAGATTGACCAGGGTTTTGAATCATATCTCTAGAGGGCGGGAGAAGGTTCACACTGTAACGGCTTAAATACAGCCAATGAATATTGATCTTGTTTCCCAACATCTATAACGCAGGCACGTTATGCAAGGATCAACTGACCCCCCCTCTCCCCGCTTGAACAGTCACCCACGAATGGGCATCTTACATCTAAGCTATCCATTAGCGGTTGATTGTTTCAAAACAAACTGAAACACGACCAAGAGTCTACTAAGTCAAGGGTTAAGTTGCAATGTCAAATTTCTTCCCTTGGAAAATGCATTGATATTTGACATGAGTTATACTATCATGCTAATCAATTTATAATCCCAAAATTGTTTTTGAATCCACAATGTTGATCAAAATCTTAGTTAACATGTCTACTGTTCAATTGTAAAACAATTTGAATTCAAGTAAGAATTGAAATATCATAAAGAGTTTTTTAACTCAGATATCACTTGCTGTACCTTTTAGGGGGTTTTGTCATCTTATCGTATATTGTATTGTATTGTATTATGCTTATTTTTTTTAAAAATTGTTTCAGTTTTGCAGTTATCCAAAATAAATCAATTGAGCCCAAAATTGTGTAGCCATCATAAATTTCTCCAAATGTACCTGGACAATTCTAAGTAGAAATTAAGGCAACTATTTCCCTTTTTTTGTCAGGTAAAACGAGAAAAAGCTCATGCAAAATCACAATAGTCTGCCTTGAACAGGACAGCACATTGACTCCTTCTTTTAAACACGAGAGCCACATAAAAAGATTAGTATACGTGATTATGCAGGAAAATAGAATGAAGATATTAAAGCTTTGACAATTATTTTGCAGACTACAAAGTCACTATAAATTTACCTCCAGGCGTTGTTGGTCACAATTGTGAAAACAATTTAAAGGTCAAGCAATACCTTACATTTCAATTTAGAAAATATAGCTGGAGCAATATCAATGACAATTTTAACGAAAGCACTTTATTAAGAAATGGGGTGACCTATTTTTATATTTAACGAGCACAAAATGACCAAAATCAGCGTATTTGAACGTTGACGGATTTGACGCCGATTCATCGTTCTACTTTAGGTTGACTTTTGGACCCTCGCTTTTTGCGTTTGTGCAAATCCTTAAATTTTTCTTCAAAACTTGATATGAATTAATGCCTAGTTTATCCGATGAATTAATGCCTAGTTTATCCGATGAATTAATGCCTAGTTTATCCGATGAAGTGCAGGTAGTTCAAAATAGATGGTCGAATACTCTTGTATCTGACTTTTGAAACCAAAACTTTCTTATTTAAGGTCAAACTAATATCTGTTAAACCATAATTACGAAGGAGCTAAATTTGCCAAAACTGCACAAAAAAGGTAACTGTAGTTAGAAAAATTAGAGGATGAGAATTCACCTGCAAAAATCATTAGCATGGCACGTTGCAGGCATTTAGATCATCGTAGTTAATGCTAAACATACATGGATTATTCTAAAAGGGCTTTGTTGAAATGTCAACTAAAGTTTTTGACAAGATTGTTCGTGGTGCAGAATCCAAATATACTGCGAATTAAACGACTCGTGTTATAGGATAAAAAAAGGAAAAGTCGTTCATTTCAACCATCAACCTTTGCGAGATGATTCAACAGGTAAACAATAAAAAAGCGCAGGGAGATTTCTGTTTTCTAAAAAAGTATAATGACAACCCTTTGAGAGCCCTTTATCCATAGCGAGAGTCGACAAATTGGTGTATTTGCATTACTGATAGTTTATATGAGGAACGTTTCGGGGTTTTCATGTTCGGGATCAAGTCATTACGGTGATCCATTTGTAAGGAATAAAAGAGATGCTGGCTCATTGTCAGAGGACAAGAAGATTGCGACAGAGGAGAAGCTGGTCGCACAAAACAACCAAGGGCTCCGTTACAACCTCATTCTCCCTATAAACTATAAGTCCAGTCAATTGATTGTATTTATGCGTTTTACAAAAGATGACAACATCAATGCGATGCCATACGAAACCTCACCAATGTTACGTCCAAGGTGTTTAATGTTTGAGATTCAGCACTTTCATTGAATACTTCAGATGATGCCCGTCTTTTCTTTTTTAAATATCTTTCTTCCTATCATTTTTTCTGTCTTTCTTCCTGTCTTTCTTTCTGTCTCTCCCTCTGTCTCCCTCTGTCTTCTGTTCAGTCTTTCCTTTCTTCCTGTCGTTCTTTCTGTCTTTCTTGCTTTCTTTCTTTGTATACGAATGCATAATTAGGAAGCCCTTTCATGATTGCTATTACATACTGGGCCTTCATCTTGTAAAAGTAATTAAACGCCCCTCTGTGAAAACAGTCTGCTTACTCGAGGGAAGATCCTCTGGGCACGAAGCAACACCAGGACAATGGCTGCCATTAACGATTCTTCTATTCAGATTGTTTAAGAACTGCTATACAAACAAGAAATCAATGACGTGTAGTGGAATACTCACACCTCTTCACAAAATCAAAGCAAATATTTAAGATGTTGCATCCAAACATTAGTCTTTGTACTTCCCCTTAATGACTACTCTACGTTTTAATACGTAACTTAGTTTTGGGGTCAGCTCTGGAGTTGCTGAAGTTGTACGCCCGAAAGAGCGCTGAAATGGCATATCTAGTTATGTATTGTTTGTACAAGCTTGTTGTTTTCGAAGATGAAATAAGGAGCATTGTGGCCATAAGGAGTTGTGGAATATATATTTATTTTACTATTTCAGGGATCGACTATAGTCAGAATTGATCTCAAATACCTTCCCCTGGCGCAAAACTTTTTACTTATAAAAATATACTATAAAAAGGCACGAATAACATTTTCAAGCTGCCAACGAGGCAAAAGCTTCCGTTCTAGAGCTGGTTAGAATTTCTTAAAGAAATATTCATTTCGAACGTTTCGAATCATGCTCTGCCAACTCCTTTGATTGATATCTTTGTTCACAGAACTGTCAACATGTACTAACGATTCTCAGGGGTAGCCAGGTGTGTTCAACTACAGGAACGTCTTAAACCTCTTAACTTGGCTTTCTCATAATATAAAGATAACAAATCCGTTTGAGTTCAGTTACTAACAGGATTCAAATGTAACAAGCTAATGCCACTTAGTATTAAATTTAGTGCGTTTGAGAACGAGGCAACGAACCATTTCAGAGTTAGACCTAAAAACATTGTGAACAGTAAGGGGCTCTTAGCAATTGGGTCTTAAGTATAACCTCAGCAATAGAAGGACTTCCTTACTTCTTAGAAGGGGCTGTTGTCGTAGGTACAATTACATTCAAGCTAGCGTGCTGATAAGCTTACTTATCGTCTTTTTCTGATCCTTTTTGTGGTAGGTGTCCGGAAGTATGGAAAGGATTTCGTTGCCATGGCGGAAGTTCTTGGAAATAAGAGCGTGACCCAGTGTCGCAATTTTTTCATCAATTATCGGCGACGCTTCAATCTTTTGGACGTTCTTGAAGAATATGAAAAAGAGCATAACATTAAGCATAGCGACAGATCGCATGATTGGGACGACCTTTCAGGCCCGCTTCCACCCGGGGAAAACGAGACTCCGTCGGCTTTCGTATCAGTTAGTAGCTCTGTGCCATCTATGACGGGACCCATTTCGCAAGGTATTTTGATATGTTTAGCTGATATCAAAAAGTCTTTAGTCAATACATGTAGTATAGGAAGGCGCCGGAAATAGTATTAATTTTCTACAGTTAGATTGTTTGTTGTGGGGTTCATAATTAGTTGAAAATTGAATGATAATTAGTTTCCTGTGATACCTCATAGACTTTAGGGAGAAGGTGGTATAGAGTTATCAAATAGTGAACTGGCTTATCATTTAGTATGTACTTATAGTTGCTCCACGAACCGAATGATGTTTCAGGGAAGCACCTTTAAGTAGCCGAATCTTGTTCCACTGTCTTTGTTAGATGAAATGTTTAGTGCACAGTTGATTATTTAATATTTCTCATGGCAAGGCTTGGATGACTTGTCGAGGGTTGATGCCTGGTTGGAAATTCCGTTTTATGATGTGAACGTAACTTTACGTTGTTCTAATGTTGCTCTCTTTATTTGGCCAACTCTTCGTCATAAAATTGCAACATATTATGAAGAAGACAATTTATGGTCATTCCCATTTTCATTGTCGTCCGTTTGAAATATGACGTAAAATTTTGTCACTAAGGATATCGGCTTGACAAACTTTTAACCAGCTCGCGAATCATTTCAAGGTAGCGAAACTCGCACCATTCCCAAGCCACATGACTGACCAAAGTTTTACAAATTCTCGATGCTAAAAATATCACTTAAACATGTTCAAAACGCTCACATTCCAGAGGTTTTGATTTTAAACTATAAACGCTTCAGAGAATATGCTAACAAAGATCGCCATTTCTAAGGCATATCTTTTCCACTAGTTCAATCACCATCGACTGATACCGTATATTAAGTACGTAATCACTAATAATTGTGTCAATACACCGCTAGTAGAATTGTTTCAGTATGAAAATACTTCATATAGATACACGTTGTTTATCTGCAGCAAATTACTACTAATTCTTCCCCACTCTCTTCTTTTTAGTTCAATGCAACAAACAATATCGATCTCATTTGTCGAGCACATCAGTTAGTGATGGAGGGCTACAAATGGCATTTTAACGAAACTGTTTTGACCGTGTGGTCAGCGCCAAACTATTGCTACCGGTGGGTATTTCGTCAGTATCTAATTCTATTCCTCAATTATAACAAAGCCGTCCTTGTAGACTGTGCAGATAATGTAGGTTGTATATTACAGGCCATGTACTATTTGCGAGCATTGTACTTTATAGTGACCCTCTTCTATCGGTCATACTTCACCGATAATTACAATGTAGTTCCAGTTCCCTACATTCGATATGCTACGAACATCTTGCCAACAAGAGCCAAACAACACTACTACAATGGTACGATAAAAGAGCACCAAAAATCACACAGCGAAGCGCAAATATTTGACAACAATCCTCGGACCAAAGGACTCAACTGAATTACAAAATAGGGGAAGCCATTTTAATCAAAGAACGTTCCCCTCTTATTAATCGCGAAGAGGAAGGGCATATGCCTGCCCTAAAAATAGTTTAGCTCCTTTTATAATTTTACAGTAGTTTTAGAAACCATATTAGATTCGTTACATTCTTTTACCTTTTACCATATAGTTAATAGACCCCCTTTTATCTCAGATGTTTCACAACCTATGTCTTAAACGTTATGTCTAAAATACACTTTTGTACATACTCTTTTGTTTTATTTTCTTCTACAGCCAAGAAACCCAAGTTCAGAAGACGTGCTGGACACTTTTTCCGACGCCATTTTTGCTTTGTTTCCCATAAGTGACGTTTCTTCAGCATAATATCTTCAGGAATCCTTCTAATTTAATATCGTTCAACTTCTTTCAGCTTTAGACCCTGCATAACTGTATCTACAACTTTATAGCAAGAATTTATTACTTTCTTATTTGTTCCAAGTTAAGGCTGCCAGCCAGGTCCGCATTTTTCTACTGCTCCAAAGGTTGATTGCGATAATGGATAATGATGAAAGATCCATTTGCTTATTCCCAGTCTCTCATCCATAACCCCTTGATAAGTAGTAAGCCCGGCATTGAAATCACCCTAAATAAACAGGAAAACCACCAAACAGGCTTACTAATGAATAAAGGGCAGATGGGGCGTTCAAGGGCAACACCCCTCAATTTAGGCTAACGGGCAGAGAAGCGAGACAGGAGGCAGGGTCAACCGCCAAATAGGATAGTCTCTCGTGGATAAGGTCACCAAATAACAATCAAACGTTTGCTCTACGGGCTCCCAAGCAGCTCCTGCCTCAGAGAGATTAGGTTTACAGAATACCCTGGCCCTACTCATAACTCCCTTCATGTACCCAACAAGAGTGGATAGGAAGGAAGGTTTAAAAGGAAAAAGAATGGAAAGAGTTATCAACCGTTTTGAAAATGCATTAAAGAAATAAACGACGTCACCACTGGTACTGACACTCATTCTCATACGATATAACATACTCTATTTCTCTAGCCGCCACATTAAATCACAATTATGCACTGGTGAACATCGCCATATAGCTCAGAGGCATTGGGGAACAGACATCAGTTATGTAGAATGCGAGAACCGGAGAGCGTTTAAAGTCACAGCAGTGCGTCTTTGCGCCGCCTGGTACAGTTTCAAAGGTACAGAGATGTGATGACGGGAAAATACAATTTAACAATTTTCTCCCTGCGAAGCATGACGATCTAACTGTTTGTTAGAAGTGGTGGCGCCTACTCACCCTCGTGTCAGTAACACGGAATTTCCTCATGATTGGTTCGTTTTCAGACCTCCTGAACTCCACTTTCAAGGAATCGTCCACTGCACCTTCGCCTCGCTTTGAGCCTAAGCATTCCACTGTGATCATCTCGTAATCACGGCTACCAGATTCTGGCCAAAATTTAGAATAGTCCTACAATGGAAAAGGCAAAATATAGCTATCAATCAAAAGGTAAATGCAGGTCTGAGAGGACTTTATAATGAATACAACACTCTGCACTACGGCAGCCAATCTGTAAAACATGGTAACGTCACACACACTCAGGTTGACTGAGAAATATAATGCGCCCGACAAGACTTAACTTAAGAACAGAATCCTCTAAATTTAAGGGGGTGATAGCTCATGACGCGTGGCATATACTTTCGATGTAGACTGCTGACTTCATTCTCATATTTGTATACGAAAAATACAATATACAGTGGCGGCGCCATAGGGATGGGAGGGTGTTGTGGGGTTGGGATTCCAAACCTTCCACTTTCTTGCCAGGTAATGTTTTTCTCTGGTAAGGGGAACATTAAAACAATAAGCAGTTTGTAAATGTAATGTTTCAAAGTAGTAAATATAAGTTTCAAAGAATGAACGATCTTTTACGGAAATAGAATCGAGGGAAGCCTCGTACGCCAGTTTTGATTTAAATGTTCTTTAGAGAATGCTTAGGAAGCTGCTTATATTCGGTGTTAGCATCTTCTTAACAAATTTACCGGGGGCTGACTGACGTCGGGTCATTTACAAATGCGACGGAAGACCGTCACGAGGATCACGGACCCGAGAGGTGGGTGATAGTGCCATGATAGGGTGATAGGTACAATCCTACAAAAAGAGACTTTTACAAGACTATGGTATTGTAAAATTCCTGTTTCCCACTAAAATGTCTCGGATACGGAATGGAATGCGGGGAAGCCTCGTTCCTCCTATTGTTTTTAAAAGTTGTTTGGAGATATTGAATTTGTAAACAAATATATTGACGTTAACCTAGAGAATCCCGCCGAGAGACTGGGAAGTGTCGGGCTACTTGCAAAGTATGAAGAGGCGCCCTCATGAGGTCCTCGCCTCTGTGGGGAGGGTGATAGCGCCATCAAGGTACTGTCCTAAATTAAAATAGGGAAACCGACGCCCAAGGGTCAACCCGCATGACAGGTGGCGGTCAGGCACCCCTTAATTCTATGAAAGTAGCCCAAGTTTTTAGATCCAACGCCCTGTCCTGGAAGGCGGAAACTAACACCATTTTAGTGGGAAACAGGAATTTTACAATACCATCTTAAATTCCATATCATCATACCATCTATAAATTCCACTACGAGTATAATGCTTAAATACTTCACTTTTTTCTCTCATGAAATTTACCACTGTGTACCTTGACAAATCATCAGTGAAGGTGACAAAGTAACGATGTCCCCCTAGTGAGACATTCTTCATGGGGCCACATACCTCTGAATGTATAACTTCTAACAACTCAGATGCCTGTGATGCTGTATTTTTCGGAAAAGGCTTCCTTGTTTCCTTCCCAAACGCACATCCTTTACAAAATTCTGGCTTCTCGTCTGTCTTGACGAGTAAATCACGAATTAGCTCACTTTCTCGCATCTTCTTCAGCGTTTCAACCGAAACGTGGCCCATCCTACGGTGCCATAAGCCAACATTGTTCTCATTTGTTGCGAGACGTGCACTCTCTTCTCTTTGAATTACTTCACCATCTAGTTCGTATAAGTTGCCTCCCTGCCTAATCATTCCAGTCGCAACAGAAGTACTATTTCCGTTCATAAATATCGAACACTTACTACCTACAAACTTAACGGTAAATCGAGCACTGGTAATTTTCTTAACCGATATTAAATTCTGACCAAGGTCATGCACTAATAACATGTTCTTAATAGTAATGACTTCATTTGAGATGCTACTTTTCCATCTTACGTTACCTACAACTACACCAAAAACAAAACTATTATTAGCTAATCTAACTTTCCCCGGTGTTTTAAGATTTACATAATTATAAAAGTAGTCGGGTTTCCAACACATGTGTTGTGATGCCCCAGAATCGATCAACCAAGATTCAGAATACTTATTGTTATCGTATGACAGCATAGTTTCTGAAATGAAAGCAGATTCATTTCGTGTGGTAAAATTACTTCTTCGTCTACAATCTTTCGCAATATGACCAATGATACCACAATTATAACATTTGAATTCAGATCCTCTTTGACTTGCATTTGGCCTCTTCGAATGAATGTTGCCAGGACCGCCTCTCGCGGATTACGGAAAGCATCTGTCATCAATGAGAACAGATACTACATCCATTCCTTGCCAAAAGGTCATCCTGGGCACACCTCTTGAAACACTTTGTACTGCTCATTTATCTAGCAAGAAACAACTAAAAAAGGTTATTATATGCAAACAAATCTACATGTGTAAACGACGTGCTGGAAAATAAATACGACTAGAAATAATAGAGAAACGTATCTTACAATGTACCGAGTTGCACCATCAATAAATGTTTTGGATTCACAGTTATCAGTATTCTCTTTCTGACTTGTTCTTTTCACAAAGCATAACACAAGTACGCTGTATGTAACTAAATAATTTCTCTTGTCAAGTGCCATGCTGCATAAAATACTAAGGTATTAGATTTATACATCATGACATTGGCAGACCTGATAAGATTGTGGAGTCTACATATCTTTCTACCCTACTTATCACTTGAAATCGAAGAACCACAAACCTCGGTGGGCTTCACGATGAACTCTTGATAAATAGACTAAATTCAAGAAGGGACATTGTAAACGGAACATAAATAAATGTTATGCCGATGTGGAATCCGTAGCTCTATTTCAGGGTTGGTTATGGTCTGTAGCGGAAATTGCCCCAGAACACACTCATTTCTGAAAAAATCCTGAAGGGAATACGGTATTGTCAAGACCAGTGGCGGGCACTTTATTCACATAATTGAGGGGGTTGGGGGTGTACACGGATACATTTTTACCTTCCTCGTAAAAACAATTTGGAGCAACAAATCCAAAATAAGCAATTAAATGCTGTTGCTGAAATTGGTTTGTCTTCTGGAATATTTGCACGGATTAATAATAACTTTTCATCTATTAGAAAAATATAAGGGGCGAACGCAATCTCTCAGTGCAGCCGCCTGGTAAGCAGTGGGGCCTTTCTCTACTTTCAGTAAAAGTCATCTGTTAAAGAGACTTGATTACAGTCTGCTGATACAAGTGATAATAATTATCCACCATAGATGACTTTATTTCTTTACCCCGTGGTATATTGTGCTTATCCTCATAGTATTTGGTTGAAAGGTATAACAGAGTAAAAGGCTTTCCAAGAGTTGATTAGTAATTAAAATCAGCTGACTAACTTATTGTTATTCTCCATGTTCTTTCATAGTCTCCGTAAGAATATTCTCCCATAAGCTAAATTATGCTGTTCCTACAGTCGAATGAACTGGCTTATACAATGATTTTAGGGAATCAAACTGATTCCAGAGATGTGTACAGAAATTTCCTTCATGCAGAAACAGCCACTTAAGTTTAGACAAGTTTTGTTTATTTATTTACAAGTACAACATAAACTTTAGTTCAATCGTTAGTTACTTGTTTTAAAGGAGCAAACATATGTAACTGCATTGGCCAATTTCATCCAATATTAGTACAGTCTCTGCTGCAGTACAGATGATATGCCTAAGTAGTGTGAAGGTGAACTAGCAACTAAGGAGACGTAATGGTATGATAACAAATATTCTCTATCATGTTTGCATTAGTAAAAGGTAACAATTATGTATATAAATATTTACATATGCTGTACATTAGAGTGGTCTTCTATCACAGTCTGTCTGTACTAATGTGGTTAGTTTAGAATTATGATAAACTCTTAACTTTTAGCACAGTGCATTTGCACCATACTCTTTTACCTGACTAATGTGAAACCTTATATATAAGCTGATTCATAACAGTAATTATTGTAAATACATATTGACAAAATAACACTTTACTTAGCACCAAAGATATGACCTCAATAACACTTTGTGTTTGATATTTGTATCTGTGTGTAAGAATTACAAATGTCACTCTCATATTTATGGGTTTTTTTGTTGCAGTGAATTTGTAAAAGGGAGCATAATGACTCGTCAACAATTTGGAGTTAAGGAAGTTATTAGCTCCTTAGTAGACAGAGTTTCCTGAAAACGAGAAAAATAGCATCCTTATTTTCGTTATCAAAACGTTTTAAATCATTTTAGGGGGCTTTCTTTGTTGCAGATCAACAAATTATGCTATTCCTGTATTCAGTCATAGAATCAGTATGATATCAATTATTTTTTTGAGCTATGTACTAGGTATGTAATACCTTTGGTTGTCGACAATCAATATCCTAATACTTTCTCAGTTAATGTTATCGCGCCATCTATTGCCGGTCTTGGTCTTTCACTTCTCCTTCTCTTAAATGCCTAACTATCAGACAACATTGTTAAGCCCTTTGTCAATACGTGTATTGCTGATAACACTTAATCAAAGACCTGCTACAATCTCAATATAACTGATGCTAAGCTTCCATACGAACATTCTCTGACAGTCCTTGAGAAATTGACTGATCAACAACACTGTATCAAGTAAAAGTGCGATATTTATCTCTTACTAATACAGATCATCATTGATACTTTAAATAATGTACATCAATGTTTCCTCCTCATTGACAAACCTTGCGTCAGCAGGCTTCTAGACTTTCCTTTTAATCTTATGGTCTAGAGTAGGGTTTCTCAACTTCGAGGGTATATTACCACCCACTTGGATCAGTAGGAATTTGGAGTTGTTGCTCTACATCGTTAGTTGTTAAAGGATCACACTATGAAATCAACTGTTAGTAAAGACTTCCAACTGGCTTGCCAGGTGTAAAGGATATATTGGGATGAAGTGAAATTCACAAATGCAGCTACGAGCTCCTTAATCTGACAAATTTCACATGATTTTAATGTAGTTTATTGTTTTTGTTTTGACCATCTTAAGCCATGATTGCTAATGCAACTGAAAATTATCAGTCGTTGTGGCAATTTCATGGAGTAAGGCAACATGGAAGATTATCTCAGTTCATTTTAGCTCGTTCTTTAAATGGTATGTGGCAAGTGACATGTTTTACACGTGGTACTTCTAATATATAATTCTATATCATTCTAACATGATTGCTTCTATTTCTTCCTTCATAAATGATCAGGTGTGTTCGAGTATGGGCACTCACTGCGCTCCTGTGAACAGAATCACTTGTAGTTAACGTTGTATAATTTCGTGCTGGCTCAGACGAATTGGTCCTATCAAAGTCAAAACTTGCCTCGTTTCCATGAAGAGGTATCAATTCTATAACTCCACATACTATCATGAACAGAACGTAAACAACTAAAAACGTAATACCGGTCCTTTTTGTCAGCCTCCATTTGTTGATATGAATAATTAAGACGCACGCAACTATAGACCCAAATAAGGTGAGTGATGTAAAGACCATGTGCTCGCCTTCAATTAGAACTACGCTGTTTGGATGTACAACACTGGTGGCCACGATCCACGGAATCGCTAAACAGACAATATCGAAAATATTACTTCCTACACAGCTGGCAATTGCCATGTCTCCATCTCCTCTTCTGGCGACTACTACACTCGCGATGGCGTCTGGAACACTGCTACCTGCTGCAAGGAGAAACAATCCCATCAGAGCTTCAGGAAAGCGAAGCGTTTCCCCAATGACTGCAACAGCCCAAACTAGAATATAGCTGATGATAGCCATCCAGGCAATCGAGATTAGGAATGTCGCCGGATACCAATTCTGCCATCGCTCACTGCGGACATCTGGCATAGTCACAAAGTAAAGTAACTTGATTGGAAGAAGAAACGCCCAAAGCAAGCGATGAGCCCAACTGGATGGGATCCGAAACGGGCTAGCATCATTAGGTTGAAGATCTTCTGTTTCTCATTGTTGATTTAGTATATTGCAGTCTCGATTTTGAGTGTAGGAGTAAATTCCTAAAAGTGTGTCCGCTAATCTACCTGTTCCTTTATCATCATAACTGAGACTAGATTCCAAATTTAATCAACATGTAACTGAAAGAGTCCGTAAATAGCGTGGGTGTGTAGACCGAAGCTTTCATGCCATTGTCATTGCTTTTTATAGCGATCCAGAGAACGTAAAAGTCACTGCAACAGTTTTCCAACTTGTTCTTGGAAAATATTTCATACGTCAACTCTGATTTCATTTTTTAACATCACAGCACTGCATAAAGGTTAAAAACATAATTTTCTGTAAATTTCTCATTCCGACTTTTAGATCGAGCAATATCTTTCATTGTCAAAGGATATGACTGTTACCATGGCGATTAAGGAAGTTTACAGACTTTATGTGCTGCTATCAAAGTACAAAGAGCATTTGGTATGACCCGACGGTCAATATTTAATCTTTACATGTCGACGCATACCCTTTTATCTTTGCTGTTTTATTTTTTATAGAACAAGATGTCATCCATCTGTGATGCTATATTTGGTAAACTTACCAAACAGCGTCGTAATGTGAGTCAAGCTTTGGGCAGTTATTCTCCTGAAGCTGGTTGTTTATAGCGAAAAAACGTGCCTCCGCTGCCTGGTTTCCCACGCTTGCTAAATTTACATTCGTGTGAATCCAGGGCTATTATTAAGATAGCCCCATACAAAACGACTTGATCCCACGAACATCTTAACTTTACTCTCGTGGGCTCCTTTTGCTTGAAATTTATAATGAAACACTCTCCTCGCTAGTCTCAATGCACGGATCGGGCTTTGTCCATTTTTGCTTTTAGCACCAAACAGACACTGCCGCCTAAAGCCGGCAGACAATGCCCACCCTGTTTTACATCATCCATGCTCTCGTGTGTGAGCGACGAAGTTTTGTCGATGGTCGTTAATGGCCTACCAGCGGATACTGATTATCAAACTACGCTTCAGTTTTTGGAAAAGCGTCTATCAATCGACGATAGCTTACAGAGGAGACTAGAATTTTGGGGGAAAAGACAGGAGTCACAATCTCTCGACAAATACGCTCTGTCTTTACAACGAGTTTTTGAGAAAGGAAATTGACATAGGGAGATGAAGTTACACACGTGACTACTCTGACATCACGACAGACATCTTCAGCAGTTTTGTGAAAGATACAATGACTTCATATAATCATTGGTGGTGTAAATCCAGTGGATCTTTTCTTTGATAGCTTGCTATCAATATTAAAGGAGTAATAAATCAGTTGATGAAATGGTTGATAAAAGTATGTTGACCAAAAGCAGGGCAAGAGAACAGTTTCTTCACTCAAAACCCATAAAGAATTGTTTTAGTTATTAAAGGAGAGATTCTAGTGAGCACTCCATTGAATTAGTACTAGAAAGATCCTCCTGATTTTTGTACAGTTGAAGCAAGAACCCTTAGCATGACTCAAAGGAAGAAGCTTTACTTGATCGTTTTAGTTAATAATGTGTACTAAGGATCCTGATTACTGCGTTGAGTAACAAATTCATTTTACTAAACTTTTTCACCAGTCCGTGGTCACAGCAATTGTCTGGAATAATATACAAAGTTTAGACAGATAGATTGTATTCAAATACCATAGTTTGCAAGGGGGTCTTGACCCCCACCTACAAAGAAAACCCCCACCTAGAACTCTAAAGGCCAACTCCCACCTGAAAGAAATTTTTTGGCATAAATTTCCAAAAGTTCAAATTACTGCTTCCCACCAATAATGTAAATAGAAACGGAACACTAATTTAGAGTTCTTCCATTGAAACATTTCATCACTTGACAGAAATCAGCCTGCCTTGTCAACTTACATTTGTTACCATGTCCCCTAAACTACACGGAATTTGAGTCTGATTTCACTTAAAATGCTGTTCTAGGCAGTCAATCTATATTATAAACACATAAAGATCAGAATTGACGGACCTTTTTTCGTGACCAAATTTTTCCACTTATCCAAGCCTTAGTGCTTGAAGATTTGCCAGAAATCAGCCTGCCTTGTCAACTTACATTTGTTACCATGTCCCCTAAACTACACGGAATTTGAGTCTGATTTCACTTAAAATGCTGTTCTAGGCAGTCAATCTATATTATAAACACATAAAGATCAGAATTGACGGACCTTTTTTCGTGACCAAATTTTTCCACTTATCCAAGCCTTAGTGCTTGAAGATTTGCCAGAAATCAGCCTGCCTTGTCAACTTACTTTTATTACCATATCTTCTAAACTACGCGGGATTTGGGTCTGATTTCACGAGGAATACTCTTGCAGCCCATCAATCTACTTTATAAACATATAAAGATCAGAATTGACGGATCTTCTTTCGTGACCAAATTTTTCCACTTTTCTAAGCCTTAGTGCTTGAAGAAATGCCAGAAGATCAGCCTGCCTTGTCAACTTTCATTTATTACCATATCTTCTAAACTACACGTAATTAGAGTCTGATTTCACGTAAAATGCTGTTCTAGGCAGTCAATCTATATTATAAACACATAAAGATCAGAATTGACGGACCTTTTTTCCTGACCAAATTTTTCCACTTTTCAAAGCCTTGGTGCTAGAAGAAATGCCAGAGATCAGCTTTCCTTGTCAACTTACATTTATTACCATAGATCCTTAACCAGGGCGAATTTGACTCTGACTTTACGCGGAATGCTCTTGCAGACCCATCAATCTACATTATAAACACAAAAAGGTCGGAATTGACGGCCCTTCAACGTTTTCCTTTTGAAATTACTCATCTTAGTGATGGATCTTGTACTAGTGTCCAGCTTATTAAATTTTTCAGCATGGCTTTATACATCCAACGAGATATAGCTGAACATTTTCAGACACAGTTATTTATTCGATAATGTGTGACGAATCTGCCGACATAGCCGATCATGAACTGCTCGTAATCTGTTTGCGATGGGTTGATGATAGCTTTGAGACACGAAGAATGTGTTGGAATGCACAATGACTGCTGACGTTATTGTCAACGTACTTCACAATGGGGTGAAGGAAACCCCAGCTCGGGTCCGTTTAATATTTTGGGTTATAAGGGGCCGTCAGAGGGTTAAGAAGGCATTACATGGTTGTGTGGTTTGCCGTGCGATCCAGGGGCCACATTATCATTTGCAAAAGACACCTGATTTATCAGCACTTAGGGTAGTTGAATCGCATGCTTTCAGTAAAGTCGGTTGTGACTTTTTAGGACTTCTGTATGTTAGATTATCAGCCAAATCAGAGGTTATGTCGAAGGTTTTGATCGTTTTATACAAATGTGCTGTAAGTAGAGCAGTTCATTTGGATGATGTTCCAGATATGACAACAGAAGCTTTTATTCGGAGTCTGAGACGTTATAGGCCTATAGCGCGCAGAAATGTCCCAGAATTAATCACCGACAATGCTAATAACTTCAAAGGTGCAGCAAAGCAGTTGAAATCTTTATTGAAGTCCGAGGAAGTGAAAAAATTTTTAGGTAACTTTCGTATCGAGTGGAAAATTAATGTGGCAAAGGGACCATGGACTGGAGGTTTCTTTGAACGCTTAGTGAAGAGTACGAAGTTATGTCTTAAAAAATCTCTTGGTAGGGCACGTGTGACATATGACGAACTGTTAACTGTCGTAGCAGACGTAGAAGCTGTTCTTAACTCACGTCCATCTAACGAGGTGTCGCACAATGTTCTCACGAGGTGTCGCACAATGTAAGTTTATTAAATAATGCTCTTCTAACGAGGTGTCGCACAATGTAAGTTTATTAAAAAGTACTCTTCTAACGAGGTGTCGCACAATGTCCTAACGAGGTGTCGCACAATGTAAGTTTATTAAAAAATGCTCATCTAACGAGGTGTCGCATAATGTGAATTTATTAAAAAATGCTCTTCTAACAAGGTATTGCACAATGTAAGTTTATTAAAAAATGCTCATCTAACGAGGTGTCGCATAATGTGAATTTATTAAAAAATGCTCTTCTAACGAGGTGTCGCACAATGCAAGTTTATTAAAAAATGCTCTTCTAACAAGGTATTGCACAATGAAAGTTTATTAATAAGTGCTCTTCTAATGAGGCGTTGCACAATATAAGTTTATCTAAAGATGCTCTTCTAACGAGGTGTCGCACATTGTAAGTTTATTAAAAAATACTCTTCTAACGAGGTGTCGCACAATGTAAGTTTATTAAAAAATGCTCTTTTAACGAGGTGTCGCACAATGTAAGTTTATTAAAAAATGCTATTCTAAAGAGGTTTCGCACAATGTAAATTTATTAAAAATGCTCTTCTAACGAGGTGTCGCACAATGTAAATTTATTAAAAAAAGCTCTTCTAACGGGGTGTCGCACACTGTAAGGTATATTTAAAAATGCTCTTCTAACGAGGTGTTGCACAATGTAAGTTTATTAAAAAATGCTATTCTAACGTGGTGTCGCACAATGTTTTAACGAGGTGTCGCACAATGTAAGTTTATTAAAAATGCTCTTCTAACAAGGTGTCGCACAATGTAAGTTCATTAAAAAATGCTATTCTAACGAGGTGTCGCACAATGTAAGTTTATTAAAAAATGCCCATCTAACGAGGTGTCGCACAATGTACAATTGGCATTTCCGTGGCAGAGCTAAAGTTGCAATTCATTACAAGGCTACTCAGCAAACATTTCTTAGAGATCGAGAGCAATATGCCACTATTTAACCGTATGCAGTGTGACACAAAGCCATCATGAAATGCAAGTTTCGTAGCTGCCATTTTTATCGCTGGAACTTTAAACACATTGGTATCTCGCTTTCATCTACTCAGGCCCGTTTCCCCAAAACCATTTAGCGAAAGTGAAAGCGAGAGTGTAAGGTCTCATTCACCACGCTAACTAGTTCATTAGATTTTTTAATGATGGTGATGACCTACCAACCAAAAGCAAACCTAGTTCTTCTTGGTTTTTTAAACGAATACACTTAGACCGTGGCTACTAACGAGGTTTTACGAGAACATGTGCAGACAAGTAATTGTTTTCTGCTTTTGTTGAAATATGTAATTTTCTCCTTGGAACTTGTAAACTTCTTAACGTATACTCGATTGCAACTTTAGTCAAAAATAAATATCTGTCGTCTTTCCAGACTAATCATACAACCAATATTCTTAAAATATGTACAAAATGCCGACCCAAACAACTGCAAAAATTATTCCTTTATCTGAGCCGTATATATCTGAAACTATAATCACAGATATAATAGCGAAAGCTGGTTGAGAGAATAGTATTGCTTATGTGTAAGTAGTGTACATGGTTTTGGTTTGTTAACTAAGTAATCCTAAACATAATTAGAGTGAAATCAAACAAAGTTAGCCACCTTTTAAATATCCTTGAGTTTAAAAATAATGAACACTCACGAAAAGATTACAGGCAGAAACGCAGATTGAGTTGCAAATAAATATGTTGATTGGTTGGCAATTTCGTCCGGATCTTTGATAACAAAGATGCTAAATATGCATTAAAACGTTTTGTACCAATTTGTTCCAATTTGTTCCAAAAACGCAAGCTTGCGGTAGCGAAGAGGATGGAAAGAGCAATGCTGAACATCACTCGGAAGGACAAGATCAAGAATGAGTTATAAGATCAAGAACCAAAAGGCAGGACATCTCGTTCGAATGGAAAACAACAGATGGGCCAAGAAAACAACTGAGTGGCAGCCAAGAGAAGGAAGCAGGGCTAAAGGAAGACCAAAGAGGAGATGGAGAGATGAGATCGAAGAGAAGACTGGCAGCACGTGGATGCAGAGAGCACAAGATGGGAAGGCGTGGAGGAAACTGTTTAGGATACCCGCCCGCAGTGGCGTGAACAGCTGAGATGATGATGATGAAGATGATGATGATGATGATGATGATGATGATGAAGATGTCTCCCTGGTGCATTTGGTTCATGATGTTATCGTGTGTAAAGGATAACATAGCATGAAAAACTCAGAGGTGAATAGCTCAAGGACGAAAACATAGGACAACGAGGAATTAAACCCGGTTCTTCATCGTTGCATCTCCGATGAACTAGCCATTTTGTCAGGCACTTAGCAAGAATTAGAGGCCGGGGGACGGGGGGGGGGGGCTATTCTAAATATTGCTAAGGCTGAATTTAGAGTTTTTCAAAAAAGTCGTTCTATGAAAGACTATGCTGAAATTGCAATTGCTGAAGGAAAGCCTATCCATCTTGACTCTTTGCAGACGATTTTGGAGCCAATGATGGTAAATTTATGGGGTTTCTTCTCTACATAGCTCTTACAAGTGTAATACTTTCTTTCACAAATCCAAATGGAAATACCTAAGCACTGTCATCTGCTTCCTTCGGGCAAAAGTCCTCTTCGTATTTGAAGAAATGTCTTTAAAGTATTTGGTGGTACAAAGAAGAAATATAGAGAGCAAAAGTTAAACTATTGTTAAATAGGAAAGATTAGAAGAATCCTCGGTACATGAACCCCGTTCTACTGAGGAGGGGAACGCTTTTGAGGAAGCTGTTGCCAGCCATTTTATGCCTCTAAAGTATTGGGAGTGGAAATAAGTTGACGTTAAATTTTCCAGCATCAAATAACGTTATTTGGCAATGAAAGTTATGTCAGACCAGCTATGAAAAAGTATTGTTATCGAAAGATCAGATAATTTCAAACTCCACACAAATCCCCAAATAAATACGCAGTAAGAGTTTAAAAGTGAGATTCTGCATGCCTATTTAATCAGCTACAATGTCGGACATAAATTTATGTAAACTTGCCTAACCCCCTTTCTAACTGACGATGGATCTTAGATGTCTTGACTTCGTTGACTTGCGTATCATACCTCCTTGCTTGTAGGAGGTGAGGGGCGTGTAATACCACAAATAGGAGCCCCTTTCCTTTTTTAGGCGTCTTCCATAAATCCGGTCACTTCCAGAGAGATAACGTAAAAATTCACATTGATCTAGTCATGGGTTGTAGCTATTTCCCCGCTGCTGGAAGGACAACTCAGTGACACAAAAATACTGGAAAACGGCCGCAAAACTAAATTTAGCAAAAATCTACGTTCCATAGAAGAATACTTAAAAGTTCTTACCTACAAACAATGACCACTTAAGTAGGCCATACACCACCTTCATCTTTCCGCTGGGATGGTACCAACGGTAAACGGCTTGCCTTCTTTCGAAAGGCAAATCCTTCCTGTCTGCTCGTAACCCTACCCTTTTATAAAGTCATACACAAAGGGTTTATTTCAATTAACAATTGCAATAGCCGGGTAACCTGATCAAAGTTTGCTGTGAAAGGGACTGTAAGCAACAGATTGTCCAATGATACAGCTTTACAGTTCATCTACCTCCATTCAAATTGTCATGCTTTGTACGTAGGTCTCTTATTAGTCGGCTCTCGATCTAAATGCGACAATCATGCTCATATAAACACAGCTATAACTAGTGTTTAAAGTATTAAAACTCTAAAATTCAACCTTAAATTATCGCTTCTAATTCTTTAATATTAACCAATATAACTAAATGTACGGTAGTTATACGAGTACAAAAACCCGCATCTCTGGTAGGCCCCCTCCCCATGCCCCGTGATGGCTTGAGTATCGAAACTCCGTGCTAGGTAGGGCTCAAGAAAAGGTGGAAGGAGCTAAGAGCTCGATATTGCTTTTCAATCTGGCCAGGCTAAAGGTCCTATCAAGTAACACACAAAGCTGTAGATGTCTTCAGCCAGGGGAACGTAGGCACAACAGGAACAATTTATTTACGGGATATCATGGAAATCCAAGTGTCATTCTACGTGTCGGTTTTGAAGAATGTCAGACTTACCTGATACTTTGAAAGGTTATCAAAAGATGACAATTGTAAGAACACTGCCTATCTCTCTTTAAGTATATGTTTACTACCGAAGAGGAGTAGATGGCATTTAGTAGATTGACAAGAAGCAGAAAGTAGGCCTAGGAGATGGTTTATCTGATAAATGTCTTGATTGAGTCCTTTAAATAAGGTAGGGAGGGCTGCCATTGACACTATAAACACAATGTTCCATAGATGTAGTTTTCAAGAATTTGTTTATTTTATTTAAAATAAATCAGGCTAGTAGTCAGAGTCAGAAAGTTGGAGGGGCCATTCTGAACTTTGCAGGGGCAATTCTGTGTTTTGACTGGCTGGCGTTGCAACTGCTTGAGGAAAGCCTATAGACATTTGAATCATCAAAGGCATGTTTAGGGAGCCACCTCAAAATGTAGACCCCCTATTGTCCCCTCCCCAGAGCTACGGGTCTAAAAGAAATGACAAGGATATTTGAATTGCTAAGTTTCACGCATATTACAATAATTTACAAGCTATCACAGACGCTACTGTACAGACCTGCATTACAGAAATTCACTGGCATATAGCTAAACAAGTAAAAACCATTGATTTACTTTTTTCGAAACGTTGCAGTGTATGTTGCTGTTAATGAGTATGACGTGTTTATAATGAAGATAACGAAGATGATGATCATGAGTATATTGAGAAAAATGAGGAAGAACCAGATGAAGATGATGAAAGTGGTGGTAGTGGTTAAAGCATTGGCGGTGGCATTAACACTTGTGGCAGATATGGTGGCTTTTGGTCGTAGCGGTGGTAGTGGTAGTAATGGTGTTAGTGGGGCTGGTGGTTAAGTATTGTAGGTAGTATTCGTGCCTTTAGATTTGGAGGTGACTGTCATAGTGGTGATGGTGGTAGTTAAAGTAATGGTAGTAGTGTTCGTTCTTTCAGCATTTTTGGTGGTTATTGG
This sequence comes from Alatinidae sp. Z8VKAUB7J3, assembly GCA_010016025.2. NCBI lineage: Eukaryota > Metazoa > Cnidaria > Cubozoa > Carybdeida > Alatinidae > Alatinidae sp. Z8VKAUB7J3. The sequence continues at coordinate 176,695,221 of JAAAKM020073195.1, read as the reverse complement.
TCGTAATGGTGGTGATGGTGGTAATTGTGTTAGTGGTGCTGGTTGTTAAGTATTGGTGGTAGTGTTTGTTCTTTCAGCATTTTTGGTGGTTATTGGTCGTAATGGTGGTGATGGTGGTAATTGTGTTAGTGGTGCTGGTTGTTAAGTATTGGTGGTAGTATTCGTGCCTTTAGATTTGGAGGTGACTGTCATAGTGGTGATGGTGGTAGTTAAAGTAATAGTAGTAGTATTCGTTCTTTCAGCATTTTTGGTGGTTATTGGTCGTAATGGTGGTGATGGTGGTAATTGTGTTAGTGGTGCTGGTTGTCAAGTATTGGTGGTAGTGTTTGTTCTTTCAGCATTTTTGGTGGTTATTGGTCGTAATGGTGGTGATGGTGGTAATTGTGTTAGTGGTGCTGGTTGTTAAGTATTGGTGGTAGTGTTTGTTCTTTCAGCATTTTTGGTGGTTATTGGTCGTAATGGTGGTGATGGTGGTAATTGTTATAAGCCCCTCAGTTTGCTAATGCAAACCAACTCCCAAATATAAACTCCCCCCGAATGTAAGCCGAGGGCTTATATTCGAAATTTACTTGATTGAAGATAATTTGGACTTGCATATTGATGGAAAACTGGCAGCGGCAGACCGCAGAATACTGCTTACCAAGTGATGTGGTAAAGCTTAGTTGAGGCTAAACCAAGATGTTATCGCTCTAGGAATCAAACAGTGTGGCCTCACTTTGAAATTGGACGGCTCAGAAAATGATCTAGTTAATATCGAAAAACTGCCCGACTACATAATGCCTGCCGATGCTCTTGATGATGACGAGTTCACGTTGGATTCGGACGATGACGAGGAAGACGGCGACAGTGATGGGTATGTCTCAGCTGATTCCGATGAAGAAAACGAAGGAGCCATGGACGAGGAAAGTGAAAGCGATGAGTCAAACGATAATCAATAAATGAAGGACATGCAGCCTTTGTTCTCTGTGCTACATTAAGCCTATGCTTTACGCATAAAAGGTTTTTATGTAATTGAATATTTTCATCTTTTTCTCTGCTCATGATGTTCTGTTTGGAAAGCAATGTTGAGATTTTTTGGCATTAAGACGGTCTTTCATCCCCAAAATCAATCCAAATATAAGCCCACCAAAATGGCCTTTGGAGCTCTATAAGACCAGGGCTTATACTCGGGATTCTACGGTATTGTCACTTCCATTGGTAGGCTGTATAATTTGCTTTTAAAAGATCTTGATTAGAGCAATTCGGACCCAATTTAAAGGATGCGAGTTATTGTTTGATTTGATTATCAACAAGAACAGGCTGTACTACCGGAAGTGTAGGTACCCAGCGGTGAAGGTTGCCATTTTTTTGTCCCACTCCCGCTCTAGCTCGGTTTAGCGCCATCCACTCTTTCCTGGCAAAGTATGTACAAAAAAGGGGGAACATTCACTCCTTCAGCATTTGAAGAGTATCATCAGCAAATTTCAGTATTCGTTGAAGTACTTTACAACAAAGAAACTTTCTTTGAATTGGCTTCCCTAATGCCACACGTCAGTTTTAACATGTAAGCCACTTACAAGTATTTATGGATTTAACATTTTAGTCACTTCAGAGTCGTTTTTGCGTTAGCTTTTATTTCAGGCCAAAACAGGATCTAAATACTGGTCATGTATAGAGACAGAATATGTCACATATTGACAAACAGTTACACCATCATCAACCCATTTAGAAGCAACTGGAGGGCATCCAACAATAACATTTTATGGATACCCTCTTGAAAAATGTAAGTCTGTACAGCGTTAGGCAGTTGAGAAGCTTAACAAAAGATCGTGTAGCATAGTTTTGATAGTCTTGTCTAACACTAGGATAGGAGACAAATAGCTTCCAATTCCAATTTTTAAAAGAACAAAAGACAAAAATTGTCACCATCGAGGATTGAACCTGTGACACTCGCTTTCGGGACGTGCGCTCTACCAACTGAGCTAGGTGACCTCCGATGTTAACATACTCTATTTCTCTTATTGCCACATTAGCTCCCAATCATCCACCGCTGGACATTGACATCCAGATCAACGCAATTGGAGACCAGCCTCTCTGCGTCATGAGACTTTCCCAAGGATGGACTGCCATCCGGCCCGTCATACTGTACAAAGTGCATTGAAACTAGAAAGCATCATCGATCCCCGGTGGTGACATATTTTCTATTTTTCTAGTGTCTTATTAAAACTGACATTTCCAATAACCTCTTCTCTAAATTACGTTGTAATCAAGAAGAAGAAGAAATGAATTGGAAGGACATTTGGCTGGCTGAGATCTCAACTATTTTCACATTAATACGTTTACCATCCGGCCTCAGATATTGTCAAACACTTTGTGCGTGGTTCACACCTCCGTGGAGTTGTCGAACATGTGGCATTTCAATAAAGGGAGCATACTTCTAAACATCTTCTCACTTGTCAAGATCATTCATTGACTACCACTCAGTTTGATGGAAAATGTTGCTCATTGACAATATGAAGATTGCCTCATTGCTCTGCCACTCTAATAACTGTTTTTAAGGGCGCTAAGTAAACGGACAAGATCTCTAGCGTGAGATGCTTTTCTAGGGTGCGCTCTATCTCTAATAAGTAGTGAATCCTTGCTTAAGGGAGGCTACTTTCCAATATGGTAAGACATACTTAACTCAAGCGTGTAAATAATTGAGATGGGTCATTATTTTCGACGGCACTGATGTGAGATTGGTCGATAACCATCTGGCACACTAGTACGAGTACCACTATTTTGTATAATATGCCGTATCAGCAGGATTACTGCAGCTTAACAGAATCGAAATGGAAAGTGTTGTGTGAATTTTTCTATCAGTCCGTCATTGAAGAACTGTGTGCAAAAATTATAACAGTCAGACCCTATTGTGAACTAATAAAATAAATTTTGCAGCAGATTAGCACGATAGAAATAACGATAATGATAACTATAATGATAAAGATAATGATAACGGTAACAATAACGATAAGAGTAAGGATAACGATAACAATAAGGATAAAGATGATAATGTATATTTTTATGATTTGCAACTTGGTCATCACATTTGTCCCTCTCTTACGACATTACTTGCAACTTACGAATAGCGGGAGCCCTTTTAATGAAAAAGGAGAACCCAACAGTTAATAAAAAGGACCATGGTTTTACTCGTATACTAAAGATATTTGAATTGTTTTTATCCTCATCTCCCTACCCCTCTTTCTAAAATAACCAAACCCTTTCTCTTAAATTATGTAATTTTTTGGCCCGCACCCCGGGGCGGCCCCATCCCGTCCTCCCGCCGTCCCGGGCCGCCCGCCGGACCGTCCGGTCCATCCCTCCTCGGGCCCGTCGTTTGCGTTTCTTTCGTATCAGTACTAGGATCGAGGCTGTCCAACCGTGCGTCCACGCGCCCGAGCACCGGCTCCGGGAGACGGATGCGCGTCATCGCATGCCACGTCCACACGTGGCTTCAAGGAGGCAGATGAGGCCCTCACGATTCCGAGTCCAACCCCGCGCCGAGCCGCGTACGCGCGTCAACGACATGATCCGCATCAGCCCCGTGAGGTTGATCGATCAGGACGGTACGCAGGTCGGTGAGGTGCCTCTCGAGGCGGCGAAGCAGCGCGCTGCGGACGCCGGACTCGACCTGGTCGAGGTCGCGCCCGACGCCCGTCCCCCGGTCTGTCGCATCATGGACTGGGACAAGATGCGCTACGACCGTGCCCGCAAGGAGAAGGAGGCACGGAAGAACGAAACGTCGATCGAGATCAAGGAAGTCAAGTACCGTCCGAACATCGACGATCACGACTTCGAGACCAAGACCCGTCGGGCGCGCAGCTTCCTCGAGAAGGGGAAGACCGTCAAGGTGACGATCATGTTCCGTCGCCGCGACATGCGTCGGCCCGAGAACGGAGTGAAGCTGCTGGATCGGGTGGCGGAATCGCTCAAGGACGTGGCGCGCGTCGACAAGCGCTCGAACCGCGTCGAGTTCCGCAATCTCGTGATGACCCTTCAGCCGCTGAAGCCCGCCTCCTGACGTCCACGACCGCCGCTCACCCGCGAGTGCGGGTTCTCGCCCCAGGCGGCGGTCTCCGAGCCAGACGACAGCCTACGACCGGCTCAACGTCGGAGTGCCGAGGCGGTCGGCGGCCGACGCGGGCGCCGACCGCGCCGTCCCGGACGGACGCCCCTTAATGGATGTTTTTTGACTTGCCTCAGGTACTCCACCAGTTGTTGCGAGTGAGAGGTTTGCGTTATTTAGAACGAATACTCTGGGATCGAAGATGTAAGCATATAAATAATAAGTTCAACTGGTTTGGATGGCCATTACTTTTTTATGTCTTATATATCGTAAAATTAAACTACATGGTGAGCGGCTCCTCACAGTGCCATCTGGCCAGGATTATGTAGTACGTATTGCAAGTACAACATTTGAATACACATGCTTGAGTGACTACATGTTCCAGAAGTCACATGCATACAAATGTTCTTCCTTATATACGTTTACAGATCTATTTAAATACAGCAGTGCAAGATAAAGCTGAAAACAAAATGATGTTCAGTTCAACTACAGATTCCCTCGATTTCAGTATGCGCATGTTATTCCAATCAGGAAGCTGGCATGGTTATGACAGAACATATGGGTCTAAGGGCAAAGACGTGCAAATTAACGTTCGAGCGCGAAGAGAAAAAGACATCTTGGAGGGTGACAAAATAAAAATGTTTTATGACACGAAGATTATCAGAATTGTGTATTCGCGGAAAAAAAGAGTGTTTATGATATGATCCAAATACAAGCAGTACGCCATGACCTGTTCACACAGAAGGTAACAAAGAAATCACTGTCGTCTTAGGTTGTGGGTATTGATGAATGTTTATCTCTGCTAAAGCTTGAGAAAACAGATCGGCATGCGGTGGATGAAAATCCTTGATAATTGTACATGAGCTTGTATCAGATCAATGATATTTGAGTTCTTTACAGGTGTTCCTTGATAGATAAATTGCCCCTTTTTATCCCACGATATCACATCAGGGTGTTGTTTCATTCTTTGAAGTAGGAGTATTGCTTTCTTACGAAAAGTAGGTGGCGTAGCGGCTTTTAGCTCTTGCTCAATAGATTGTTTCCATTGGCCTTTATGTGCTATCCAGTAAAGAGCAGTTTTACTGTCAAGCCAATACCTCATTTGACTGATACTAATGGTTGAACTTAAAGCCTGTTTGACAGTGTCCATAAGAGTAGCAAGTATACGAGCTGACATTAACTCTAGCCTTGGTATGCTAAGTTTCTTTAGTGGTGCCACTCTAGTCTTTGAGCAAATTAGTTGACTGAAATTACCTTCTTCAGTTGCATACACAAGGTATACAGCAGCACAATATGCTGATAAACTGGCATCACCAAACCCATGAAGACTATATGAATCGACTGCATCATACTTATGTTTAATTAAACATCTGGGAACAGAAAACCTTCCACAAGAGTGTAAATCCTTTAGCCATGATAGCCAAAGTTCCCTTTCCTTCACTGGCAGGGGGTCATCCCAACCTACTCCTTCAACACAAAGCTTCTGCAAGATAATTTTGGCAGTAACAATAACTGGGGATGCCAACCCTAATGGATCAAACAACTTGGCAATCATACTTAGTACATCTCTTTTGGTGACTTCTGTCTGCCTTTTCTGTGTGCTGTGTACACCACAATTCTTTCCTAGATCAACACACAGTTCATCAACATCTTGTTTGCAGTTCCAAGTAATTCCTAATACTCTGCATAAGCCAGTTTCTGCACTAGTTACAGGTGATACTACATTGCTACCTATCTGACTTTCTACACCTCCATTGGACACTAAAACTTTCCCTTCAACAAATTTAACAATTTCTGGGCTATTTGATTTCCATTTTCTGAGATTAAAGCCTCCAGCTTTCAATCTGCTTTGAGCCTTCATACAAAGTTCCTTTGCTTCCTTTACATCCTTGCAGCTAGTCACTAGGTCATCCACGTAAAAGCCTTCCTTCAATTTCTTAACAAAATCTGGGTCTTCTTCTTCATCTTGGGAGAGGTACTCGTATGATCCGCATCTATCCGTGCGTCCGCGTTTTTGCGATCACACTATTCACGGTCCTTTCTTCCCGGCTCGCACTCGCATCCGATACGGAAGCGGCCAAGGCACCCGTGAAAAACGTGTCCTGGAGCGATCTTTCTCCGCAAAACGGAAAACCGTATTCCGATCCGTTTGCCAAGCTCACCCGTGCGCAACTGATGGACTTGGGATTTGTGATGCGCGTGCATCGATTGATCGCTGCGGAGACAATTCCCGCAGGTGGCCGCGATGCACAAGAGGCTGCGGCGCTGGCTGCCGCTCTGCGAGAGCAGGGTGTCGATATCGCCTGGCTCATGGTGCAGCATGGACGGGTGCAGCAGGTCCGCGGCCTGCAAGTGGAACGTGTGGCCGAGGCAATCAGTCAATCGTTCCAAGAGACGCGCGTAGCGCTGGTGGGCTATGTAATTCCCTGTCGTGTTGAGCAGGGGCGCTACACTGAGTTTTTCCTGGTGCCGACGGTCTCGGCGATTGCACCCTTGGTGCGGGAGTTGATCGCCGATTGGCCGGGAGAGCCGGTGCTGATCGAGCGCGCGGAGGAGAAAGCGCTGGCCTTTGCCGCGGCGGATGTGGCGCCGGCGGCTTCGCGCACGGTGCCGCGGCTGATGGAAAGCTGCGCCGAGAGCTGGGCCTCGTTGGGCAGCTTTTCCCCCACGGACCAGCGATTGCCCACGATTTCCGCCCGGATCGCCTCGGCTGCGCTGTCAACCAGGCTCGTTTTTGCCAGAGATTGCATTTGAAGTCACCAAATCATCAGATGACCTGATCATAAGGGTGATGACGCGGCTTGTCCATCGGCGAAATCGCGTGAGGGAAAGACGCCTTTTCAGGTGTTGTCCGGTCAAACAGCTCATGTGCGGGGTCTCGGGTTTGTCAGGGCCGTCGACGAGCTGGCCGTTGACGTCGGTGTCGGTGAAGGCGCCGAGCGCGTCGTAGCGGCCGAGCGCGAAGCCGATCGGGTTGAACTGGTTGTGGCAGCCGACACACGGGTCGTTGCTCATCGTGGTCGTCTCGATCTGCTCACGCAGGGTCGCGTGCGGATCGGCGTCGGGCAGCGGGGGGATGTTCGCGGGCGGATCGTCGATGTCGCCGCAGAGCACCTGCCGGTAGATGAACGCGCCGCGATAGATCGCCGCGACCCGATCGTCGGGCGCGTGGCCCGCGGTCATCGCGGCCTGGGTGAGCAAGCCCGCGCGCTCGGCCTCGGGCAGCGCCGTGGGCATGTAGAGCAGGTCGCCTTCATCCAGTGGCGGGAGAAATTCGCCACCCAGTTGGCTCAGCGGGTAGAGCCCGGTCAGGAACAGGGCGAAGGACAGCGCCAGTGTCGTTTTCGGCCAGTTGAGCACGGCATCGAGGGCTGGCCGGTACAGGCGGATCAGCCCGCGGTTGATCGGGTTGCGGGCCTCGTCGGGGATCCTGCCGCGAATCCAGTAGCCCATCAGCACCGGTACGAGGGTGACCGAGAGGCCGGCGGCGGCGGCCATGGCGTCGTAGCCGTCGCCCCACACACAGCGCACCGCCGTTGCGGCACAACGCGCTACCAGGTCCTCCTGCAGGGTGCTGACTCCGGGATGTCGCTCCCCCAGGGCGCGAACATCACCGGTCGCTCGAGCATGCGGGTGAGGTAGTTGTTGGTCTGTGGGCCGATGATCAAGCAGGGCCGGATGATCTGCAGAGCGACATCCGGGTTGTCCTTGACGAAATCGTAGGAGAGCTCCTCTGCCTTGACCTTGTCGGCGGCGTAGGGGAACGACTCGGTGGCCAGGAGCTGGTGAGCCTCGTAGTTGATCTCCGGTCCGTCGGCGGTGGTCGTTACCGAAGAAGTCGAGGGCGGCCGGTCGATCATCGGGCTGTACCCCGCAACACAGTAAAGAAGCCTCGCTGATTTTCAAGCTTGGCGTGACAAAAACGGTCGATAAAGACCGCTTGCCTGACATTCCGGCACTGACATAGTCGATTTGAAAGGAGCACGCTCGTGCTTGCCGATAACCGTCCATTGAACTGGGGCATCATCGGCCCGGGCAGCATTGCACAAGCATTTGCCGGCGGCCTCAAGAATTCACGCACCGGCCGGCTGGTCGCCATCGCCTCGAGAAGCGCATCCGACCCAAAGCTGGCCGAACAGTTTCCCGGCGCAAAGATTCACCAGGGTTACGATGCCCTTCTGGTAGATGCCGACGTCCAGGCGGTCTATATCTCGACGCCCCACCCATTCCATGCTGAATGGGCAATAAAGGCTGCCGAGGCCGGCAAGCATGTCTTGTGCGAAAAGCCGCTTGGTCTAACGGCGTTCGAGGCAGACGCAATCTTTCACGCCGCGCGAAAGGCCGGCACGTTCATGGGTGAAGCCTTCATGTATCGGCTGCACCCGCAAACGGCGAAGATAGTGGAACTGCTAAAGGCCGGCACCATCGGCGAGGTGCGCATGATCAAGTCGAACTTCGGTTTTGCCATGCCGGCGTTCGATCCAAATCACCGGCTCTACGCTAACGATCTAGCCGGCGGCGGCATATTGGATGTCGGCGGCTACCCTGTTTCGATGTGCCGCCTGGTCGCCGGCGCGTTGTCCGATAAGCCCTTTGATGAGCCTATTGAGGTCAACGGCGTCGCGCACCTCGGTGAAAGCGGTGTGGATGAATGGGCATCGGCCGTTCTGCGGTTCGACTCGGGAATGATTGCCGAGGTTTCCTGCAGCGTCTCCTTGGCGCAAGACAACATGCTGCGGATCATCGGAACCAAATATCGTTGACGGCGGTACGATCGGCTTAACCATCGGCAACGTCCTGGATGGCGGCCGTATTTCGATCGGCTCTGCCACCCCCGTCAGCTACACTCAGGCCCAACGCCCCGCCCTTACGGAAGCCGGCGGCTTCGGCATCGGCATCGCCGTTTCCACCAACTCCAGCCGTCCTTGAAGACGGGCGATTTCCAACAGGTAAATCAATGGCTTTCAAAACTCTCGATGATCTGACTGACATTGCCGGCAAACGCGTTCTGGTCCGCGTCGACCTCAACGTGCCGATGGATGGCGGCAAGGTTTCCGATACCACCCGTATCGAGCGGGTCCTGCCGACCATCCGGGAATTGTCCGACAAGAAGGCAAAGGTCATCCTGCTCGCCCATTTCGGCCGCCCGAAAGGCGCGCGCGTTGCCGACATGTCGCTCGGCCCGGTCGCCCTGGCGGTTGCCGGCCTGCTTGGCAGACCCGTTGT